>JAKSZP010011828.1:0-418329 GCA_022478985.1 Massospora cicadina | reverse complement strand
CCCATGTTGGTATATTCTGTCATTATGAGTTATAAAGTATCTACTCCTGTCACAAACCTTGTGGTTTCCCCAATACCAACTAATCTCTTATTATCTACAGACTCAACTATAGCTGCCAATAAAGAGAATTTCGCCTATTTTTTATTAACCATGAAAAAGTTAGTATTGGAGCTCACCATGTATCCTTTGAGGCCTTGTTGGACACTGGAGCAGCGGGAATTTTATGAGTGTAGAGATAGCCCACCAGTATAAACTTGACCTGGACTTAGGTCCTACAGTGATGGTTGCTTCATCAGCATCCCAGATCCTATACCTAGTTTGATGCCCAGTATCTTTATCTGTTCACCAGTTTAACTTTTGCAATCAGTTGTCTGCAATGACAAACTTGGTGTTTCTGGCAATTTTAGTGGGTGGGTTGATGGTTTCAACAACATTTTAGAATTCACCTTGAGTCTAATATGTTGTCATTTACTAAAAACTTGATGGAAGGCGAATTTCCTTTAGTGGATACTCTTACAAAAACTCAAGGCCGCATTTTGATCACTTCCTTTTGTTTCCCCTGCAGGACTCCCATCAGATTTCCCTGAGGCGTTAATGGGATACTGAAATATCTTCAATTATGAGAAGGTGGATCATATTCCCCCTCATACTAAATTTAATTTATGTTTAGAACAACAGTACAGGTGGTGAATATTAGCTGCCCTTTGTATCCACATACAGTGGAGGAGGAGGCTGCTCTCAAAGCATGGTTGGATGACATGCTTAAGAAAGAATTGTTGTTTAAAGAGACATCACCAGTTGCTTCTCAATCTTTTGCCAAGAGGGCCGATGGTTTCTTTTGTCCCTGCGTGGATTATGGTCACCTAAATAAAATCACAGTTCATGATCTCTACCCTTTGCCACTGGAGCAAACTATTGGTCAAATGATTGCTAAGTCAGATGTATTTCTCTAAACTTGACCTTGTTAATGCCTTTAATCAAATTTGGGTGATAAAAGGTCAGGAATGGCTTACTGCTATATGAACAAAGAGGGGTATTTTCCATTTTGAGTAATGTACTTTGGGTTGAAGAATGCATCAGCTATATTTAAAAGAATGATTGATAGTGTGCTAGGTGACCTCAGAACACTTGCACAACCGCATAAAATTTTGATATTTTGGTTCACTCCCCAACTCTTGATCAACACGCAAAAGACTTGGAAGCGGTTATGGCTGCCTTTCATAAGGCGGGCCTGTTCATTAAGCCTTCAAAATGCGAGTTTTATAGGGAGGAGGTTACCTTTTTGGGCTATATTGTCTTAAAAAGATTGGTATGCTATTCCCCCAACAAGTTGGATGCCATTCGCGAATGGCCAACTTTAACTACCCAAAAACTATTGAGAAGCTTTTTGGTCAGTAAAATTTTTCTCAAAAATTTTTCCTCAGCCCTATCCCAGTTAGCCGCTCCTCTTCATCCCCTCACAGGAAAGAATGTTCCCTTTTGTTGGACACCCAAGTGCCAGCAGGCATTTGAGTCAATTAAAGAGGTGTTCTTATCACCCCCATCCTAAACCATGCAGTCCCCTTCAAACCCTATGTCATTGCATGTGATGCTTCATCTGTAGCAGTCAGGGCCCTTCTGCTTCAGGAGCATGATGTTTTAAACATCATATCACTTATTTTCCTACAAGTTCTCTTCTACTGATAAATCTTGGACCCTATACAATAAGAAGTTGGCACCCGTAGCATGGCCCTTGACTCATTTTAAAAATCTGTTACAAGGCGACAAGCATGTGTTAATGTACATATAAATCACCAAGCTCTTCTGTATTTTTGTAAACTAAAAAAGTTGCACATAGGCAAGCACTCACTTACTGGGATTTGTGTAGCTTAAACTATAAATACGATTTTGTGAAAGGTGCATGTAGCATGCTCACTGATATTCTCAGTTGCAACCCTTATCATTGCCCTACAGACTCAGATGAAGCGGATTTGGTTACAATGATCCCCACCACTTAACACTTATCTATTGTACATCTTGTGGTATCATCAGTGAACTTAGCTCCTGATGCGCCTCATATTTCCTGAGTTTTAGCAGGACATATGACCTGTCCCAAAGGAGTGGAGTTATTGGAACAAATGTCCCTCCCAGCACCTAAGCAATCCCTGTATTCCTTGGTGGAGGGTCTTATTCATTTCCGGTCAAGGGTGTGGGTTCCTCCTTTTTTAGAGCTGAAGTGTTTCAGGCTCATCACGACCCCCCACAATTGGCCATATGGGTAATAAGAAATGTATCAACTTGATTAAGCATACCTATAATTGATTGGGCTTGTCAAAAAAAGTACCAGCCTGGATCACCAATTGTGTTACCTGCGCGTGGGCCAAGTCAGAACAATCAGGAAGGAATGGTCTCCTCCACCCTTTACAACAATCAGAGGTCCATGACATTGGTGTCCATGAACTTTATACTCAAACTTCCCTGTTCTAATGTGTTTACTGCAGTGATGTTGGTGGTTGATCGGTTTACAAAATTTGCCCTATTTATCCCATGCACATACGCCATTTTTTCAAAAGAAACTTCCCGTCTCTTCATGAGCCATGTGTTTTCTATGTTTGGACTCCCGCAGGAGATTATCAGTGACCGTGGGCCTCAGTTTTCAGCGAAGTTTTGGAATGAGCTTTTATCAATTTTAAAAATTACAACCTGTTGATCAACAGTATATCATCCCCAGTCTGATGGACAAACTGAGCAGGTTAATCAGATATTGAAACAGTACTTGAGATGCTATGCTGCAGCTGTGCAGGATAACTAGGCCAACGACCTTCCTCTTGCTCAATTTGCTTTATAACATTGGAACGCATGCCTCTACAGGCTCTTCCTACCATAAAGAAACTTTGGAGTATAGCCTTTTGTTTTCATTCAGTCCTTGTCTATGGACAGAGGTCCCAGCTGCCATAGATCATGTATAGCACATTTGGTCTACCCAGCCCTTGGTATGGGAGCATCTCACTAAGGGCTTTGGTGACTACAAGTATTTTGCAGATTGGAGCAGCTTCCTGCCCATGATATTGTGGTAGGTTATATGTCATGCTTGATATATACCATTTGAGGATGCAGGTACCCTCCCAGAAGTTTAAAAGCAAACACTTGAGTCCCCACTTGGTGAAGGAGGATTTGGGTAACGGTGATTTCTGGTTAAAGTTGCCATCTCACTGGAAACAACATCCAGTCATCTTTGTATCTCAGCTGACTTTGTTCAAGGGGATTATCCCTTCAGATCCTGAGCTGATAGTGATTGAAGATGTGGAGGAGGCCAAAGTGAAGAGCATTTTTGCATCCTGAAGATCCTGGAGGTCAGTTCAATATCTCATCGCATGGAAGGGTTATCCAGCCTACAAGGACAGCTGGGTAAAGTCCCCTGATAACAAAAACTGCATGGAACTGGTCAAAGCATTTCACGTTTCCCATCCCAATGCTCCCCATCCACCTGCAAAAGTTGCAACTTTAATGGCGATCAAGTTGCCCAAGGATCACAGGAATGTAGCTCTCACACAGTTTCTCAGTGGTGGCGCCCCTCGTCTGTCAAAAGGAAAGGGTAGTGTAGGTCCAGGGGAACCTCCCCTCTGCGTGGACTGGGCAGTTTTTCATTTCCTAACAAAAAGGGTCCAAAGAGGGCGGCTGTACCTATCAATACACAGGGTGACCTCACCCATGTTGTAGATGAGCGCTGGGTAACAGCTCTCCATTAAAAGATTCCTCCCCCTGTTCCTAAGCTTGACTCCACCAAATTTATTTGCCAAATTGAGGAAATCTGTGCAGAACTTATTAAAGACTTTCATTACCATTAACTGGATGTACTTTATATACTGATGGTGCCTAATCCTCAAAATTAAAGCAAAATGTACAAAATCTATGAGAATAAAGCCCAATGGGTGAGGAATTAATAGTCAGAAGGGAACAAGTAATGAATTCTCAGTCAAAATTACTGATGTCATTGAGCCATTGTGCATCACAGTTTCTGATGCCAAACTCCCCTCAAAATCATTTAGGAAAAACTTTAATGGACAGGTATCTCCATCAGGGACTTTTGTGATAGTTTGTAGCCCCCATTTCAAAAATTGGGATTGGCAACTGAGGGTATCCATTGGGCCAAACAAACATTATAGTGACTGGGAATGGGTGTGTTGGCCATCCCAAACCTGTTTCTGACCTGTTGGGACCTCCCCTCTGTGGGGTGTCCCCGGGGGATCCCCATTGACAGCTGGCCAAAAGCTGTCAGGCTAACTGCTGTAAATGCAGTAAAGCCTCAGATCAGGCATTTGCAGTCAAATTGATAGCAACTAGGCCCGCTGCCAATTCCTTCAATGTTGCTTCAGTTTAAAATCATTTTCCCATCACTCAAAAATTCGCTTGGTTAGGTAAAAATTTGATGGCCCTTACTTTGTGCTTTGACAAGCCATCCCTAAACACTATTTAATCAGTCACATCGCACTGAGATATTTGATGTTTGATTTCTTATTTAACTTTTTCAATAAAACACCTCTACCCAATTCGGTTTTATTATGTTTAAATCTAAAGAACCCTTCCAACTATATTAAAACAACCCACAAGGACAATGGCCATGTTTACCTGGTTTGTTGCTAAGTTCTTATACATGACTATGGCTCATGAATGCTTAGTGGCGAAATTTATTCCCAGTTTCATAACAGTCACACAATCTGCAATGCCACTGACATCTGGGCTTGTCATTTGGGTGCTTTGGCACTTAAACTGGCAATCCAATCTAAAATTAACTTGCTGTTTTCCTGACACCTTTCCATTCATCTGTGCTGACAATTCTTGATCTTAAAAATAAAAACAGAATAGCCAACCTTAATGCCTCTGCGCCCTTTCCAATTCCTTGTGCCAGCGCTCCTTGCTATTTTGCCAATAAAAAAGCTGACCCAAATGCCTCAACGCCCTATCCACTTTACTATGCTGACGCTTTTTGCATTTTACCAATAAAATAGCTGAACCAAATACAGCAGCACATCTCCATTTTCCTGCGCTGTTGCTCCTTGCTAATTTGCCAACAAAATAGATAAATAAAATGCTTCAGTGCTATATTCATTTCACCATGTTTATGCTCTTTGCTTCTCTAACAAAATTGGCACTCCAAAAACTATTTTTGCCCTTGTCTACATTTAATTAATTTAAGGGTGGTTAGCTGAGCAGGTAAACTGCTTCCACCCATAGTTCAGGTTTTGAGTTTGAAACCTGCACTGGCTAGAAAATTCTTGGTGTGGTATATTTGTCCCAAGTTTGACCCACCTCAAATATTTTTTTACATTTAATTAATTTTTTTTTCTCTTGTTGTAAACACTTTTGCAACAAATTCAATTCAAGTCTAGGTAAAGTTTGATAATCTCATTGAAGAGATTAGTTTTGCACCCAATGTCAGGGAGAAGTTGGGCGAGTAAAGTTAAGGGCACAGATGTAGGCCCACATCAACCAAGTTTCATAAACGCCCTGGTAAATCCGGCGGAATAGATAGAATTAATAGTAAAAAACTGGCGGAACCATTTCCCCAGAAAATATTGGCCTGGCAAGCACCCTGCAACCAGTTTATCAAAAACTGCACTCCTAACCACTATCGTTGGTGGAACATGGGGTGCATGTGTTCCTGGATATTCAACAAATGGCGCTTTGGAAGAAGTTTTGTGGAGATGTAAACTTATTTCCAGAATGTGGTGTACGTCATACCACACTCCATGCCTTGCAGTTGGCTGGATCTTGGATTCAAAAACAAAGATATGGCAGATGAAGCCACAAAAGTGCGTTTTGTAGTGGACCTCCTGGACAGTCAACGGGTATTCAAAATGAAGTGCATCCACTAGTCTAAAATAAACCAAATTGTAGTAATTTTTGATTTCCTACCTACTAAAGTCAAGTGCACCATGCTGGAGCACCACCTGAAGGCTTTGCTCACTGAATATGGGGAAATCCAAACCTTTGAGATGCAGCGCTTCACACTCATGCCAGACCTGTGCATGAGCAAAGCAATTGCTGTTCTTACCCCATTTGTGGGAATAGCAGAGGATTTGACCCAAATCCCACATACCGCTTTTATCAAAATTAATGGGTAAGACTTTCACCCATTCAGGGTCTCTGTGGATAGTGCGCCTCCTATCTGCACTTTCTGTCATGATTTTGGCCACAAGGCCCATACCTGCTCCACTAAGGAGGGTATTGCTTAAACTGAAATTACTTGGATGCAATGTGCAGTGCAGATGCCCACTATAAACTGGCAATAGACACTGATGCAGCCTTTCTGTGAGGAGCGCAAGGATGCTACATCAAGTAAAACCTGTGTTCCCACAGGAGCATAAGAAGGCCAAGCAGGTCTGCAATGTGGTAGCCAAGGAGGCGGCCAAGACCACATCCATGATCCCGCCAGACCAGCTCCAGGAGGACAATGAGATAATCATGGCAGAAGCAACTTGTGAATCCCTCCATCTATCAGATTGGGACGCCAAGCCAATTGGGCCACCCAAGCTGAAAACCCTGATGGGTGAGTCAGTTTCACCTGACCAATACTAACAAGCATTAATTGGAACAAAATCACCCAACAATGTTTCTGCTTAAATTCCAACTTCATGCAAGGGTGCACTGAAAGTGCACAAAACACCAAAAATTCGTCCCACAGTGGGGAAAAAGCAGAAGCAAAAGCCAATGTGAACCCCACAACTAAAGCTTTCCATACCAAACCATACCTCATAGCACAGAATACCTGCGCTGCCAAGCAGTGACGTGCAGAGAATGAGAAGGCTGAAGGGCATGGGTGCCTGTTGGGTAATTGACTGGACCTAATCATCAGATATTCAATAGGTACATAATAATGTTAGCATGCTTAAACTTATTATGGATCATATCAGATATCAGCGATTATGGATCAGGTATATCCTAAGTATATCCAAACTTGGGATTTGTGGCCTAGCGATTTCACTTAATAATATTTGACTATGATGACATGGGCTCGAGGGCTTTGTTGGTTAGGTCAAACTTATATTAAGTTTTGACTTAATGGCTCGGGCACGTGGGCTTTGTTGGTCTATGTAAAAATTAGTTTTTAATGTTGGTCAAGTTTTTGATCAATTTTATTACTAATTAGTGATATGAATCGCTTTGGTATGTGCTGCCAATTACTTGTGAAAAAGAATTGGTTAGCTATTAGCAGACGCATCTAAAACGCCATCTTGAGAATGATGATAATGTTTACTCTGACCCTGAGGCTGAGCATGATGCCCTGAGTCGAAGTATTTGTAGACGTTCTTACAAACATTTTACATGGCCAAGTGCCATGAAAATGAGACGTCATGGGTAAGATGTGGTGAACATTGAACACTATAAATTACCTTAAGTTGATGCTAATAAAAAACATTCAACTACTATGACTAGTTTATAATTTAACTTATAAACTTTTTGCGTTTAATACTTTACTTTGTAATAGTCAAAAAATTTCTTGGGATCAGTAGGATCAGGGTGGCATGCCATTGTCCAAGTAATGACAGGGAATACAAATTTAGAGTACTACCAAGGAGTTATATCTCAAATTATAGTCACCCTCTAGTCTATTGTCGTCATACAATAGGCGTATGAAACTCCATCCCACTGCAGAAGAAGAACCAGCCCTCCAAAGAGAACCAAAATTCAACAAGTGGTGCTCATGGCTGGGATCACAGATGGTGACCGCGCTGAGCAGGGGAGCAATACCAATCAATTATTCAGAAACATCACCAGGCCCAAAGGGTATACTAAAATGACTGTGTCCCAGATTAGTTGGGAAGATGTACCCATTATTACCTACCCCGACGAAACCATTTCACCTGAAGAGCTGGAACATCTTGAACAGCAGTTGTTAAGAGGGTATCGAATAGGACAAGGGCCCGCGTACAATATTAGCAATCCTTTTTACTGGCAACAACAGCAAGATGTGTTGTGGATGAGATATCTTGCTCATCATCAATTAAGTGTAGCTCAGATCTGAAACAATCTAATTGGGATAGAGAATATTGCCCAATACTTAATTGAATTTGTACATACCACCTCTAGAAATTCTTAGATGACAAATGCCCACCATCATGCAGCCATTACTAAACTTGGTGAACTTCTCTTGTAACTCCAGCCAGGTGGGCCAAATTTTAGATGAGCGATTGGAAGCCAACTTCGCTGAGGTCTGTTCTAGTTTGGAGGCAAATTACAACTTAGCCACTTGGGCTAATGACCAGGTAGCAGAATTATCACCAGAGCTAAATGACAGATTGCATCCCATCTTTGAAAATTTCTTAGAGGAAAGAGGAGTCATCAAATCTTGGGTCAGCAATATCACTCAGACTTCTATTAATGCTTCAGAGTTCGTGAGGATTAATCACTCAGCCCAAGAGGCGCAGTTAAATCATAACAATGAATTTCTTGACAAGTATTGACGTTTGAGTGCCCAGATCTTGCAGATGAAGGACGAATACTCCGGAAAAATAAATTCCTGGCAAACACAATTTGAGGACCAACTGGCGAAAAATAAAAAATCAAGATAATATTAATTATCCTAACTATAGATCAATGATATTAATGATGATGTTAATGCTATTAATGAGTCAAACAATAATCTATATGGAGAATTAAACTAGTGCAAGAAGGCAATAAAAGAAAAGGACCAAGTGATTTCCACCTTGCAGCTACAAGCTACTAGCTTGAAAGAGGAAAATGTGAAATTAAAATTAATAAACCAAAATCATGTAAATCGGGAAAATGAAATCAACAAGTGAATTTGAGCTCTGGATGGCGGGCATTGTCAGTGCGCTACAAACCAATTGACTGGAAATTCTTCCAAATATTATGAGGACGAAACCTTTAAAAAGCTACCAAAATGGACGCTGGGCCACGTTGACAAATGCCTAGCAATAGGGTTGCTTTGGCAAACCTTAACACCTCAAACTGGGATATGATGCCCCAACGCCCTAGTACGCCTAGCTCTAGTCAGCCTATAAGTAATCATGATAATTAGGAACGGGGAAGTGATAATTATAAACCAGCAAACCTGCTTGCTTTTGACAAGAATGGAAGTATTAACACATTTGTCAAATGCTTTGAAATGGCCATGTATGGGGCCAGCAACCACAACAAGGCAGCTACTATGATTAACTGCTTGGATGAGTGGAGCATTGAGCTGATTATGCCTCACATTAACAAAAATCCAACATATGTCGAAGTCAAGGAGGCTGTGCTTCAAGAATTTGAGGTCCAGAACGGATGTCAACCAGAAAATCTAAGTTTTATGAACATTTGCTTTAAGAAAGATGAAATAATTGATGAATTTATGGATTGATTTTATTGCGAAGCTCAAGTTCTCCTAGGCGCACATGTTATGGTTGATTTTGACGCTAAGATTGCACCAGAGCATGAAGTAGAACCTTACTTAGATCTATTTAACACTTTATTGCCTGCTTTCATGCAAAACCTTGCAACATCTGAATTGGTTGAATATTTGCGCAGATGCTCAAAAAAATATGGCCCTCCCTAATACTGGTTACAGATCAGAACCCGCTGACTTTGCTGGAAAGCTTTTTTGAAACCAATAAGAAGATTGACAGTAATCCGCCTGGAAAAAATGAGCAAAACACAAATACTACTGCCTCACGGCCAGTGAGTGAAATTACTTGCTTTAATTGCAATCATAAAGGTCACTTTGCTTCCTGATGCTGTCAGTGAAATGTCAACGTAGTCCTTTCTGATACTGTGCAGGAGGAGGGAAAAGAACAAGCACAATAGATGCGGGACGCTCTATTGTGCCTAAGACACCAGTACCACCCAATTGACAAGAAAACGCTGGCCATGGGGCCTTGTTTAACAATGAGATCAATTCTATTTTAGTATCAAATGAATATTCTTCAATCATACATGCGGTAACTCGCTCCCAGAGTAAGGTTGTCATACCTGAAGCTTCTGAAGTAGTCACTAGACCCTATGTGCAACAAATACTTGAGAATATTCCCACTGAAGGGCCTAGCAATGCAGCAGATACCCCAAGCCTGAAAGGGGTTAATATAGCAATGCCAATCAACACATTCATCAATGAATGTCCCAGTATTGGGAATACTCTGAAGCACACTCTTAACTCCCTGGATCCTTCCCATATTCACTTAGTAAACTCTATTTTCTAGTTCTCTAAGTGCAATTATGTGGATATTCTGGTCAACAAGGTTAAATTTGTAGCTATTGTTGATAGTGGAGCACATGTAAACATTGTTTCCACGAAGCTGGATAAGAAATTAAAAATAGCTCTGGACATTGATCATCATCAAGAATATGGGACCGCAGGCCTTAACAGCACTAAGAGTGAAGGAGCTTACAATGCTTTGCCACTGCGATTTGGAGCTTTGGTAGTAGCCACACCTGCAATAGTGCTTCCAAACACCAATCATGACATATTAATTGGACTTAGTTTTTTAAGGACCTATGGGATCTCATGCGATTTTAAAGAAAACGTATTGACAATATTGGGCCAATCACTTCCAATTTATTACTCTCACAACAATACAAAGCCCACAAGCCGTCGTAGAAATTTTATCAATATCTTATGCTGATGGGATAATACCAGTAGGATATATTCAGTGGGGGAATCGAAACTGCCCCATGCCAACCGCCATAAATGAAAATTGAGGAATAACTCTATTTGTGAATAAGGATGTGACAATAGCTCCAGGCCATCAACTGGTTATGAGGACTGGGACCATACTGGATATTCCAGAAGGACTATATGGGGAGGTTGTATCCCCATGGCATCGTTCTCAAATGGAACCTAGTGTGGCGCCTGGAATACTAAACAGGGTATGGAGAGATTGATGTCTTACTAGCAAATCTGACCAGCCAAAATATTAAGGTCAAGAAATATCAAGTAGTTGCTTTTGTGCATCTGTTTTGAGGGACAAATTAAAATTAGCTGTCAAATTTGGTGACTTATCCAAGTTTGGCTTACCAACTGAAACCCTTGGGCACATAGTGTAATATCTTGAGAATCGTTTACCAGATTATCAGAACAACAGAAGGATGATACACTAGAGTTTTTTGAACGATACTCCAAAATTTTCACCAAAGATGACCAAGATTTAGATTGTACAAAAGGAGTACAGTATTTTGTTGATACTGGGGACCATATGCCTATTAGAATGAGGCCAATTCGGCGCCCCAGGGCTAGTGACAAAATAGTTGGTGAAGAGCTAGAAATTGCTGAAAAAGTGGAATGATAGTGCCATCTAAAAGCCCGTGGGCCAGCCCAGTTTTAATTCTAAAGAAAAAAGATGTCAGAAATTGAGTTGTGATTGATTATTGACGCCTCAATGCCATTACAAAAAATATTTGTATCCGTTGCCCAGAATTGATGATGCTCTGGACTGTCTGGGAGGGGCGAAGTACTTTACCACAATGGATCTCATCTCAGGATATTGGAAAATTGAGCTGCCACCAGAGGAGCAGGAAAAGTGCGCGATGATTGCTGCTCAAGGGCTTTTTCAACTGACCCGCATGCCACAAGGGCTATGTAACGCACCGGCAACCTTTCAGCGCGCAATGGACACAATATTGGGGGACCTTAAATTGTCCTGCGTTCTGGTGTACCTGGATGACATCAATGTCTTTTCATGAACGTTTTCTAAACATCTGGAGCACCTTAAACAGGTGTTTAAATGACTGTTGAAGGCCAATCTGGAGATAAAACCTAGAAAATGCCAATTATCTAAAAAACAATTAGAATAACTTGGGCTCATCATTGGTTCCAAGGGCTTGCGGCCTCAGTCTCAAAAGGTGGAGGCGATTAACAAAAT
Source organism: Massospora cicadina (assembly GCA_022478985.1). NCBI lineage: Eukaryota > Fungi > Entomophthoromycota > Entomophthoromycetes > Entomophthorales > Entomophthoraceae > Massospora > Massospora cicadina. The sequence continues at coordinate 406,492 of JAKSZP010011828.1, read as the reverse complement.
GCAACCTCTGACAAGTATGAGAGATGTACAAGTGCTCTTAGTCATGGTAGGATACTATCAAAGATTCGTAGAAGGGTTTGCAAAGATTGTTAAGCCTCTATTCCACTTACTACAAGGAGGAGTTCATTTTTGCTGGGCAGAGGAATGCCAACAAGCCTTCGAGGCTTTGAAAAACAAAATGAGCTTGGCGCCTATCCTCCAATATCACAATTTCAGCAAGCCGTTTATCATACAAACTGATGCCTCGTTGACTGTGATTGGTGGTGTGCTATCACAGATTGGGATGATGGTGAGGAGCATCCGGTCGCTTATTGCAGCAGGATGATGAATAAGCATGAGCGTAATTATATGGTGATTGAAAGAGAATGTCTGGCTGTCATCTATGTTTGTAAATAATTTTGGGTCTACATTCATGGCACCAAGATTCAAATAGTAATGGATCACAGCTCATTACGATGGCTCCACAATCTCAAGGAACCTGAGGGATGATTAGCCCACTGGGCTCTGAAATTACAAGCGTACAATAAAGAAATTATTTATAGAGCTGGAGCGAACCATCAAAATGCAAATGGACTATCTCAACTTCTTACTGTAGCTGTCCTGAGCAGTTTGGCCGATGAGCTTCATGAAAAAATGATTACTTGAAAGTATGGAGATGAGCCACCTGAAGTTCAAAAATCCATCAAAAAAGCATTAATTGACACCAAATATTGAAATGAGAGTTCTATACAAGTTTAAGCCTGATGGACAACGTCTAATATTCCCAAAACCTTCCATCTGAATGGAGATTATTACACAAGCACACAAGGCCGTCAGAAATGGGGGAATGACTAAGACGCTAGAATTAATTTGATACAGTTACTATTGGGACTCCATGCAATTCAATATCCAAGATAGGCTCAATAAATGGCATTCATGCCAAATTGCAAAAGCTATGAAGTCAGGTTGTGAGATATTGTTTGATCAACTAGACTGGGCCTGGCATAACATGATGATTGATGTAGTTGGCCCTTTGCCTGTGAGTAGCCTAGGCAAGAAATACATAATTGTTGCTATCAACCATCTAATGAAATGGGTGGAAGTGAAAGTAATTCGAGATGTCAGGGCCCTACCTAATGCCAATTTCATTATGGATAATATTATTTATAAGCTTGGATGCCCCCAGAAGATCTTGACGGACAATGGCACAAATTTTACTGCCAAAATGGTACAACGATTAAATGAGTTGATATCTATCAAAGAAGTGTTGTCAACACCATACCATCCTGAGAGTAATGGTATGGTAGAGCGAGTGAATGGCACTTTAGTTGGCATTTTACGCAAAAACGCAGCCTTGGCGCCTTCACAATGGGCAACTTCAATTAGTGCGACCATGTTTGTGTACAATATTGGACACCACAGCAGCACAGGCCACTCTCCATTTTGACTTTTGTATGGTAGACAGCCCGCTCTGCCTCCATTATTATATTTAGTACTCAGTTCAATTAATTCAATTAACCCAAATAACTATGTTGAGCAACTAGCAAAGACTCTAATCAAGTTGCAATTAGAAGCTTATCAAAGTCCATTGGAAGGGACTTCATAATAGGCAGAAAAGCTCAACTTAGGAGTAAATGCCGCCAAAAGGAAGATACAATCGGCAAGAAGGCTCTCAAGGCAGGGGTAAACAGAGGGGAGGAACTCTTTCATGCGAAACATTTGGAAACGGGCCTCATCTAATACCCTGCACATGTCAGGCACAGTATTGGTGGTAAGTGACAAAGGAGGGAAGTGAAAGCACACACCCAAAAGAGCCAACTGGGGGACATACTTCTCAGGAAGCCCCTTAGCCAAGCTTTTACAAAGGGCTTGGCATAACACCAGGATGCGCCAATCCTTTAAAATCTGAGTCTTGAGGCCCAACGCAACGTAAAAATTGGTATGTACTGAAGCGGGTTCACACCAAAGCATAGCTACCGAGTTAGCAAAAATAAGGGCCTGGTTGGCCTCAAAAATATTATATGCGGCAACCTCAGGACAGGCAGCAAGTGTGGATGATAAGTAGGTGTTCACAAGCTCCAACATCAAATTGAGCAAAACCAAATGAAGCCACACTGCCCACATGCAAGGAGGAAGCAAGATTTTTAAAGTGAAGACGATAAAAAGTGAAAACAAGAAGTCTAAAAGAAGATTACCATCTGAAGTGAATTGATTCCAGATCAGGGTTTCTTTGGACTGAACGGCTTCAGAAGGCCAAAGAGATAAAGAAAAAGTTGAAAGGGGATCCCGCTCAACCCATCATGATGTTTGACTGACTGTACCTGAAGCCACGGGGGCTTGTTCAGGTTTATTGATTGATGTTATCACAGCGGGGTGAAAAGTTGAACTTTCTATTACTGTGGAAGTGTAGCTGGTCGACCCAGCTTGAGGAACCATGGGCAACACGCCTGAGTTGACCATAACGCGCTGCATGGACTTGCTTAGCCTTAGGAAGGCTCATCTGTCTGATGTGGAAAGGCTATTGAGATAACATTTGTACTTTGAGGAATGCAAAAAATTAGACATTGTGACCCAGGAAGAAGGGTACATGCCGCTTATATACATTCAAGGCGGGATAAGTGTTGAGTAATTGACTGGACCTAATCCTTGGATATTTGATAGGGACATAATAATGTTAGCATGCTTAAACTTATTATGGATCATATCAGATATCAGCGATTATGGATCAGGTATATCCTAAGTATATCCAAACTTGGGATTTGTGGCCTAGCGAGATTATGAAATAATATTCGACTATGATGACACAGGCTCAAGGGCTTTGTTGGCTAGGTCAAACTTAAATTAAGTTTTGACTTAATGAATCGGGCATGTGGGCTTTATTGGTCTATGTCAAAATTAGTTTTTAATGTCAGTCAAGTTTTTGATCAAATTTATTACTAATTAGTGATATGAATCGCCTTGGTATGTGCTGATGATTACATGTAAAAGAGAATCAGTTAAGCTAAATGCAGACGCATCTGAAACGCCATCCTGAGAATGATGACAATTTTACACTGACCCTGAGGCTGAGCATGATGACCTGAGTCAAAGTATTTGTAGACGTTCTTACAAACATTTTACATGGCCAAGTGCCATGGAAAATGAGACGTCATGGGTAAGATGTGGTGAACATCAAACTCTATAAAATACCCTCAAGTTGATGCTAATAAAAAACATTCAACTACTATGACTAGTTTATAATTTAACTTATAAATATTTTGCGTTTGATACTTTACTTTGTATTAGTTGATAATTTACTCGGGATCAGTAAGATCAGAGTGGCATGCCATCGTCCAAGTAACAACAGGGAATACAAACTTATAGTACAACCAAGGAGTTATATCTTAAATTATAGTCACCTTCTAGTCTATTGTCGTCATATGATAGACGTAAAAAATTCCATACCACTGCAGAAGAATAACCAGCCCTCCAAAGAGAACCAAAATTCAACAGTTCCCTTCCCCTTGCACCTAAGGTTCAATGGGGGAGCCTTTACCTTAGGGATGTTGAACATTGCTGGACTCAAGGCCTTGCTGTCCTGGGCTAGAAAAGTGAGTTTTTAAAAAATAACTCACCTGTGGACATCCTGGCCATTCAGGAAACCCACTGTCCGTGAGGTGCAGAGGAAACATTTGTTACCATGCTCCAACCTTCCCTCTCCTTTTGGTCTATGCACTGTGGGGTGCTTGTTCAAGTGAATCATAGTTATAAATTTATTTTGTCAAAATTGTACCTCAACTGCCGCATCCTCATAGTCACCTTTTCATGGGATGACAAAGTGTACACTGTCATTAATATTTATGCCCCAACCTGTGCATGAGATCGCCAGTAATTCTTCTCAGCCATCAATTCCCTTCTGCTACCCCCAACCCATTTGTTGTTGGTGACATGAACTACTAGAAAAACCCTACTAAGACTTCTGGTTCTCATCACCTACACCCCCACAGGGGCACGTTGAATTTCGCATTCTTAAAGCCACCCTAGGGTTGTTTGATACTATGCCACATCATGCACCACTACTCACTAACATGTCTCGCCACCATGTGCACAATGGCCAGCTAAGGTCCATGACCTGCATTGACCTTGTTCCTGCGCCGTTGAAATTTCAACCCCAAATTACCCACTTCACCATGACAAAAATCAATTTCTCTGACCACAGGATGGTATTGGTTTCCTTCCATTTGTCCAAACCAGTGGCCCAGGCGCTGAAGTGGAGAAAACTCCGTACCACCGAGATAGCATTGACAAGATTTTCCTAATGGGTGGAAACTGTGACCTCAGCTCTGGTGTTTATTGCACCATTATGTGCAGACCCAATTTCCAACTGACCAACCTTCAAAGTGAACACTAACTGCCATGTTTACCACCTCTCCTCCTATTGCTCGTGGGCTGCTTCAGCAGTCATTTTGCACACTCTGGAAGAAGTAAACCAACTGGAGTCTAACGTCCCCACTGCAGGCTACAGCGCAACTTGGGGTTGCAAGTGGACGGAAGTGTCTGCTTGCCTCAATGAATTGGTAAAACAACACAAGCATCGGGTTTGTGTTCAGTATAAAGCAAAACATATAACAGCAGGAAAACGTGTTACACTTACTTTTTTTACAAAAAATTCTTCGCACCATGCCAGAGATTAGCCTGCATACAGGTACGAAGGACAGACCACTCCTTTGCATATATGCTGGCCAAAGTGGCAATTGAAATACAAAATTATTACTCCAAATTATATTGATCCAATCTAATTCCGCCAGGCAAATTGAAAAATCTTTCTCAAAAGTGCACATATCTGAACCATTTCTTATTTCACAGAGTGATGAATTTAATTACTCAGGACAAATTCTGGTCTGCCATTTGAGGTGCACCATATGGAAAATGCCCAATCCCAGATGGCATCCCTTATGAGTTCTATAAGAAGTATTTCAAAGGTTTTTCCTCCTTGCTTCTTGCCTCTCTGAACCAATGCCTTCTGGAAACGCGCCTCCTACCTGAAAGGCGAGAGGTCTTCACAATAACGTTTTACAAGAAAGGGGATAATCTGGAATTGGCCAATTGGCGCCTTATTTCACTCACTAACACAGACATAAAAGCTTTTTACTAAAAACATGGCTAACTGTCTAGGGTTGTTGCCTCTGCTCTCATTGCCCCGAACAATTTTATTTCATCCCCAAAAGGTCAATTTGGGACAATATACACACCGTAGCCAACATCTGTCACTCCATGGCTTCTGGATAACTTGTGTTTTTAAACCAGCAGAAGGCCTATGATAGAGTCAACTGGGATTACCTCAGAGTCTGCCTCCACAATTTCCGCCTCCCCTTTCACTTCATAAATTGGTTGATGTTTCTAACAGAATCCACCACAATGGCTGTGCATGGACCTGGATTCCTCATGGATGTAGTCCGCCCTCAAAGGGGCCTACGCCAAGGGGACCCTCTTAGCCCACTCTTGCATAACTTCAGTCTTGACCCACTTCTTCGAAATGTAAATGTCCGCCTTATTGGTGTTCATGTGCAAGGCCAAGCACCAGTCAAGATGTTGGCATTTGCTAATGAATGTGTGGTTGGGGTTTCTAACAATCATGGTGCACGCGCGCTTATAGATACTATCCAGGTTTGCTCCAGGGTAAGTAATGCTGCACTTAACGCCTCCAAACCGAAATTGTTCTCCTTGGTCAGTATCAAGCCCGCTGGGCCCCAGCGCCCCATTTCCTACCTGCCTCATCAACTAGCTCACGGGATCGCTTGCCTGCCCACCCCACTCCGCCCCGTTTGTGCTCCCATTTGTGCCACGCCCCACCGTTGGCCCAATCTGCCATTTGGGGTGTGGCTGGAGGCAGGAGGATACGCCTCAAAGGTGATGGAAAACCACATCCTAGTTAACGTTACAAAACGCATCGCTTCCCTCAAAGCCGAGCAGTCCTCCCTTACAGGCAGGGTAGTGCTAGCCAACTCTATGCTCCTTTCTAAAGTTTGGTATGGGGCCCACGTCAACGCTTTTTCCCCTTATTTCTTCAAGTCATTATACGCCCTTATGCAAGGATGGATTTGAGTAGACCGCCCACTTCTGGTGCGCCTGGATGTTATGTTTGGCCCTCGCCATAGTAATAGTATGGGCCTGCTCAACTTTGAGGCTCATGCTACCAAAATACTTGGAACTTGGATCGCCGCCATCACCAGCCCTATGATCTCAGCCCAGCACTGGTCCCACGCGGCCCGCTCCAACTTCTCCTGCGCCCTGGGCCTCAGCAATCCTACCCACCCCCACTCTGTTAAAATATCTTGCCTCACATCCTTCTGCTGCGGGCCCACATGGGACGTCGCCCTACTTCAAAAGGATCCTCCTCTCCATGCGGAGCGCTGAGTGGAGAATTCGCATCTGTGGGCACACTGCCAAGAAGGGGCGCCCTTCTCCTCAGTTCACTCAAAAAGTACAAGGACTACCCATTCTGAACAGAGTGATACCCATGAGGTCCTCTACCATAGCCAGGGTGGACTACCTGGACATGGTGGACATCCCCTACTCCCTAGATACCCAGAAAGCCATCTGGAAGTACGTCCACCACCCTCTTCTGCAGCCACATATTTGTTACCATGTGTAGCACTGCTTGAGATGGGTATACTGTACTGCAGAGCGCTCTAATGCTTTGAACTCATCTTGCATCGTATGTGGCCAGTATGGAACGCTGGTTCACTGCCTGGAAGAGTGCCCTCAATCAAAAGCGATATGGCATGAGGTACAACGTCTATTTCTCCAGGATCAGGCTCAGCCCTTCATCCTGTCTCAGGACAAGTTTGCTTTATCCATGGTTCCCCTCTTCCCCCTTCCCTACATGCCTTAGTAGTTGCAATTGCTATGTGGATTATCCATACAATTGTCTTAGATGCTATCTCAGGATCCACTCCCACCTTCCAGTAAGCTCTACGCCAGTTCCAGTCGCACCTAGTGGTCCACTTTCAAGCGTGGATGTTTGGGTACCTCCCACCCCTTCGCCACCTGATGGTCTTATCCTGGTTCCCAGTTTGGTTCATCATTTCAGACCTCTTCATACATACGTGCTCAATAGCGGCGCAAGACCCTGCACATTTAACCCCCCTACCTTCTCCTGGCGTTCCCGCTGGTAATATAAGTTAGAGTCTGCTTCTCTGTGATGTCCTCCTCTCACCGAAGTTCTTTTCATTGTTTAGTGTCTTATTGGAAGTGTCCACCCCCTGGTTGGCCTTCCATGATAAAATTTACATTAAATTAATTTTGATAAATTTAGGTATAATTTTTAGCTAATTTTAAATTCTGACTGTCAGTGAAAATAAGGAAGCTTTACAATTAGATCAGGGTAGGTTTAACAAGGTGTTGGGATTTTTGCCCATATTACCAGCCTGCTAGATTACCAGGAATTGCTAGGGGATAATTCCTTAGGCAAAGTGAATTGGAAATTGGTTGACCAGATTATCTGAGTAATTACGTTTGGGGAATTTTGGAATATTTGTCTGGTAATGTTTACTTGGGAAGATCTGGACGAATACTTAAGTTCTCATTGGGCGGTGTTGCCAACAAAATAGAGGCATCTGATAGTGATTAACTATCAGGTATACCAATTGGGATCAGTCAGGTTTCATCACCAACTGATTGGGAATGAATAGTAAGTTGTGAGGCGAGTGATGCTGCCTGCAACTAGCAAATCAAGCGGTTGGTGCATGACCTGAAAAAATGTTTAATAGGTCCCATTACCTAAGCAGGTTGCTAGACAAATATGGTTGATTTGCTTGGATCAAGAGGAAAACATTAGGGAGACATTTATAACTCTTTCCGTTTAGGCCTTGAGCATTTCCAATGACAGAATACTAGCCAGGATGGGGAAGACCATTGCTGCCGAGACAAGTATGGGTGATTCAATGGCAATGGCTGCCGTTTTATCAAAGAGGAGTCAACCGAGGGCTAGATGACTGAATCCCCACTATAAATTCCCTAGGATATACTTATTATATAAAACAGAAAAACAGATGGTAAAACAGCATTTACTAGAAAAACATTTATTAAATTAGCTATATAGTTTTCATCGGGTATATAGTTTAAGTAGTAAACTATTATCAGATTTCCATTGTGCTATTCTTCTCAAGGATAGTAATGCAGTGTGCAATAATTGGGAGACTCTTAGTGAAAAGAGCAAAGATCTGAGTGGGGATCTAGAGAAGAAGGAGACACAATCAGGGATTGCTGCCAACTGTGTGTTGGACCAAAGAGACTGTTACCAGGGAATCTCAGAGAAGATTGTGTTGGACAGTTTGAGGGAATGAATCCCTAGATCATGATATCTTTAGCATTTATTGGGAATAATGGCCAAACATTGGGTTGAGATATAAGAATTCATACTCAACTAGGGATAATAGTCATCATGCTATTATCAACCGATAATCTAATATACTATACAACGCGGAAGGAGTGCACAAGAAACTATTTGTGTGCAGTAAAAATAATACTAGGGTTGTTTGCTGATAAATAACCCTCCAGTATTTTTACAAGTTGGTGTTCACTACAGGGGTAGTTGAGTTGAAGAACTTATAACAGGATGCTATATGAAGTTGTTTCCAATTTTGGAAAGAAGTTACTGAAAAAAAGAACGAAGATAAAACGTGAAGTGGATCGCGTTCATTGGCATTCACCCAGCTCAGAAGTGGAGCTCCGAGTGAAGCAAGTGGAAGATACTTATTACCAAGAAAAAGGACTTGCAGCCTAGATATGGAACTATCTAGTGCTTCAAGGAAACCATTTCCACCTGATGACATACTTGTAATGAAGAGTATCAGCAGTGCCAACTCAGAGTTAAAATTGGGTCCGCTGGAAATAGTCCCAAGGAACAGCAGGATCAACTCAGGTTGAAATTGGGTCTACTTTAAATAGTCCTGAGGAGTGAGTGTGTAGGTGAGGCATTAGATGAAATAGGAAGCAATCAGCCCGGAGAATTAAATTACCATACCAATGAGAATATAAATACAAAATAGGAAAAGATTGATCCAAGATAGTGGAAAAAGCCGTTTGACTTGATAACACTCAACCAATGATCAGAAAATACTGAAGACGAGTTCATCAATATGGGAGAAATTTGATGAAGCTAACGAGGCCAGAACAACCTGTGTAATTAAGGATGGCCATGAAGGTCAAAAATCGTTTTCAGAAAATAAATGATTTGACAATCAAATGAAACTATTGGCTAATGAGATACGAGGTTCCAAAGCATCAGTTGCCAAAATAAGAGATGAAATTAGGACCTGTTGGGTGAATAACCAGTCGGGATTAAAGGCCTAATAATCAAGAGTATTGCCAAAGTCAGCAAGCGAAGCCTATACTTGAAGAAACAGCGCAGCTGTTATATAGTGAAGGTCAATACTAATTGGAAGTATTTGGCCAAAGAAAATATGTGCAATGTTCCCAGCAGACCTCTGAACCATTAAACGGTTATGTCCTTAGATTTTGGTCAGGTCCTAGAAGGGGACCGCTGAACTAAATGGTTTATTAAGTCTTAAGAGGCTAAGATTTTGAACCAAGATAACTTGTAGGTTTAAGTAACTAGGACCCAGTTTGGATGAAGAAAAAAAGAAGAACCTCTTCACCTTTTTGTAAGTTGCAAGTCCCATTGCAAAAGAAAAATACAAAAATATATAAAATATATAAAATATAGATTTTTATGGTATATGAGTTTTGGACCTAAAAGAGATGATAAATGCTGGTGGAAATCTTAGATAACTGAGGAATTCCATTGAGGATCAAAAATGTGAAGACCATACCAGGATCGCAGATGATAGTCAGCACAGGGTTGACATTGGAGATACCTGAGCTGTTGTATGGGGCGGTCAGAAGCCCCTGGAAGAAGTCCTGGGCTGAGCCTTGGGTGGCTCCTGGGCTAATAATATTAAGCCATGGAGAAATTTGAGTTCTCCTAGCGAACTTAAGTGAAAAACTGATGAGGATTAGGAAGAATCAGATCAACACATTTGTTCATCTGATCAGATGGCCAAATTGAAGAGATTCCATAATTTTGGGACTCTTGACAAGATGGGATTACCGGCTGGGGTAAACAAGAGCATCAACCTATTAGTTGATTGAGAGCAACTTGCTGATCTGTTGGAAGGCCAGCAAGAGGAGGTGCTAATACTATTCAAAAAGTATCAGTAAGTGTTTGCTCAGGATGACCATGATTTGAGATGCGCAAGAGATGTGATCCACAAAATTGACACTGGGGAAAATTTGCTGATCAGAATGAAACTGATCTGATGATTGAAAGGTGCTGAAGTGGTAGTGGAGGATGAAATCAGCAAACTAGTGAAGCATGTGCTTCTAGTTCCGTCATTGAGTCCCTGGGAGAGTCCAATTCTATTCTTGAAGAAAAAGGGTGGCTCCAACTAGTGGTGATTGACTACCAGAAGCTGAATAAAATTATGAAGAAGGATTCATATCCCTTACTGAGTATCAACAATGTGCTAGACCAATTGGGAGAAGAAAATTATTTCACCGCAATGGATCTGATCTAGGGATATTGGCAGATTGATTTGCCAAAAGAAGACCAGGAAAAACGCATGATTATTTCCGTGTAGGGGCTATACCAGCCGACAAGGATGTCCCAGGGTCTATGTAATGCGCCTGCAACGTTCCAGAGGGCCAAGGACGCTATACTGAGTGACTTTAAGTTGTCTTTCATCCTGATATACTTGGATGATATAAACATGTTCAGTAGGATGTTCACTGATCACCTAAACCACTTGGAAGAAGTATTAAAGCGACTGTCCATGGTTAACCTGAAGATCAAGCTGAGGAAGTGCCACTTCTTTATAAAAGAGTTCGAATATCTGGGATTCATAATCAACTCCAGTGAATTGCAGTGTAAGCAAAAGATAGAAGACATAGAATGGATGGCTGTGCGGAAGAGTGTCCAAGACATCTAAGTGTTCCTTTAGATGGTCAGATACTACAGAAGATTTATTTGGGACTTTGCCCAAATATCCAAGCCTTTATTTCATCTGTTGAAGGATCTGAAAAAGGATTCATATTGAATGAAGAAGCCCAGGAATCCTTTAATGAGCTATATCTGTATTTAATATATTCTCCAATTCTGAAATATCCAAGTTTCGATTGAGTTTATTATACAAACTGATGCTTCATTTGATGGCAATTGGCACCATACTAAGCCAAGTAAATGAACTCGGGGACAAACATCCAGTAACATATGTGAGCCAGAAACTTTTTAGCTGCTGAGAGAAACTACACTGGTATTTCTTGGTGTCTAGGTTTGATTCTGCTAAGTTAGTTTGCACAGGGTATAGAACTGAACAACCAAATCGGATAATATGAGGATCGCTGACTTCCTAATAAAACTCAATAAACTCTATATGGATCTATCGCCCCTTATTTTGACCTTTATTTAATATAAATCGAAGACTTATCTGTAATCACTTAATGACCGGAAAAAACCTCCTTTTCAATCCTCCATGTGACTCTTTATATCTAGGTTTCCCAAGCCAGATGCATCCTCAGCTTGGTAGTCTTCTATTTGTCTTCCCTTTTCTAGAATCTCTCATTCTTATTGAATCCTGGCATAATTCCCCTCAATTCGCTGAATGGTCATCACTTTGATCAATTATAATTTGTATACCCTTTTCTGTATTTCTTGAGAGTTGTCTCAATTCCCCCTCTGGTCTGCCTTATGGGTAGCATATCATCCAGTCATATCAACTTCCCAACATTACCCCCCTTTGACTGGACAATATACTCTTACTGTTTATATGCTCAGAGTAACTTTGCGTGGAAATGGTTGATAATCCGACCACCTGCAGGTTCCTTAATAGTATAGGCATCCATACTAGTCTTCTCAATTATCTCAAATGGGCTGGGCCTGATGTTGGAGAGTTTGTTTTCCGCCCAAATCCGCGCTGGTTGTGGAATAAAACATGGTCCCACTCAGCAAATAGCGGAAGTCCACTCCATCTCTTCTGATTTGCTGCCTGATTGCGAATTTTCTTGGCAAACTGGTGGAGTTTGCTTCCATTTGCAGCTTAATCAATATATCCATAAGAGTCTTCACGTATTGCTGGGGATCCACACCACCAGTGTCCTTTACACATCAATAGAGCAAGGTGGGTAGATCCTGACGTCAACCATACAGCAGTTGAAATCGGCTCTTACCAGTGGATAAATGATAGCTGATATTATATATGAACATAGCAGTAGGTAGAAGGGCACTCCATTCCGAGGGCCAATCTGTTACCAATTTGTGGAGTATGTTCACTAGGGTTCCATTGAATCGCTCCACCATCCCTTTATATTCTAGATGTAGGGGTTGGTCAAAGCCTCACGATCACCATAAACTTGGTCAACTTTGGCAGGATATGCTAAGTAGTTGGTTTCGTTATCTTTCAGAATGAACTGTGGGCAGCTGTGTCGCTGTATAACATACTCCATAATAAACTTGGCAGTGGTGACAGTGCCCAAATTGCTAATAGTCCTGGCCTCCACCCATCAGGTCAAATGATTAATGGCAATGATTATATACTTGTATTGATTGGTGCTAGTTGGCAGAGGTCCCACTACATCAATGGAGATGGTGTGCCAGGAGAACTGGGGTTTAACTAGCTGGTGTGTGGTTTTCTTGTGGAAAGGCTTCTCCACTTGACACTGATGGCAACAACTAACCATTTCCAATACGTCATAATGCATGCTTTCCCAGTAGTATTGGGGTCGCATAAACTCCAGCGTTTTCTTTAATCCTCCTTGTCCTACAGCCCAATGAGCATCCATAATAATCGAGGGTCTAGCCAAAGGTTTAGGGAGACTCAGCGTCGAGTCTTCAATATACTTATATAGTTCCCCCTCACATAGAAAAGTATCTTTCCTGAGTCCATCTAATACCTTGATCACCTACAGCGACTCATCCTGATATTTGTTTGCCACCATCTTCTTGTAAATTATGTAAGCTAAATCCGCCATGATATAAACTGTTGGCAGCCAAGAAAGACAATCCACATTTTGATGTTTTTCTCCCAGTTTATGTTTTATCTCAAAATTATATACTTGAAGTTCAGAGCCCAACGTGCGAGACATCTTTCTGGGTCATACAGATTTTGTAGCCAGCGCAAGGAAGCGTGATCCATCACTACTTGGAATCTTACCCCATGCAAATATACCCAAAACTGTTTTTAAGCGTAGATCACCGCTAAACAATCCCACTCATTTGTGGTGTAGTTTCGTTTGTGAATGTTCAAGCTTTGACTACAGAATATGACAGGATGCTCCACTCTGTCATCGTCCTTCTGGGTTAATACTGCCCCTATAGCAGTGAGGGATGCGTCCATTTTTAATATGAATTGTTTTTGAATTTGGGATATTGCAAAATGGGTGCGCTTGCTAATGCGGTTCACAACACATTGAAAGCATTCTGGCATCATTCCATTTAAATGAAGGAAGCATTTTTCTTTAGCAACTTGAAAAGTGGGGCCCCAATGCAACTGAAATTGGGAATGAACCGTTGGTAATACTCAACCATCCCCAGAAACACCTGAATGTCCCACCTATTCCCTGGGCAAGTCATCTTGCTTAACACTTCCACTTTAGCTGGATGCAGTTTAAGCTCATTTGAATCCTTGAAGAACGAAAGGTATTTCAATTGTTCTTTAAAGAAATGGCACTTATGAGTTTTAATTTTGATATTAGTAGCAGCGAGGCATTGAAGCACTTGTTCCAAGTGGGCAAGGTGCTCTTTAAACGTCCTCAAAAACACATTGATGTCATCAAGTTAAACTAGGACGCAGGACAGCTTTAAGTCACTTAAAACCATATCCAGGCATGCTGGAATAAAGCTGGGGCGTTACACAACCCTTGCAGCATGCGAGTTGGCTGGAACAACCCTCTCAAGGTGATGATTGCATATTTCTCCCTTTCTACTAATGGCAATTCAATCTTCCAGTACCCTGATATCAGATCCATGGTGAAAAAATAATTTGCCCCACCCAATTGGTCTAATGCGTCATCAATCCTTAGAAGAGGGTAGGAATCCTTCTTTGTTATATTATTAAATTTTACAATAGTTGATAACCACTCTATATAAGCCATTCTTTTCTTTACAATAAACACGTGATGCACATGGACTGTTTGATGGCTCTAGCATTCCTTGAACGATAAGTTTATCCACCTCGTTGGAGACAACCTATTCCACTGCTTTTGTATGTCTAATAGGTCATGATCGAATGGGAGGGTGATCCCCCATATCTATCTGATGTACCACCCCTTGAGCGCACCCCAAATCATGATTGTCATGTTAAAAAATATCCCAATACTTTTCAAATAATGCCATAGGCTTATCTTGCTGTTCTGCCAATAATCCCATGAGCGCTTCCAATAAAACTACGTTCAGTATGCTGAATGGTGAGCTTGCCGGTAGTCTGCGATCCCCCATGAGCCAAAATCATGAATATGGCGAACTTTCTCTATAGGGACTAAGTGTAGGTAAGGCACCACTTGGTATCGCCGGATCATTATTGCCTTCTTCTGTAAGTTTGCTAGCAGCACTTTCACCTCCCTATTCCCAGGTAGCAGTAACCCTGGAGCTACATGTGGTTCAAGCCACGAGTGCTGGTGAGGCGCCATAATTTCTCCATAAAGCCCTTTAGGGACAACTATTTCAAGCCCAGTCCCTACTATGCACTTGTGTACAGACGGTAGGCTCAAAGCGCTCATTTCCAAAAGTGGGATCCCTTTGTAATTGTATATCTGGTTGGGGAGGGTTCTGGTTTACCAACTCAGTCATCAATAAGGAACAGGAATCATTCCATTGCTGTACGCTAGATTAATTTGACTAGAGAGGACTGGTTCTGTTGGGATTCCACAAGAGGAAAATATACAGGGATCTGTTAGCCTAAAATAGCAAGAGTTTCTTCCATCGTATTTATCACAACACCAAATTTCCTCATAAAAGCTGCGCCAATTGACATATTGAGATTGTTATTTGGCAAAACCACCGCCAGAGCGGACGCCTGGACTGACCCAAATTGTAAAAGCAACATGCTATATGCTCCTTCAGACACATTGATATGCGTTCCTGCAGTCCCATATACTACTCGATGGTCCACATCCAGTTTCAACATATGTTTAACCACCAACTGGGTGGAGACTATATTCACAGGTGCTCCTGTGTCTATGATAGCGTGGAATTTTGTGTTTTGAACAAAAATGTCACAGTAAGTACAATCCGAGTAATAAGAAATATCAGTGTTTATTACTTGTACGTTCAAGGGCTTTGTGTTACTCAAAAAGGAGGAAATGCCCTTACCAACCTGAGGATAATCACTAGTGATTTTCTCCACCAGAATGGCTATGTTAACCCCTACTAAAGAGGTGATGTTTATCGAGGGATCTGCATTGCTGGTGCCAGTCTGCTCCAGGTTTTGCCATGAATATGGCTTCTGCATGTCCTGGAGGAACTTGGGGCTATGGGGTGAAATTTTACTCTCAGAAGCAGAATCAGGGGTATTCATCAAAAGCTGCTGGTATAACAAATCATCTGATTGAGGTTCGAATTTTCACCCAAAAAGACATTTGGAGATCATTAAGGACAAGTGTATTGGACTCAGAGGAGAAAGAGCGTCCCATCTCTACCACAGTTGAGATTTTCCCTGCTCGATTTTCTCAGTTGGCATTGCATACACTTGTGGTTTGCTAGAACAATTACCTGCATATTGCCCTCTTCGAGCGCACTGGAAGAAAATGTTCATAAAAGGTTCACGCTTATAGCTTATAGCAGAAGGACCAGGTCATAAGTTGCCAGTATGGTTCCAAGGTCGTGAACAAACAGGCGAAGCGTACATGGGCCAAAAGTGGTCCACTGACTCATATGAGGGATGAATACATTCCAGCAGTTGATAACACAGTTGCTGCATCCTATATCCTGAAGAGTTTGAAGCGGAGACAGCAGAGGTTTTTCAGGCTACGTTGGGGGCGCTGATCGTGTCAGAGAGTTGATTTAAGGTGTTCACAATTCAGATAAGTCCGGCATCTCCATCTAACATGTGAGACATAGCATTATATAGATCCCAATGTGGTTTGACAGCTGCCAGCATTGCTATAACAACATCCTCAGTGGATAAAATGTTAGCTCCAAGTAGGACATGTGGTTCCGCCAAAATTGCTCAGCAAATTCTAACAGAAACTCATTTTGGTTAAACTGTATAGTCATGAAGTTGGCTTTCTGTTGGGGCATCTTGGTAGCGCCCTTGAACAGCCGGAAAACAATCACTTTTACTTCTTCATAGGATACTGGGCTATTTGGAAGATAGCAGGTAACATGATCAGCGCTTTCCACATCTAAAGTGGACAGCAACAGTTTCACTTTTTGTCAATAAGTAGCCCCTTCCACAGAAAATGTAAAACACTTAAAGTAACAATGTAGATTCCCATAATGACTGAAAGGAGGAAATTTTTTTTTGAATGACTTTGATTTGTTCCAGGTTCCTGCTGAAAGGAGCAGGAGAATTGGTTTCGAAGTGACTATGGAGTCCATCCCTTTGTGCGATATCATACAGCTACTGGACAGACTTGAATCCGTCAAAAAGGACTTGGAAGAAGTGGTGTCACGTGGGGGTCCATCGCAACGCCCAAGGGATATTCATTTTCTGATCCATAGCATTCTTCCCCCAAATTTCCACTAACTGCCCCACATCTCCCAGCTCTGGCATGCCCCACAAAATGTTTGGTGATCAACTGCTCTGCTTTAACTGAATAACATATACACCGTCCATTCTGGAATTCCTGTTGCAGCATTTTATACTGATGTTGCAACTTCCGGTGGAATTCCCTCTCAACGTTCAGTTTCTGTTCCATGACTTGTAATTGTGAGAGGACCTCTTCAATTATGCTTTGCAGGTAGTTTTGCTGCCAGCTAGCATTATTGGCTTGTTGATTGACGTCATTTATTTGGTTAACAAGGTAGGCTTATTCCCATACCAATTCCTCGTTGGCCCGTCAAAGGGTATCAAGGCGCCCTTGCATGTCTGCATACTCTCTTGTATCACCAATTGGAAGAGGGAAGGCTTGTTGGCACTCAGCCTGACTAACAACTTCCAGTTGTGTAACATGACGAATAAGCTGGAGATATTCAGGAGATATTGACCAAAGGATAAGTGCGTTATCTGCCATTTTCTGGGTACTCCATTTGATGCGAAGTTGAGTTAAATCAGCTGATAAAGAGCCGACTTGGTCCGCCACTTTCAGTTCCATTAGTGTCATTTTTTTCCCTAAGCTGGGCAATCATGGCTTTGAGAGCTTTCGCCCATTCAGCTAGCTCCATCATAAAGCGCTCAGTATTATTCCCAACGTTGTTACGTCCTGAATCCACTCCAGCGATAGGCCATGCTGATCCAGCAGTTCTCTTATTACTCGAGGTAATCCTAAATTTACCTGTGGTACCAAAAGGTCCAATTGATGGCGGAAGTCCCCCATGCGATGGTCCATCTGTACCAGCGCCCCTTGTATCTCTGAAAAAAAAATGATCAAGGCAATCAGGCAGGAGGCGAGCATCATTTTGTTGTGCTTGAGCGAACTGTAATACATCTCAAATTTCTATATTGTGGCAAGCCAGCACATGCAGTAGCTGGAGAATCAACAGTTGCACATAAGCTACTAGATATTCCTCGATTCTGTGGGTACCAAGGCAGCAAGAGAACCCCGTTGTAGTCAAATCCAAATGAGACATATATAGGGCATACTGATTTTCTTGGTCTCATTGATTTTAGAATAAAAACAAGACGTTTTTCACAGCCTCATCATTGTATAGGCGATATCTGTGCAACAACTACTCCATGATATTCTGAAACTGCTGAGGTTTCACATTTGTGGAGCGTCCTCGTTGGTCATTCATCATCTCAGAGCAATTCTTTAAGTGAAAACTGATCATAACTTCATCATCCCTGGTTTGGTCACAGCAAATAATGTTGGTTCATTGTTAGATGCCTCTTGTTCTTCTTCAGCATACCGCGCATGGAACCTGATCAAATTATGTCAGAACAAATGAGGGTCATCATCATATCCTATAGGTGAATGACTAAAGTTGACCAGTGGCCCCCTGTTTTGAGAACCACTGTAATCTTTTGGCGTCTAGGCTCAATTCCGCTGATTCAGTTTGCACAAGGGTATTAGCCACTGAGCAACCAAGAAGACAATATGAGGATCGCTTAATTCATAATAAAACTCAATAAACTCTATATGGAGCTATCACCCCTTATTCAGACTTTAATTTAATATAAGTCACAGACTTTGCTGCAATCACTTAATCACTGGAAAAGTCCTTCTCTTCAATCCTTTTTGTGACTCTTTATATCTCCGTTTCTCAATCCAGATGCATCCTCAGCTTAGTAGTCTTCTAATTGTCTTCCTTTTTCTAGAAGCTCTCATTCCTATTGAATATCGGCATAATTTCCCTCAATTCGCTGAATGGTCATCATTTTGATCAATTATAATTCATATACCCTTTTCTGTAAATCTTGAGACTCATCTCGATTCCCCCTCCAATCCACCTTATGGGTAGCGTATCATCCAATCATATCAACTTCACAACATACACCATAACTGAGCATGAATGCCTTTCATTCATTTATGCATGTAAGTAGTTTTGAGTGTAAGTATATGGAATGCACTTTAAAGTGGTGACAGACCACACTTCGTTACATTGGCTTCACAATTTGAGAGAGCCAGAAGGATGACTGGCCTGATGGGCACTTAAGCTACAGGCTTACAACTACAAGAATATCCACCAAGTGGGATTTCTCACCAGAATGTGGATGGATTATTGTGGTTACCAATGGTACATATGATATACCCACAGGAGGATGAGCTATTCCAGAGAATGGTTGATTGAAAAATTTGGAACGAGCCCTGAGAAATCCAAGGTGCACTTCAAAAAGCGATGGAAAACACTGAGACCATGGATGGACAAGTATTTAAGATGATAAATGGGAAGCAGTTACTATTCCCAAAGCCATTGGATAGAAAATCTATCATGCAAGAAGCTCATAAGGTTTTCAGGCATGGGTGCCTAAGGAAAACAACTGATCATATTCGCCATTACTACTGCTGGGAATTTCATCAACTACAATGTCAAGGACTATCTAGCTTATTGTGTGGAGTGCCAGCTGCATAAACCGCATAAGAATACAAGTGGATACCGACTTGTCCGCCTTGGATTTGCCTGGCATTTGGTGTCTATTGACGTGATGGGACTGCTGACAATGAGCACAGGGGGAGTAAAGTACATTATAGTTGCCATCGAATATCTGACAAGATGGGTCAAGATGAAGGCCCTAGCAAAAGTAGCTGCTACCAGCACTGCAAGGTTCATCCTGGATCAAGTAGTATACCAACAGGGATGCCCGCAGGTCCTGCTTAGTGACAATGGGACAAACTTCATGCCTCATGTGATCCCACAAATGAATGAGATAATGGGGGTCAGAGGAATCGTGTCAGTACCATACCATCTGGAGATGAACGGACTGGTAAAATGTGTGAATGGAATGCTGGCTATGACGCTGAGGAAGCTGGTAACAGGAAGAACCTCTGTGTGGGGAATGTACCTGAGTTTGGGGATGTTTGCCTACAATATCAGTCATCATACAGCAATGGGAAAAACACAATTTGAGTTTTTGTATGGAAGAAAGGCTGCATTGCCGCTGATTCTATATTCTGTGGTGGAACCGACGTTGTGGATGAGTGTCAAATAGAACTTGAACTTACTGACAAATACCCTGATCAATATGCAATCATAAGCATTTGATACTTTGTTGAGGAAGAGGATATGAGAAAATCGAAGGATGATAAGAACTGACTGACCTTAGAAAAACATTGAATAGGCGAAAGATTTTCCTATTGCAATATGCATGAGTTTGGAATAAGAAACATACTAGATGTGTTGTGGTCAGGTCCGTTTGAAGTGATCACCAAGATGGCGACTGATGCCTAATCCATCAAGAATCTCTTGAATGGAAGAGTTTTGAATCAAATCCACGCTAAGTATGTGAAGCAATGAACTGATAAAAAGTTTAAAAGGGTTCCTGAAAGACCAATGAACCATTAAGTTGGTCATGTCCTGATGATTAGGTCAATTCTAAAAAAGGACCACTGAACCAATCTAGATGGTTAATTCCGAAAAAAGGACCTCTGAAGCATAGAAAACTGGCAGGTTTAAATACCCAGGACTCAGTTTGGGGGAAAGTAAAAAGATGGACCGCTGAACTAAAAACAAGGTCAAGTCACATGGAAAAAAGAAGAATAAAAATAAAAAAGCGATAAAAGATATTGGAAAAAGGAGATTATAAACCGCATAGAAAAATTGATATATTCTTATAAATTTTTATTTTTATTAATTGTTCTTGATACAGGGATGATTCAGCCTATGTCACCTCTTGGGGGAGGGAGGATGGATCGCAGTAGGAAGGAACAGCCCATCGAAATCAATGTGAGACCAGACGCTAGTGAGAGCTAGACCTACATGAAGCCACATTCTTTGAGCAGATGCAGAGCCCTGCGAGAAAGCGACTAGGGGAAGGGAAATTGAAATGTTGGAATAAGCCAAATCATGAAACCCCAGTGTGGGAAGGAAAGCAACATTATAAGAAAAGGCAGTTGGTGAATAACCCTGAGTAATCCCAATATGGTACCAGAGCCAGAAGATTAGTCTTAAGCGCCTGACAACGGGCTTAATCAAGAACAACAAACAAATGGGCCAGCAGTGAACAAGGGATGATTGACGGGGGTTGCCAAATCATGCCCCCTACTAAACCATCAGTGGAAGATACCAATGGGAAGCTCTGGCGAGGAGATAGTCATGCAGGGAGCAAATGGCAGCCTGCAAGTGACAACTACAGGCTTTTTGGAAGCTGAAGCTGAAGGAGTGATGAAACCCAGGAGAGGCTGGAAGCTTCATTGACCAACTTCAAAGAACTTTTATGGAAAAGCAAAGAGCATAAGTGGCAGTATCCCAATCAAGGATGTTATCAAGATCAGAGGGATTCAGCACTAGGGACAAAGCCTTGATGACTTGGGCCCAGAGTTCAGCGTAGGGAAACTTGAAATGAATAATGTTACTGTAAGTCCAGGGGAATTTTTCTTGTGTGTTGACTGGGCTCTCTTCACATTTCCAAACAAAAAGTCTCCAAAGAGGGTGGCAGTACCTCTATCACCCAGGGCGATCTCGCCCACATGGTAGACAAACGCTGAGTAAAAGCTCTCCCTCTTTAAGTTTCTCCCCCAGTGCCCACGTTCTCTCCCACAATTGTATAACTGATTGGAGAAATTTGTGCCAAAATGCTAAAATGAAGTCGATCAGTCTGAAAATAAGTGGAAACGAGCCCAATGATCAAATCCACATAATCAAAAAGGAATTAAGATTAACTCATTGGCTGAAATTGCTGACAATTTTGATTTGGACAATACCTCAATCATTAAAATCAACCCCCTCCCAAAATCATTGGGTATGATCCTTAATGCGTAGGAAGCAGCATCAAACACCATCGTCAATAGTTCAAAGCTCACTTACAGCCAATCAGGCATTGTGGCCGATGCAACATTTTTAACTGAATGAAAGGCCCAGTGACCGGGTACAGATATGTTGGGCATTCTGAACCCGTTTCCAACCAATTGGGACCACCCCTATATGGGGTGGCCTTGGGGGATTCCCGTTGCTTGTCAGGCTAGACGCCATCACGCCAATCACCAGAAATGCAGTCAAGTCTCAGTTTGAGTGCTTGAGGTTGAATTGACAGCGACTCAGTCTGCCGCTGAATTCTTTAATGTCAGTTCCCAGTGAACTTATCTGCCCCCATTTCCAAATAATTTGCTGCTTAGGTCAAACTTGAGGGACCCAATCCCGGCTTGTTTCCTGTCCAATTAACCACTATTTAATCAGTCGCATTGCACTGAAAAAATTGTTGGTCAATTTTTCCTTCTTAAATTCCCCATTAAAAAACCTTCCTCAAAATTTAGTTTAATATGTTGAAAATTAAACCACCTTTTCCGCCAACACTCCCATACCCCTCAGGGTTAACGGCCGTGTTCATCCAGTATTCTATTATGTGCCTGTATGAGATTCTGGCTCACTGGCAGTTATTGGTTAAACTCCTTTCTGATTTCATATCCTTCATACCAGCAGCAGTGCCTTGGGCATTCTGGTTTGCCGTCCAGGTGCTCTGGCACCTAGGCTGGCAGGCTGGTCTAATCCTTACTTGCTGTTTGCCTGACATAATCGTCAACCATTATTTCTAACCTTTTCTGTACTTCTCATAGATATTGGCGTAGCAATGGCCCCTCGTTTCAACTGAATCAGGTTGTGAAGAATACTCTACCTGTCCATAATAGCCCTGTTCCACTCAAAACTTCTTATCTACACCCCATAGTTGCTACGGCTATTTTGCCCATGTCAGTAGGATCTGACATTCTGACTTGAAACGAGCTTACCCCCCTATGAGCCTAGCAGTTTCCCCTGACCCCACTACCATCTCTTCTGTATCACTGGATTATCCACAACTACCAATAAAGAAAACTCCGCTTACTTCTTATTACCCTTGAAGATTGGTGTTGGGTCCCATCACATCTACTTTGAGGCACTGGTGGACACTGAGCCGCGGGTATAACTATGAGTGTTGAACTGGTCTATCAATTGGAACTTGGCCTGGACTTAGGCCCTTTGGTGAAGGTCATGTCATCTGCCTCCCAGACCTCATACCTAGTTTGTCGACCATTCACATTTTCATTACACCAGTTCAGCTTCTGCGGTCAATTTTCCACCATGCAAACTTTGTGTTTCCACTGATCCCTGGAGTGGGATGGTGGCGCTTGCAACATGTCAAGATCTACCTTGAGTCTAACATGCTGTTGTTCATTTATGATCAATTGGAGGGTGAATTTCCCATGATTAACACTCTTAAAAAACTCAAGGTTGTAGTTCTATCACTTCCCTCGTCTCTCCTGCGGGAATACCGTCTGATTTTCCAAAAAGTTTAATGCGCTATCAAAGCATTTTTGATTCTGAAAAGGCGGATCATTTGCCCCCCCACACTAGATTTTACTGTGGTTTTTGCAAGATGGTGGAGTTGGTGAATATCAACTGCCCGTTGTATCCCCACACAACAGAGGAAGAGGTTGCGCTCAACCCTCGGTTGGACAATATGTTGAAAAAGGGTTGGTTGTTTAAGGAGACATCACTAGTCGCGTCTACCATTGTCTTTGCTAAGAAAGCTGATGGTTCCCTCCGCCCCTGCGTGGACTATGTATGCTTAAATAAAGTCACAGTTTCTGAACCCTACCTTCTGCCTTTGGAGCAGACAATAAGCTAAGCAATTGACAAATCTCAGATGTTCTCCAAGCTGGATCTTGTCAATGTTTTTAACCAGATTCAGGTCATGAAAGGGCAAGAATGGTTAACAGTGATACAGACGAAGTGCGGCATTTTCCAATTCCGTATAATGCCCTTTGGGCTGAAGAATGCTCCTGCTACGTTTCAACATATGATTGACAATGTACTGGGTGACCTCCAGTCTACTTGTGCAGTCACATATATTGATGACATTCTGGTTACTCCCCAACTCCCAAAAAACATGCTATCAACTTGGAAGCGGTTGTGGCTGCCTTGCATAAGGCAGGGTTTACTTTAAGCCTTACAAATGTGAGTTCTATAAGGAGGTAGATACCTTTTTTGGCATCCTTGTCCTAAAAGATGGCTACATGATTCCTCCCAATATATTGGATGCTATCTGAGAATGGCCAACTCTGACAACCCAGAAACAATTATGAAGTTTCTTAGGAACCATCATTTTTTTTAAAAAAAATCCCCGGCACTTTCCCAGCTTGCTTCCCCATCCACCCCTTTACAGGAAAGAATGTACTATTTCGCTGGCCGCCCAAATGCCAACAGGCATTCAAAGCGATCAAAGAGGTGTTTTTATCCCCTCCCATTTTGAAATATGCAGATCATGCCAAGCTGTATATCATTGCGTGTGATGACTCCTCAGTAGTATTGAGAGTGGTGTTGTTCCAAGAGCACGATGGCTTGGATCATCCAGCTACTATTTTTCCCAAAAAGTTTACCTCTATAGAGCAGCCTTGGGCCATATACAACAAAGAGTTGGCAGCTGTAGCATGGGCATTAACTCATTGAAGGTACCTGTTACAGGGTGCTCAACATGAGTTAATGGTCTGCACGGATTATCAGGTTCTCCTGTATTTTTGTAAACCCCAGAAATTGGTACACCAGCATGCATGAACTTATCAGGACTTGTGCAGTTTAAATTTTTAATATGGATTCTTAAAAGGTGTACTTAATGTACTTCCCAATTTCCTCAGCTAAAACCCCGCCCACTGTCCCACAGATTCAGAAGAAGTGGATCTTGTTACCATTATTCCCAATGCCCAAATTTTGACAATTGTTCCCCCTGTAATTTCTTCCGCCGCCCTCACCCCAATGCCCGCGTCTGACTCAGGTCTTAGCTAGTCAAATGGCCTGCCCTGAAGGGGTGGAGTTATTTGAGCAATTGACCCTTCAAAATCATAAACATTCTCTGTACTCCTTGGTGGAGGGACTCATCTATTTTAGAACAAGCATTTGGGTTCCCCCTCTTTTCGAAGCTGAGGTACTTTGTGTGCATCGCAACCCTCCCACAATCAGCCATCCGGGCAACAAAAAATGTATCAAACAGATTATGTTAACCTATAACTGGGTAGGCTTGGCGAAGGAAGTTCCGATTTGGATTGCTGATTGTGTTACCTGTGCTCAGGCAAAGTTGGACTGCTCAGGAAGGAAGGGACTCCTACACCCATTACAACAGGCGGAGGGTCCATGGACATCAGTTTCTGTGGACTTTATTGTCAAACTCCCTTGCTCTAATGGGTCCACAGCAGTTTATGGTGGTTGTTCGCTTCACAAAATTTCCCTTTTTATTCCCTGTACTTCTGCGATCACATCTGAAGAGACCACTCAGCTCTTTATACACCATGTGTTCTCAATGTTTGGTCTCCCACAGAAAATCATCAGTGACTGTAGGTCCCAATTTACAGCGCGTTTTTGTAATGAGCTATTAACCATCCTAAAAATCACCCCTGTCACTCCACTGCTTCCCACCCACAGTCCAGCAGGCAAGCTGAGCGGGTTAACCAAATTTTGGAACAGTATTTGCGCTGTTACGCTTTGGCCGCCCAGAATAGTTGTGCTGATGACATCCCACTTACCCAGTTCACTTATAACAATGGTACTCACACCTCTACAGGGGTTTCTACCTATGAGGCAACGTTAGGTTATAACCCCTCCTTTCGGTCAGTAATTGTATACGCCCAGAGGTTCCTGCTGTCTCAGATCACATTGAGTATATCCAGTCAACCCAGTCCTTAGTTTAGGAGCACCTCACAAAAGATATCAATGATTATAAGCAGTTTGCAGGTCAAAAACAGCTTCCCAGTCTAAAATCGTAGTTGATTTTCACATCATGTTGGACACTCGCCACCTGCGGATGCTGGTACCTTCCCAAAAGTTTGCAAGCAAACGTTCAGGTCCAAACCTGGTGGAGGAAGACTTGGGCAATGGTGCTTTTTGTTTGAAACTTCTAGCTCATTGGAAACAGCATCCCATCTTTTGTGTGTCCCTGTTGTCCCCGTTTAAGGGGGATCATCCCCACCAAACCCAAACCTATTGTAATTGAGGATGTGGAAGAAGCTGAGGTGGAAGACATCTTAGCATCCTGCAAATCCATGTGGTCAGTCCAATATCTAATGGCCTGGAAAGGGTATCCAGCTTACAAGAACAGTTGAGTTAAGGCTTGCAATTGCGCTAACTGCTCGGAGCTGGTTGAAGCATTTTCATGAATCCCACCCTAACGCCCCCCATCCCCACAGAAGGATGCTACAGTAATGGCGATCAAGATACCCAAAGCGCACAAGAATGTGGCCCTCATGCAGCTTCCTGGTGGTAATGCCCTCCTTTGTTAAAGGGAAGGGTAATGTAAGTCCAGGGGAGCGTCCCCAGTGTGTTGACCGGGCTCTCTTCCCATTTCCAAACAAAAAGGCTCCAAAGAGGGTGGTGGTAACTCTCTTCACCCAGGGCGATCTCGCCCATATGAAGATGAACGTTGGGTAACAGCTCTCCCTCTTCAGGTCCCTCTCCCGGTGCCCACATTCTCCTCTCCTGAACTTGTACACCTGATTGGGAAAATTTGCACCAAAATTGCTGAAATGAAAAAGATCAGTCCAAAAACAAGTGTAAACAATCTCAATGATCAGGATCCACATATTAAAAAAGGAATGAATATTAACTCATTGGCTGGAATTGCCAAAAATTTCAATTCAGTCAATACCTTGATCATTAAAATTAAACCCCTCCCAAAATCATCAGTTATGATTTCAGATGCGCAGGTAGCAGCATCAAACACCATTGGAGATAATTTAAAGCTCCATTCCAGCCAATCAGGCATTAAGGCTGATTCAACATTTTTAACCAAATGAATGGCCCAGCGACCAGGCATGGGCAGGTTGGGCATCCTGAACCTGTTCCCAACCAATTTGGACTGCCCCAATGTGGGGTGGCCTTTGGGGATATCCGTTGCTTGTTGGGCTAGATGCTGTCACACCAACTTCCAGAAATACAGTCAAGTCTCAGTTTGGGCATTCAAGGTTGAACTGACAGTGATTCAGACTGCCGCCATGTTCTTCAATGTCAGTTCCCAGTGAACTTATCTGTCCCCATTACCAACTAATTCGCCAGTTAGGTTGAACTTGAGGACCTGATCCTGGCTTGTTTCCTCTCCAATTGACCACTTTTTAATCAGTCGCATTGCACTGAGAAATTTTTGGTCAATTTATCTTCCTTAAATTTTTCTTTGAAAAACCTTTCCCAAAATTTAGTTTTATTTTGAAAATTAAACCGCCTTTTCCTCTGACACTCTCACATCCCCTCGGGGTTAATGGTATGTTTGTCTGGTATTCTATTATGTACCTGTATGAGATTCTGGATCACCAGCATTTATTGGTGAAACTCCTTTCTGATTTCATATCCGGCATACCTGCAGCAGTGCCTTGGGCATTCTGGTTTGCCTTCTGGGTGCTTTGCCACCTAGGATGGCAGGCTGGTCTAATTCTTACTTGATGTTTGCCTGACATTTACTGATGGTAAGCTTGGTAGCCAGTACAGTGGGTTTGTAATACCATTTGAGTCAAAAGAGGAACTCAGATCAGGAGGTCTGACCAGGCAAGAAAAAGCAATCAAGAGTAAATGGCTTAATCTCTGGAGCATCCATGACGATGGTCAGTGCATCAGCAAACTGAGCTGAATCCAGGACTTTTCAAAATCCAACTCTGGAATGACAATAGAGGAAGAATAGACTGAGAGTTGTTCAAAATGATCACAAGCCTTGTTTCAGAGGGATTGGTTACCATTTCTGATAATTTGACAGAAGGACCATCGACTGGCACCAGACTAGGCGTATGAGTCCTGGAAGGACCGTAGAAGAGGTTCCGCCATGTATATTGACTTATCCGCTGGAAAAGCCAGAGGTCTTGATCAGACAAACTATTTAGAAGCTGCTGGTATTGCTACTTGGAATTTGACATATGAGATGGACAAGAGGGGGATGTCAGACTTATATGGAAGTTGACATTATGCACCTTACAATCCAATAGGCTCCAATTTCAAAGAAATTAATTTTTAAAATTAATGGGATAAGCTCTCAGAGAAGAATTAGGAATGACTTGAGCTAAGAGGTTATGAGAGAAATAACAAGGGCAAAAAAACTAGTATTCTCAAATTGAGCCACAAAATGAACATTGACAAGAAAAGAGTCTCCTGTCTAAGATAAGGAATAAATCAGGAAATAAAGGATGCTGGATCTCGAATCCTGAATTTGACAGCAGGTCATATACCCTGATGGGGGGAAAACTGGATCCTGGGATTAATATCATCATGAGTTAATTGATCAACCCGCATGACAGTAGATTATGGGGACCGCACTCTGAGTAGGTGGTAGCGAGGAGGAAGAGGAAGAGTGCAGCATGCTAAAGTTCATCCCAAGCAGCTTTGAGTATTGACAATTGTACTCTGCTTGAGCCAATGAAGTACTCAACTGAGTTTTGAAGTGTTGTTCTCATGCCCCAGTCCTTTTCTTGCTGAAATTTAGGCAAGAGGGGGATGTGTTGGGACTTTTGTCCATATTCCCAGCCTGCTAGATTACCAGGAATCGCTAGGGATAATTATCTAAGTCAAAGTGACTTGGAAATCAGTTGGCCTTAGTTTTGGAGAAACTACATTTGGGGGATTTTGGGATATTCGCCTGGTAATATCCATTAGGATTGATCCAGGTGAATACTTAAGTTCTCATTGGGCGGTGTTGCCAACAAAATAGAGGCATCTGATAGTGATCAACTATCAGGTATATCAATTGAAATCATTCGGATACCATCACCAACTGATTGGAAACTAATAGCAAGTTGTGAGGCAAGTGATGCTGCCTGAAACTAGCAAATCAAGCGGTTGGTGCATGACTTGCACTAATGTGTTATAAGTCCCATTACCTAAGCAGGTTGCTAGCCAAATATGGTTGGTTTGCTTGGATTGAGAGAAAAACGTTAAGGACACGTTTTCTGACTCTTTCCATTTAGGTCTTGAGCATGTCCATTGACAGAATCCTAGGCATGATGGGGAAGCCCATTGCTGCTGAAACAAGTACGGGTGATTCAACGGCATTGGCTGCCGCTTCATCAAAGAGGTGTCAACTGAGGGTTAAATGACTGACTCCCCACTATAAATTCCCTAGGATATACTTATTATATAGAACAGAAAAACAGATAAAAACAGCATTTACTAAAAAACATTTAGTAAATAAGTTATATAGCTTTCATCTGGTATATAGTTTAAGCAGTAAACTATTATCAGATTTCCATTGTGCTATTCTTCTCAAGGATAGTAATGCAGTGTGCAATAATTGAAGACTCTTAGTGAAAAAAGTAAAGATCTGTGTGGGGATCTAGAGAAGAAGGAGACACAATCAGGGATTGCTGCCAACTGTGTGTTGGACCAAAGAGACTGCCACCAGGGAATCTCAGAGAAGATCGGGTTGGACAGAATGAGGGAATGAATCCCTAGATCATGACATCTTAAGTATTTCAAGCAGGAATACTGGCCATGTATTGGGCTGAGATGTAAGAATTCCACTTAACTATGGATATTAGTCGTCATACTATTATCAACTAATAATCTGATATACTATACAACGCAGAAAAAATGCACAAGAAACTGAACCTGTTCAGTATGAAAACTACTATGGTTGTTTAATGATAAATCACCCTTCAGTAAATTTTTACACAAGGTATCTGCTAATTTCCTTTTTACTTTAAGTGGCTGTGCCCAAGGTCTCTTGTCCTTACCATTTTATTAAATTACTAACCCAACACCTTCTAAACTAAACTTATATCTATCAGTCAGGGTCACAAGCCTCAATATGTTAAATGTTTTCTGTCATTAAGATAAAATACCTGACTGAGGGTTGCCTTTAACAGTTTCTCGCAAACTCACCCCTGAGGCTCTCAAGAATGATTTTGAGGTAACTCCAATTGATAGATTACTTCCTCCATCACTGGAGCTACCTTTATTTTCATTTACAGATTCATTTTAAGAAATTTATATAGCTTCTTTATGAAGCTTTGCTGTCAATCTAAATTTGGCACTCTCTACTTCATAATTGTTCTTTCTGCCTTTAATATCCGAGTACTGCCTACACTCCTCTGTCTCTTATCTATATCAATCTCAACCTGGTGCTACCATCTATCTTGGCACTAATGTGTACCACATTAGGAATTTCAAAGTCAAACTCTATATTTAGAACTAAATCTAAATTGAATAATTTCTATCACCACACTTAGTTTTTCATCCTAATGTTAAAACTAAATTTGTCATTCCTAAACTGGGTGAACTAACAAATTTTAGGATTCCCATCTTTTCAAAAGCTAGTTTATCCAAATGTTTAAGATTTATGAAGACTATTCTACCACCATTTGCATACAGATATAAAAATTGAAGATTTACTTTTCCTTGCTGGGCCTACACCTAATTTAACTACCTTGGGATATCACCTCCATCTTATCTCTATAGTTTGGGACTCTAACATGGCTGGATTCCCCTGAAGACCTTATCACTACCCCTGGTCAAAGGCTTGGAGATAGTATTGTTGAGATTCGCCCTGATAGGTGTGAAGCCTTGACCTTAATTGGTGTACATTTATTTATTTAGATAATTTAGGCCTATATTTATTATTAATGTAACAATCTTCAACCTATTGGGATTCATATAGTAATCTAATTTTACATAGTTTAATGGTTGTTAACGCTAACATACGGTTAAATGAAAAAATCATGATTTGCCATTAATCCTCCAATGTATGATAAGATAGGGATTATACCTGAAACCACATTATATCATCTTGATATTAATTCAAAGTCATATACAGTGTTTAAATCCTCTATTTACTCCCTTAACTACCTCACTCCACATATATGCCTTGTATCACCTATTATACCTTACTACCTACTAGCTTCCTAATAGAAGATAATAGAAACTACATAACTTAATTACTATTACCTCAGTCCAGCTCTTTATGATGAAGCCTGATCTACTCAAACCCTTATCCTGGACTGTGTATTTACCTCCTAAATTCCAAATCTACATTTCGTCCTTGTATATGCATAACCTATTTCTACTTATATGGATTACCTCCTAGTTTACCTTTATATCCTTTATTATACTATGGTACTATTTAAAGTACCATTTATTGCTCAATAAAGTTACGCTTGTTCTAATAAATTTTCGTCAATTTATTTTCTAGTTTATATTGAGACTGCCTGCATAATAAGCAGAGCTTGCATTGGAGATGGCATCTATTTAGCCAATATTACCTCTTAGAATAGCAAAAGTTTTTCTTTTATTGAATAAAGGTAGCCTCAATGACGCCAATTTTGTCAAGAGCTTACCTATTGTTGATTAAAGATTTTACTAGCTTAAAAGCAGAGACCACCTTGACAATGCCTATTCCATCAGGAGATTTTTCCTAGAGAGAGAAATCCCGGAGATTCCTCTGATGCTACTAATGACTAGTCTTTGTGTAGTTTATTAAGGATCTGTCCTTCGAATTTTAACTAAAGCCTAAAAAGTTAGGTGAAATTTTTTGTGATTAGGTTCAGTGGAATGCAATGGATGCACAACCAGAGTTTCCATTCTATTTTGGGACAGCTAAAATTGGTAATGTTCACTTATACTAGGAGGAACAGATGAGTCATTGTCCAGCCCCTTCTTATCTCTTTTACCGAAAAATTTTCTTGGGCTTGAGGCAGATGATAGGGCCACTGTACATGTTCCATGACATGATTTCATGAGTGTATTTCAAGGCTAAAAGGAGATAAGTCAGGCCAGAGGAGTCAAGCTGGCCGCCATCTCTGATCATAAATAACCCAGGTAAATGCTTGGTTAAGGCCAAGAAAGCCCAGGATAATCCCCATTAAATCGCGTGATGAGATCTCAGATGTTACATTGATGGGGTTGAAAATTTCCCATTTTTGTGTAGACAATGACGGTTTGGTATGTTTTTTCCCCAAATGAGGATTAAATTTGTTTTATAAAATTTACTTGTACAAATAATGACAGTGTAGGTTGGTATCTAATTCTTAAGGTTTTTCATACTCTAGCTCTCAAAACTACCATCAATGGTAGCCTCGTTTTATTAGCCAAAGTCATAACCAAGCACAACAAATTGATTAAAGGCCATATTACCAATGTTCCTTAAATTAGTTTACCCCAACCAATCTTTATATTAGTCATCTTTCCTTTTAAAACAAGGGCGGGTTTTTATATATTTGCTTATCACATGTTGATTTTTCTGCCTTTGGGGTTACCTTCTCTTAAAGCTTCTGCGGAATTTTATATTCTATGAAGGTGTTGACACCATACTAGGTGGTTTTCATATATTTATATGAAAATTTAGTCATAAAGAGCTAAAGACACTCTGCTCAGACCCACCCTGTAATAGGATTAGAATTGGTGACATCAATGCAGTGTGAACTAAGGGGTAAGAAACACTTTGCTGTCATGGCGGCATTGGGGGAGAATAAGGCCATAGAATAGGGCATTGTTAAAACAATTGCTTCAGCGTCTCAAAAGCGGCCTTCTGTTCCGCACTCCACTGAAAAGGAGTGTTCTTGGTCAATAGGCGTACAAGAGGCTAGCTAAGTTGGGAAAATTTCGGGATGAACTGATGGTAATATCCCATCATCTCTAGAAATACCTGATTACCCTTAAATTTTTAGGTGAGGCATTTTCGAGCATCCCTTCATCTTTATCTTGGATTGATTAACTTCCCTTTTTGAAATGGAATGGCCAAGGAAATCCAGTTTCAATTGAAAAAAGTAAAATTTTGAGGCTTTAACTTGATATTCGCCTTATGTAGCCATTAATACCTCTTTCAGGTGATCAAGATGTTCGTTAAAAATTTTGAGAATAGTTTGTGTCATTAAGGCTGATAATGACTCAACTTAACTTCAGATCCTGCATAAAATGGTCCATCGCACGCTGGAAAGTTTCAGGTGCATTGTAAAATCCTTGAGGTAATCAGGTTGGTTGGAAGAGACCCTCACTACAAATGAGAGCACATTTCTCCTGGTCTTACGGGGAAAGGTCCATTTGTCAATACCAGCTAGCCAAGTCAATGACTAAAAAAAAGTTAGAGCCATAGAGTTGGGCCAGAGCTTCGTCATTGCAGGGGATAGGAGAACTATCCCTTTTTGTGAGGTTATTTAACATGTGTTAGTCCACAACTATCTGATGATCTCCATTTTTTTTTTAATTAGCAATAGGGGGTAAGACCAAGGGCTTTGTGAAGGAACTGATAACCCCGCGTCTAGTAACTGCTGAAGCTCTGTCCTCATTTGTTGTTCCTCCACCTTTAACTTGTAATAAAAGGTTTGGACCTAATAGGATGAGCATCACCCACATCGATGAGTTGGCACCAGCCCTTCATGTGGCCATAGTCATTATCAGATTTAAAAATATGTACTATAGTTGTCTAGGAGAGTATAGACTTTTTCCAGCTCATCTGGTGTCAGCTCATCCAAAAATATGGATAATGGTAAGGTACATACCAGGTTATCCTTTGGCAGGCCCATATCCATCATTGAGCCAATGAAATGAATTTGTTCAATGTTCTCTACAAGGGCTAACAAACCCTGTCAATCTCCTGGTGTTTTTTACAACTATTTCCTTTGAGGTGAGGTTCCCCAACAGCAGAGTAATAGGCCTTTGATAAGCTGGGTTGAGAAAGCCAGGCAATACCTGAGGCTTTAATGGACTAACGCCCTCAATAATTACGAGGTGCAACAAACAGTGGCATGGGATTTGAAGCGTGACGTTTGTATTAACCACTCGTTGTCACTAGGCTTAATCAAGACCTCATCTGCAGTATAGAAAGAAATACCTTCCCTAGCATCCATTGAATGGAGCAATTTGATTGTGTTGCGCCTAGAAGTGGTATAATGCAAAATAAAGTGGAGAGTTGGTATTTGATCAGATTAAATACCTGTGCTTTCTGGGTTCTTTAATGAATAAGACTAATGGGACTTCACAGTTAAGTAACTGGGGTAACCTTGCTTCAGTTTGATTATTCCCTCATAATCAATCATAAATTGAGTGCTGATGAGCACATCATATGAGTTGTTATCTAAAGCCACAGCAGGGGCTGATAAAATAAGCTTCCCAATTCAAATGGAAAGGGAAGATTATGCCCTGACAGCACAAGTATTATTTGGGACAGCGGTTCCAAATTCTTGGTTGTACTTCAAGTCAAGCGCTAGCTTTATCTTTTAATAAGCTTTGTGGAGATCACGTTAACTGGAGAGCCAGTGTCCAATATGGCAATTAATTGAACTTTTTGAATACCACTTTAAACTTTGTAAGAACTCTCCAAAATTATGTGACAAAGTTAAGACCTCATTGAGCTGGAAGGTGGAGGTTAGCTTTTAGCAGTCTCAGGGTATCTATACAAGATGGATTTTAATGGGATGCACCCGCTGAAGAGGTCAAATCAAACCAGCTACAGATTGGTCACTATCGCTGGCAGTGTAAAAACTTTTGGACACACTAGAATTTGGCTGAGGTACGTTCCTCAGGTATGGTGGTCTCATCTACTCCTCCAGCGCCCAAATGATCATGAATCTCTACTTCTACGGGGGCTCTAAATATATAGTAGCAAATGTTATCATTTCTCCTCAAATTCTTCCCCCAAGGGTTTTCTCACCAACGGGCAAGGTTGTGATGGAGCTAGGGGATACGGCCACAGAAGATTGAATAGCCTTAGGGCGCGCAATTACCAGCTTAGCTGGAAGGGAAGGCCAGTGGTTTTTGAGTGCTTGTGCGGATGTATGGTTTTACTACCTTACAGTTCTCTGATTTGTAATAAGGAGTAATATCTTTTTTAAGTTGCACTGAGGAAACAGGTTTTGTAGGGAGGATAGGCACAGATGAGCTTACTCCCAGCTGTTCAATAGGCTGAAGCTCCTTTAAGTTAGTAAAAGGTTTCAAATCTCAGCTTCATTTGTTGTGGCACATAAATGAAGTTTGGCTAGATCTAACAAATCCTCTTTGATGTCACATATGATTTTAAAGTAGCATTTCACAGAGATGATATACCTAGCTAGAGAGGGCTGAGAAGCTAACCCAATCAACTGGGTAGCGATAGCATCATCAAGGGTGAGCATGTTAGAGGTTGATAACCTTGCGCAGTGAGGTGAAATTGGTCTTCAAAAGCATCGGGCGATTTACCTTCATGCATGCTAAGACGCATAAAAGTCTGTTTTTCCCAGTGTAAACTCTGCTTTGATCCAAATTCAGCCAAAAGAGCCTCATTCACCTCTTCCAAGTGAGCGAAGGGTCCAGTTAAGGAACTATCATCTCTTGTGCTAGGCGTCTTAAACAAGGAATGGTGTGTCTAACATTTTGCTTGTCCATTGCCCCATACATGGCAGCTTCATAAACGTACAAAAAAGTATCATAGCTCCCTTCACTAGGGATGGACTTGTCTTTAAAACGTGGTTTTAGTGTGCGCTGCTCAAGTTCATTGAGACGAGATAGAGCGCTTGCTAGTTGCTTTTCCAGAGCAACTAAACGTGATTCCACATGAAGAGGAAAAGTGGAAGAGTTACTCACGTTTAAAACCTCCATTTTTTGATGGATTTACTTTGTACAGGTGTCCCCCTTAGTAAGCAACATTTTGTAGGAATCAAGCTTTGTTCTTGCTCGCTGATTCCTCATGCACTGAATTCCTCAGAAATTTATTTGAATTATAAATAAAACACTACTAAAAGCTTGATCTATATAATTTTATATTAGAAGTGCTGGGAAAATAAAAGAAAATGATCCCTCTCAATATTAGACCAATTTATATAAAACTGTATTGAGGGTCAGGGGGAGTTTTAGGATAGGTTCAGAATACCTTAGACAAACTTTCTTTTACCACTCAAAGACACTTTTGAGCGATTAAAATTTAATTTTATTTATCCACAGCCGTCTGCCCAAACCTATTCTTTGATGTCCTTGGCTCCGCCGCCTGCCACCCCAGTGTGGGGCAGCGGTGCACCCCCGCCTAGCATTTTCTGCCCCGCGGGCAAGCGCGTTTGGATGGGCTCAAACATCCCGCCCACTGCTTCCAGCCGTTTTGTCCCCCATGAAACTTAGCGCTCCACCTGGAGCGCGTCCACCCTTCTCGCCCCATCCTCTCGCCCTCCCTCGCTCCGCCATTTGCTATTGCCTCAGAGTGGACTATGGGCGTTTGTTCCCATATACTGATAAGGCAATTATTGAAGTAGCCACTGCGGCCTTTGCGCCAGCTGGCTTTATAGACTACCGCCCTTTTAAGGGCTACTTTGACGTTGGGTTCCAATCTAAGGAGGATTCTGAAGTGGCAGCACAAACTCCTTTAATTTATAAAAAAGCCCCATTCCCACAACCCATACTGCCTCCCTTCAAACACCACGCTGGTGGTATCCTTTGCAAATCTCCCATCCCACCTTCCACCCCAGGTTTTGTAGGACCAGTTGGTCGCGGGGCTTATGGCTTATGGCACTCAGCCCAACCTCATCTTTGACATTTCATCTGGTGCGGAGCGCCTTGCTACTCCTCGTGCAACAGCCACCATCATCCCACACCACCCTACCATAGACCAACAAATCCTACCCCGTGCTAGTGTGGCTGCAGCGCCTGATCATTCCTTTTGGGCTCGGGTTGATAATGGTAGGAAGATTTGTTTTCTCTGCTTTGGCCTTGATCATGCAAAAAAAGCGTGTCCTCAGGCCAATTCCGCTGCTGCGGCTTCTGAGCCCCCTCTGGAGGATCAGTATGGGGCGCTTTGCTGCCCCCTCCCACCCTCCAATCTCGTTCAGTGGGCCTGCATGGAAAATCAGCCCCTTCAAAACCTCCAGCCTCACTCTCCCACCTAAATCTACCCCAGCCAAATATAGCAATGCTTGGACCACCATTGGCACCCAAGCAGCCGCCCATTTGCCCAATCCCACCCACCCGAATTTGAATGCCACTATTCCAGTAAACCAAAATCTATGGGATCTATTGGTTAAGACTAACGAATCAGGTAATGTCCTCATTAATAAGCATACAGGTCAACCTCTCTGCCAATTCAATTATGGTCAGGCAGAATTTTTTCTTCCCAACTTCGATGAAACCCCTACCCCTCGCCACTTCGCTCCTCTTCCCAATACAGCCCCCTTCCAAAGTGACCACCAGCTCGCTTTAGCTGCAGTGGTCTCTCCTCAGTGCCTGAAACTACGCACCGCGGTGGCCCAGTCAGTGGCTCAGTTCCAGCATGGCCTGCCCACCCTCTTCTTCCCCCTGACTTCCCTGAATTTGCCTGCAGTGACATCTCAAAACTATTCAATGATGCTGAAGTTGCTGTTATAAATGTCGCAACACTCGCTTCATTCAACCCCTCAGCCAAAATCACCCACCCCAGTATCTCCCTTTTCACCCAACTTCCTGAAGCCCGCAAAGAAGCCAAAATTCTCCTCTTAGATTTTGTTGAATCACTTTCCCGTCATTATCTTGATGATGAAGTGGAAAACTCTTACTATGCTGACCTCCACCCCCACTATGCGGATGCCCCAACGCCCTGGATCTCTGCTCTGGTCCAGTATTGTAACCAACATCCCATGATCGAGGTGGGTCTTTCTGAAAACCAACCCCCCAGCCCCTCTTCACCCTCTTCCATGGTGGGTTAGCGGTTTCCGCTTCCCACTTGGTTAGTAGTTTTTTTGTTGTTTTGGGTGTTGTGATTTGGTACTGTCCGTCCCCTGGTCAGCGTACCATGAATAAATTGAGATAGAATACCTTAGACAAGTCCAAATTAGGAAATATGAGGAAACAACATATTAAAGCTTGAGATACTCGCTTTTTTTTGGCTGAACGATGGAAGAGGAATAATTATTGGTCAGAATGTACCCGTGGGTTAGTGCTTTGATGAACTTCAGCCAATCCCCATTTGTGAAATTTATTGCACCTTGGGGGACCCCTGCCACACCTATAAAAGGAGGTGGGCCCCACGTAGTGCTTGAAGGGACCTGGTTATGTCTTGGGGAGTACCGTCTGATGGACACCCCAGGGTCCACCGCGTGGTCACAGAAACCTGACTGCACGATTTGGTGTATTTTGCCCTTGTAGTATTCAAAATTGTGCTTCCACAATTAGTGGGGTTCCACTGAGAATTGACCAGAGTCTTTTTGCTCGTTGGAATTGTTAGTATTATCAATATCACTCTTAGGATCATTGCAACTTGTAAATGGCTGACATTTCCCCCTTTCAAACTATTTTGACCTAAAACATTTTGCTTTTGCAGCTGAGAGGGAAAATGCCTGACAGGTGGAAAAGCTCTAGAAATGTCTACATATTTGATTCATTTTCTCCTATTGTTAATCATTCAAATGAGTTAGAGCTTTATCTGTTTTGGAAACCCATCATCCAGAAAGGTAGACAGTTTTGTGGGTAGTTTCAATGACAGATTAGTAAGGAATAGAAGACCTTCAAAGTTTTGATTTCTTTTTACATTTGCATATTGTAGATCCAATATAAAGTTTGCATGCATTCAAAACTCTTTTAAGTCCTGTTTTGATTTGGGTTTGACTTCTATAAGCTATTAGACTCAGTCATAATACCCTTAACGCACTGCAGACCTCACATTTACCCTCATCACAATTATCAATGTTCCCTGGCAATTTGATTCACATCAATCCGCTGTTAATTATTTTAATATTATATTTAGCCCCAACTCAAGCAAATATAATTCACTAATCTTTTGTCCTGATTATCTGTATATGACAAATTAAGTCCCACTGATCCTCCACCATATATTTTGCTAGAATCTCCTCACACCTGAATTTAAGCTAATATTTAACAGCTATATATGATCCTGAATTATGGAAAATCAATTCCTATCCACTTGGCAACTAGTTGCCCAGTTCCCCAAACCAGTTCCATAAGTATCAATTATATCTATTAAAATGATTTCACCAGATCTGTCATATATATCTCTTTCAATTGAAACCCTAAAATTTTTCCCTAAAATGAACAAATAATTTCCAGAAGTTCCCACCCAAATCCATTGTGAACGTTGAAACCAATTACAAAAAGTTACCTGAATAATCCAAGTGAGTATTCCTCAAACAAAACATCTGACAATACCTATCAAACCATAGATTTTCCCAACCTATGACCAGACCCTCGTGACAATGTCATGAGTCTTCTAGCGGACCAAAAAATGGGAAATTTAAGAAGATATGGGTATCACAAATAAGGCTGATGAACGAACTAAGTCCACAGAGGTGATAGCATATATTGTAAAGGTAACGGATTGGATCAGGGATGACGTGGTGTTGCACCAACTGGTATCAACTAATCACAAAGGAATGTGGACTCTTATAACTTCAGTCTCCAATGCTGGAAGTAAAGCCTGAGCTACAGCTGTTCAGATAGTTAGATATTGGAATTTGCTGGTTTCTCTTATGCTGGATCCCCAATAACTGAGGTCAAAATAAAGACTAGAGATTAGTTGGATATTAATTCCATAGAGCTTAATTTATCATAACTTTAATTTTTTTGAGGTATACTGTCATCATACACTTTTACCTAATTGAGTGCTGAATAGATCTTTGCAAGCTCAACCAGTTACATCCAAAAATATGCAACATTTTGGTGCTCATTACAATGGGTGCACTATTGACATATCCTCCAATCTGTGAGATGACAACATGAGAACTATGCAGAAAAAATGTGAGACTTATTTTTTGTTGTCCATTAATCAAGCAAGCCTTATGTGGACATTAAGGTGGTCATGTCAAACTTTGTGGTGCAATGATCATAGAAGCGATGATCTAATTAAGAGATGAGAGCTGTAGAGAGTAACAGAGACGCCTCCTACATTTCTAAAAAAGAAAATGAGATAGTTTCTGTGCACCTTGATGGAATATCCGCGCATCTCTCCTAAAAAAGATGTTGGGGAGGAGGATGAACAAAGAGCATTACTCTATGTAAAATTGGTGATAAGGTTGATATTCACTGAGAGGATTGCATAGGGTTGAGCCCACTGAACAACGGACAAATGATATGGAGGCGTTGGTCCACAAAAAGACTTAATATATTATTATAATATGAAGCAATAGCTTTGACACAACTTTATTTTATTAATATAAATAACAGATTCTGTCTACTCGTAATCCCTGCTTTTTCTTACCAAAAAACCTTCTCTTTCTAGTCTTCTTGTCATAATTATATAGCCACGACTTTTGGTTATTTCTGGCCCTGTTGCTTAGGCTATTATTTTCCGCCATTTTTT
Organism: Massospora cicadina; assembly: GCA_022478985.1. NCBI lineage: Eukaryota > Fungi > Entomophthoromycota > Entomophthoromycetes > Entomophthorales > Entomophthoraceae > Massospora > Massospora cicadina. The sequence goes on along the minus strand of JAKSZP010011828.1, from coordinate 366,548 downwards.
CAATGGTTTATCCTCATAACTGAGAGGCTCTGGCAGAATCTATTATACTTAAATTCTCTATTGCATCAGTTTGAGGCAATCTACCAAATATTTGTTGAGAATCAACATTACCTTATCGCCTTGTTTTAAGTGATCCAACTAAGATATGACCCAAACTCAGTTCGCCTAAACACCTTATTTCAAGATGTTCTCACCAAAATTTGTGCATTTAATTGGTTTCATTTAATATTACCCAATCCGCCACAGCTATTTTGTAGCTTATTGACCAGTCATATCAAAATTTCAACATTACCCCCTTGACTGGACAAAAAATCTCTTATTGTTTATATGCCTGTAGGAACTTTGCTGTACTTGGTTAGCAATTCACAACTTGCATGATCATTTTATAGTGTAAGTGTCAACCCCCATTTTCTCAATTACTCTAAATAGACAGTGCAATCTCTTTCTTCTCAGTGTAACTTTTTAAGCAATTTTTACAGTTAATAAAAAGTAAAACATAATCACCCACTGTAGTATTGCTCTGATATCATCAGATTCCCCGCTGGCTGCCCCAGTGTGGGGCAGCAGCGAAACTCCACCCACTATTTTCCATCTGACAGAAAAACGCTATCATACTGGCTCTCCTAGTCATTCTAAACCCATGGGACGATTTGTTCCTCCCAAGGATCTTAACGCCTACCTCATGTAATCCCAAGTGGTGCCCCGTCGCCCCCTGGTGCTCCCTCAGAGCAACATGCATTTCAGAACTAGGGTCAAATATGGGAAACTTTTCTCCATACAATGACCAAGCCATTTATCAAAAATGGCTCAGGTGGTGAGACACCAGCCTGTTTTATTGACTTCTGCCCCTATAAGTGGTATTTTGATTTTGGCTTCACTTGTGAAGCTGATGCTGCCACTGCGGCAATGATGCCCCTGGTCTTCCAGGATACACCTCTCCAAAGAAAATGCACCCAGCTCCCAGCGGACACCACCTTGGTGGTTCATATTGCTGGTCTGCCTACCCACCTTCCCCCTGAGGTGCTTCACCAGGAGCTGATGGTAGGTTTGCAGCCTATGGCTCCAACCCCATCTTGCAATTTGTGGTCCCAAATAGGACCACACGCCTTTCTGGGCCTCAGGATAAGCCCCAATCAACCTTGAAATGTACAAAATTTCCCCATCAATTCCCCCTGCACTGCTATCTAATCTGCCCCAAACATCCATTTTGGGCCCACGTCAAGGGCGGATGGATGATCTGTCCATCCTGTTTTGAGCTAGACCACTTGAAATACAAGTGCCCATATCTAGCAGCTTCCGATGGCACTGATAGTTCGTCTGACAGCTACAAATCTGTCACCCACCCTGTGCCAATTCTGGCATGGAATACGATCCTACCTCTTCCTCCCCCAAAGTCTGTTACTGCAGCTGCACCTGCAGCCACCAATCAGAACCCACTTTGCCCTAGTGCCACGTTTAATTCTTCCAATCAAGCGCAGGATTATGCCCCAGTCTGATCCCATGCAAAATCCAATAAAGCAACCAATCCTCAAGCATTTTTAAAACCCCAATCCAATTTTGCCAGAACCCGGGAATTTTTAGATGAAATTGACAAATAAGGTAATATCATCAAAGAACCATCGCTGCAAGTTGACCGGTTCTGCAATGCAAAATGGGATGCAGATTTCCACCTCAATTATATTCCCAAAACCAAACTCCAAACCATTCCACAGCAACCACCAGCTTGTAGTAGAAGCAGTCGCCACACCAGATTTATTTCTTCTCCGCAAAGCTGCCGCTAAATCAGTGGCAGCACTCACAGGAGGAATTCCACCACCTGATATCAACAAAAATTTAACTCCATAGAGTAAGATTAAAAAAACAACTTCACAAAAATGTCACCAAAGCTATCCAGAACTTGGTAACTGTAGCACGAAATCTGAAAGCTAAGATCACCTGAACCAGCATTGCAACGCTTAATAAATTACCAGATGGCCGCATTAGCTGAAAAGGCTTTAGCCGAATATATTACTGCTGTTTTTATGGTTGGCAATTACTTGGAAGTACCAAACATCAGTGATATAAAACCACATACTGCCAATGCTCTGACCCTTTCCTATCTGCCTTGACATGCACCTTACTCTAGGAAGAGATAGCTGATGCCAAAGATGAGCCCCCTAATCCCCCCTCCCCTTCCCCCATGATGGGATAAGCAGTTTCCGCTGCCCACCTGGTTTGTTGTTTGGTTTGGTGTTATTCATTCAATCGCACATTTGGGCGTTTTATTTGAATCAATAGTTCCATTATTTTAGTTTAAGTTTTTATTCTGGTAATGTCCATCTCCTGGTAGGTTTACCTCAGTTAAATATATAGACAGTGCAGATATTGGCCAATTTATGATTTTGACTGAACCCATGCTGGTCATAAAATAAAACCATCTTCACTTCTTTGAACTAGGCTAGCTTGCTACGCTGTACATGATTGGTGGCCTGATTCTTTATCTTTCTGGCCAAGCTAAAGGAGCACACTTCAATTATCAGTTTGATTGATGTGTTTCTCATGTTGTTCAAGTAACATTCTGGATCCATTACCCCAGTATCTTCTATGAAGGCATAAATTGATACAGGAAAAGCTGGGTTTTATCCATGTAGTAACTGGAAGGGACTTTTTCAAGTTCCAGAGTGATAGCTAATGAAGTAGGCAAAGAAGGCAATGGAAAGGAGGTATATTCAATCTGAAGTTTAATCCATTACCAATTTCCAGACTAAGTTCACCAAGGTCCCATTAACACGCTTACCCATTCCATTGTATTTGGGTGGTATGGGGTCATTAGAACCCTCAATAATGGCCATTCAATCATTTATCTTTGAAAGTTGTGCGAGGTGAAGTTGTTTTCTTTATTGATAAGGATGCATTACTGGAATCAATACCACTGGATTTTTCATCCCATTATGAGATTGGTCACTGTGACCATCCCCAAATCCTGGATTGCTTGTGCTTCTACCGACCTGGTCAAGTGGTCAATTAACACCAAAATGTATTTAGAACAGTTTGCTCCAGTTGGCAGGGGTCACACGACATTGATGGAAACTGTATGGCAAGAATTATATTAATTTCACCAACCAATATAAAGTCTTCTGGAGGAACGGCTTTTCACTTGGCACTGGTGGTGTCATGGCTTGAGGATGACATGATTATGGGAACCAACAGCAAGGAAAATGATGCATGTCAGAAGGCAAAAAAGGTGAAATTGGCAGGCCTTCCTGACCTCATGAATACCCTAGACCAACGCTGCATACTGGCCAATTTTCCAAGGTTAGTCCTGGGAATGTGCGTGAGACATGTCCTGGCATTGCAACCTGGGCTTAAAACTCACAAGCTATGTTCTCAATTATGACAGTTTGATTCGATTAATCAATAAACAAGGTTCTGAAACCTGTTCATTTTTTCAAAATTTCCAGTTTGTATCAGCTTTTCTTCAATTGATAACCTGAGTTCAGTTGATCACTAGTTACAGTACCCTGCCCAATGGAGGCGTGCGCTTATTGGTGCACCTGGGATTAGCACCACTTCCATCAACTGATAATTCCCCCAAATTAGCTTAAAGATGTTTTCTCAAGACCAACCTTTATTGTTGGTCATATTCCTCTTTAATAAAACCCTTTGTTAGTTTAAGTTTCTTATATGTTAACTTGAGAGAAACAGTGGGTGACCTCTTTAAGCAGGTCTCTCACAATGTTAGCTTTTTATTGCACAAATGTAACTATCACATTTGGTGCTCCGCTGGGATGCTTAGGTCCACTCCATACTGAAGCCCCCTTGCACCCCAGCCCAGATCACCGCTTGGGTATGGACTCCTCTTTGAGCCACCCAAGTCTTATTGGTTGTTTAATCCCCATTAATCTATACATCGTCAAATACCTATGCCTTATTTTATCTGAGCAAGCACCTTCTGTGGGGCTATGATCAACATAGTACTGACAACTAGTTCTTTGGTGTTAAGGATGGCACCATGTACCACTGCGCTGGGAACTGGATAGTTATAGACACTCGCCTTACAGGTGGCAGCAGGAAATTGTCTCAAGCATGTTAAAGTGCATGTTCTCCCAATAATACTAGCAAGCACAACAGTTCCAATGTTTTGTGCAATCCACCATGTCTAACTGCCTTATTTCCGCTAATAATAATGATTAGCCATTCCAAAGTTTACATAAAGCTCACTATATTAATCTCCAAACAAATTTTGTACAACTCACCATTCCATTAAATGGTATTAGATTTCATCTCATTTAGTGCCTTTATAACTTATGGCGCTTTGTCATCATATCTACCACTGAGCATTTTGTCATACATTCATCGCTCAGATTCGCTGTAACAGCAATTTTGGGCAATCTTTATAAACAATCTGCATTCCGATATGTTGCTCCAGGTTGGTGAAGGATTACAAAGTCATAAGCCTGCATTTGAGAGCCCATAGGGCTAGATGCCCTTCAGGCTCCCTTGAGATTTTGCAACCAGAATAATAAAGCATGATTCAATATGACTTTAAACTTTACTCCAAGCAAATACACCCTAACTTGCTTTTATGCATAAATCACCACTGTCATAATTCTATATATGACTAGATAATATGCTCTAAGTTGTTATGGCGGTAAGGGTGAATCTGCCAATTATGATTCAGAATTATAATTATTTGAGCGCCTTAGGATGAGGCGATATTGGGTTGGAAAAGGATTATATTGGATTAATCTAAATCATGTTATAAGGTGTATTTGACAAAAAACAAATAATGATGTCAGTATACAATGAATAATGAATGGATCGCCCTTGAACTAAGGTGATCAGGAATTTAAGAAATGGTGAACTCTGCTGGAACCATTGAGAATGCAGCGGAACGAATAGTCTAAGCAAAAGGGTTGCTATTGTCCAAAGTCGCTGAGATATAAGTAATATGCGAAGATTGAAAGGGAGGACTGTTAATAAAAGAGAGTGAGAGGACCAATAAGGATCCACTAAAATAGTAAAAATAAAAAAATAAGAATTTCTGTTTAGTGCAATTACTCCATATTCATTAGAAGATTTTTTATTTTGTTTCAAGGATTACAATCTCCATATCATTGTTCTATTGCTCAGTGAACATAACCCTGTGCATAAACGCTTTGGCATATCTCTGATATACTCCAAAATAATAACAGTGGTGTTAACTACAGGGGGCTTCGCTGGTGGGTTGCTTAACTAGTTGGAGGACAGGTTAGGTGCTGGTGATAGCCTATGGTTCAGACCTGGCACTCCTTCAAGAGGGTACTAGGGTCTGTTTGGCCCACTATTGGGGTGGGTTAAGCTGGAGGAATACCATCTGGTCAAGTGAGGGGAAATGCAGAAAATTAACTTGATGGATTTTTACCAATAAGTTCAAAATTAGGGGTGTCAGTTAGTTGGGCGTGATTTCTGACTGATTGCCTAGTTCAATATTATTTAGTGCTATAATATTATTTAATCAGTTAATTTTGGCGGATTCCTTATTCAGAGCCAACTGCAAAATTGTAGATAATTGGGAGATTTTCTGGTGGAAAGCTGATGTACTCATATCAACCATATGATAATTTTGCTTCCTCAAATCCTTGTTTAACAGAATCTTATCTGGACGCCAACTGCAACATGAAGTTATTTTTGGGATTTTTCAGTGGAAAGCCAAATTATTTGTTATAAATTGTCCAATTATTGATTGATTCCTAATTTGGAGTATCAGCAACTTATGCTGAGGATGCTCAAAGTATTTTAATAAATAGTAATTTATATAAGATGACCAGCAACATTATGCCAAGGATGAGCCAACCTAATATTCAGTAATTGGGATGAGTGGAATAAAATCGTCTCGCTTGTAAAAATCCAGTATACCTGTGCTCACTGGTGCTTACACCAAAGGATTCCACATGGCTTTATATAATTTAAAAAATAAACACTGCTAAAAATTTGGGTTTTATAAATTTTTATTGTTATTGTGGAAAAGAAAAGAATTTGATTCCTTTTGATATCAAACCATTCTATGTTAATTTTATATTTAAGGGTCGAGGGAAATACAAAATTAGGCGTGTGGGATAGCATGATAACATCCAAAATAGGTAATATGTTAAATCACCCTATTGGAGCTCAGGAAATTTGAGATTACTTAGGTGAAAAAACTGATGGGATATTATTGTTAGGCAGAACGTACCCATGTGGTAATAATTTGATGTACTTCAACCAATCACTGCCTGCTAAAATAATTTGCATCTTGGGGGACCTCCGCCATGCCTATAATAATAGGAGGGTCCTGATTAGGTGTTATAATTGAACTGAGTGTGGCAGGGGGAGAACCATTTGATGGGCGCCCCATAATATGATATATGGTCTAGTAATTCAACTGCAAGATTTAGAATTAATAGCCCTTTTAGTAGATGTCTAAGTGTTGCCCCAATTCGCAGGGTTCCACTGATAATCAGCCAGGATCTTTCGGCCAAAATTGTCGTTATTTTCATTCAAAGTAATATTGACTTTTCTTTCTTGTTGCAAACACTTTTGCAACCCATTCAATTCAAGACTAAATCCTAGTTTGATAATCTCATAGAGGGGATTAGTCTGCGCCCATGTCTGGGAGCAGTTGGGCAAGCAAGGCAAGAGGAGCAGGTGGAAGGCCTGCGGCCTCTAACGTTTGAAAACGCCCCAGAGAATCTGGTGGAATAGAAAAAAAGTCTAAAAAATGGCGGTCACAATTTCCCTGGAGATACTCACGTGGCAAGCACGATGCAACCAGTACATCAACACGCCACATTCCCAGCCACTTTCATCGGTGAAATTCAGAGTCTGTGTGTATCTGGACATCCAAAAAATGGCCCTATGGGAAAAATTTTGTGAAGATGTACACAAAATTTTCCCAACCGCGGTATACGTTGCACCTCACTCCATGTCGCACGGTTGGCTGGACTAGGTTTCAAAAGCAAAATAGCAGCAGACGAGGCTGCAGCAGTGCGCATAGTGGTCAACCTCCCCAAAGGGCAACGGGTCATCAAAACTAAATGCACCAGATGGACAAAATCAAACCAAATTTTCCTCATGTTTGACTTTTTGCCTACTACGGTAAAACGTGACATTTTGGAGCAACACCTGAAAGATGGTCTTGCCATATACGGTGAAATACAATCTTTCAAAATGCAACGTTTCACGCTGATGCCACACCTGTGCACCGGCAAAGCCATCGCAGTTCTGACCCCAACCGAGGAGATTGCAAAGGACCTAACCCAGATCCTGCAAACTACCTTTATTGACATTGCAGGGCACACCACCCACCCATTCTGGGTAACCGTGGACAGCGCGCCCCCCATTTGCACCCACTGTGACGCATTTGGCCATAAGGCGCACGCATGCCCCATCAAAGAGGGCATCACATTCCAAGAGCACCCCTTGGCGGCCATGGCCAGCGGAGAGGCGCACTATGAACCAACTGCAAGCACCAAGGAGGCTTTCCTGTGGGGAGCACAAGGCTGCTATCTATTGGTAAAGCCCATCTCCCCGCAGGAGCAGAAGAAGGCTAAGCAGGCCCATAGGACCGCGGCCAAGGAAGCGGCCAAGGCCACCACCACTATCCCATACTCACAATGCCAGGAGGACATGGAGACCTTTGTGGCGGAAGCAACTCAGGAATCCATCACCCAATCAGATTGGGAGGCCCATGCTGAATGGGCCACTCAATCCGAGGATCTGATGGGAGATTTGTCTCACCCAATCGCTGCACCCAAGCCCCAGTCAAAACCAACTTGGGACCTATCCCAACCAAAAAAATTTTTTTTGCCCCACTCGACGGTACACTGAACTTATCCGCACCGCAAAAAATTCGTCCGACGTCAGGAAAACAAAAAGTGAAGGCCAAAGACAACGCAACTCTTTCTGCAAAAATTAACAAAAACCCTGATAGTATTGCTGCTAATACCCGCACTGCTGTGAAAGCCTGTGGGGACCTGGAAGAGGCTGGTGGGCCCGGGGGGCCACCCCCTGCACCTAAGGTGCGATGGGGGAAACCTTCACTCTAGGGATGCTGAATATCGCCGGACTCAAGGCCTCCCCATCCTGGGCTAGGAAACTGAGTTTTTTACAAAACAATTTACCCATGGATATCCTGGCCATCCAGGAGTCCCACTATCCACGAGGTTCCGAGGATGCTTGGAAAACAATGCTCCTACTATCCCTATCCTTTTGGTCGAAGCACTGTGGGGTGCTAATTCGGAAAAACAATTTTTTCAAATTTACATCTTCAGAAACATTCCTAAATGGCCAAGTGCTCGTTGTCACCTTCTCATGGGCCGATGTTGCACACACAATCGTCAACATCTACACCCCAAACGGTGCACAAGAGCATTGGGAATTTTTCTCATCAGTCAAATCCCTCCCACTACCCCCCAATTCTTTCCTAATTGGCGACATGAACTGTTGGCTAACCTCACCAACGGACCAGTGGCCGCCCTCGCCCCACGCCCCACAGGGTCACGTAGAACTACGCGTTCTAAAAGCCACCCTTGGGTTAATGGATGCGCTGCTGCGACATTCCCCACTGCTCAAAAACATGATGCGTCCCCACGTCCACAATGGCCAATTAAGGTCCATGACCCGCATTGACCTTATTCTAGCACCGGCGAATTCCAACCCCACATCTCCCACTTCAAAACAACGAAAATGGAATTCTCTGACCACCGACTGGTCTCAATAACATACCACTTACTCGTCACAGTTGCAAAGGCCTCACATTGGTGCAAAATCCGCCCCCCAGAGCTCGTGTCACCAGGATTTTCCATGTGGGTGAAAGACAACTTTGGCAAAATTGTTTGTTGCACCGTTTTGCATGGACCCCATTTTCCACATGGGCAACTTTCAAAGAAGACACCATCCGCCACAATCGCCATCTCTCATCCAGACGCTCATGAGCCACATCAGCGGTTATATCACGTGCACTGGCAGAATTGGCCCACTTGGAGTCCAACATTCCAGCCTCAGGATATAGCCCTGCATGGGGCCAGAAGTGGGCGGAGGCAGCCGCCCACCTCAATGCACTTGAAAGGCAACACAAACATCGGGTTTGTGTCCAACACAGGGCCACACGCATCACTAAAGGCGACAAGTGCACTGCATACTTCTTCAAAAAAAATTTTGCACCACACCAGAGCATGGCCTGCACACAAGTGCAAAGCTCGGATAATTCTATTGTGGACACACCAGCTGAAGTGGCAATCGAAATGCAAAGATATTACTCCAATTTATACTGAGCTGAACCAATTCAGCTGGCCGAAATGGCGGAATTTCTCACCAGAGCTCATATCCGCACCATTTTCTGATACCCGGAAATAATGAAGTTAATTACTCCGAACGAATTATGGACTACCATTCACGGTGTGCCAAACCAAAAATGCCCAGGCCCAGATGGCATTCCATATGAGTTCTACAAAAAATATTTTAAATATATATCCCCATTGCTGCTAGCCTCACTCAACCAAAGCCTGTTGGAAATGCGCCTCCTACCAGGAGGACATGAGGCCTTTACAGTCACACTCTTCAAGAAAGGGGATAGGCTAGACTTAGCCAACTGGCGCCCCATTTCTCTTACAAACACAGACACCAAGATTTTAACAAAAAACATGGCTAACCGTTTAGGGACTGTAGCATCTGCCACCATCTCCCCAGAACAATTCGGTTTCATCCCCAGAAGGTTGATTTGGGATAACGTGCACTCTGTGGCTAATGTGTCAGTCCACAGCCTCTGGGGCACTTGTATTCTTGGACCAACAAAAGGCCTATGATAGAGTAAACTGGGAATACCTTAGGGCCTGCCTCCAACAATTCCGCCTACCTCCCCGCTTCATTAACTGGGTGATGCTGCTCACGGAATCTGCAACAATGGCAGTGCGCGGCCCAGGTTTCCTAACGGAAGTAGTCCATCCTCAAAGGGGCCTGCGACAAGGGGACCCCCTGAGCCCACTCTTATACAACTTCAGCCTTGACCCACTACTGCGAAATGTGAATGCCCAACTCACTGGGGTCCATGTGCCAGGCCAAACCCCAGTCAAGATGATGGCATCTGCAGATGATTGCGTGGTGGGGGTGTCTAATAACAAAGATGCACGCGCGCTTGTAGCCCTCATCCAGGAATATTCCCGGGTAAGCAACGTGGCACTGAACGCCTCCAAAACTGAAATCATCCTCCTTGGTCGGTTTCAGAACTGCTGGGCCCCAGCAAGTAGTTCCCAACCCGGCCCATCTGCTCGCCCACGTCCACGCCTTACTAACTCAAAACACACCGCTCCACTGGTGCTCCCCTTTGTGCCACGACCTACCATAGGACCGGTACGCCATCTGGGCGTGTGGTTGGAGGCAGGTGGATACGCGTCAGCAGTAATGGAGTGCCATATACTGGACAACGTGACGAAGCGAATCGCCTCTCTCAGAGCCCACCCTACTACCCTCACTGGCAGGGTTGTTCTTGCCAACTCTATGCTCCTATCCAAATTCTGGTTCGGAGCCCACGCCATCCCCTTCTCCCCAAGCTTCTTCAAATCCCTGTATGCTTTGCTAAAAGGTTGGCTTTGGTCAGGCCGCCCTCCACCAGTACGGCTAGAGGTCATGTTTGGCCCTCATCATCATGGTGGCATGGGCCTACTTGACATCAAAGCCCATGCCGCCAAGATCCTGGGCACCTGGATTGCGGCCGTCACTGCTCCTACACTCCCATCCCAACACTGGTCCCGCGCGGCCCGCTCCAACTTCTCCTGAGCCTTGGGCCTCAACAATTCATCAAACCCCCACTCCCTGATGAAATACCTCGCATCACACACATCAGCCACAGGTCCTCACGGGACCAAAACCCACTACAAACGAATCCTACTCTCCATGCGAAGCGCAGAGTGGAGAATTTGTATTAGTGGACATACAACCCGAAGAGGCCGCCCTCTCCTCAGTTCACATAAGAGGTACAGGGGCTACCCATCCATGATGGCGTGATCCCCATTCGACCCCAAGTCCTATCCAGGGTGGACTACCTGGACATGATGGACATCCCTTATTCCACTGAGACCAAAAAGACTATCTGGAAATACGCACACCATCCTCTGTTGCAGCCTCAAGTCCGCTCCCATGTGTGGCGCTGCCTGAGGCGGGTGTATCGTACAGCTGAGCGCTCTAATGCTTTACACTCATCCTGTGTCATGTGTGGCTAGTATGGAACGCTGTTTCACCGCCTGGAGAAGTGCCCCACCTCTAAAGTAATATGGCGCGAAGTCCAACGTCTGCTAGGCCAGGATCAAACACATCCCTTCAATCTGTCAAGAGATATGTTTGCTTCATCAATGGCCTCCCCCTCCCACCTTTCTCCGTGCTCTGGTGGTTGCAATCGCCATGTGGACTATCCACACGATTGTCTTGGATGACATCGCTGGATCCATCCCCACCCTCCCTGAAGCTGTCCACAGATTCCGGTCTCATTTGGTGGATCACTTTATTAAGCGTGGATATTTGGATATCTCCCACCGCGTCGCTGACAGCTGGTCTCCTCCTGGTTCCCAGTCTGGTTCATCAAATCAGACCCCTTCCTCCACACGTGCTCAATATTGGCTACGTCCCCTACACACGTTCCCTCCCCTTCCCATAAGTGGCGTTCCCGCTGGCAACAAGAGATAGCATCGCTTCTCTGGGGTGCCTCCCCTGGTACTAAGTTTTGTCTTGTCTGAGTCATATTCGGAAGTGTCCGTCCCATGGTCGGCCTTCCTCGCAATAAATTTAAAATTCATTCAAAGTAATATTATTATGAGATTGGACGTCCAATTGCCCAATGTTTTTGTTAAATCAGGGTTATTCTTCCCCAAAACATTCTTTTGTTGAAGTTGAGTTGGCAATTGTCTGACATCACCCCTTTCAACTAATGCTGGGGGAGAAAGAGGATGTAGGAAATGGCCATGTACCCAATTAATGGTAATACTGGTAGCTAAAGATTTAAAAAAGTATTTATTTACTCTCTTGTAAGTGATGGTAAATGGTCCCTTCTAAATTTATCCAATCTTGATGCTTCTTGGAGAGGTGCAATTATGGTAATATAATACCATAACAAGCACTTGAAATGAATGCCAGGGAGACCAAAGCTCATTGAAAGCTTGTCCCTATTTAATGAACGTTCTAGATAGGGTCATCAAAGCCTCAGATTTAAGCTTAATGTTATGGTGAGCTAGTCTTATCATGGCTTTTTCAGATTCCTCACCAATAAAGAAGACATCCTTAGCTAACAGGGCAGTTATTTCTGGTTCTCGCCATACAAGACATAGAAGGGAGACATCTTTAAGATCCAGTGATAGCTAATCCAGTATGCCATGAGAGCACTGGGTAGGTATTGATTCCAGTGAAGAGGATCCGAAGAGGCCATTTTTCAAAAAATGGAAACCAAGGTTCCATTGGCTCTTTCCACAGTCTTAATGGTGGAGGGATTATATGGAGCTGAGAAAAGTTGTTGAGCTTCCATGGAAGCGGCCAGTATCTTGACTACTCTGTAGGTGAAGTCCTACCATTGTCACAGAGTAGTACTTGAGGACAGCTGTGATGAGTGAATATGTATTAATGTAAAAAGGTGGCGGTTTCCTTGGCCATTTGTGCAGGAAGAGCTACGGCTTCCACCCACTTAGTGAAAGTCAATGCCAACTAGAACAAATATGTTTCCACAAGTCATCTGAGGGAAGGCCTATTACGCCAAGGATAATGGTGTGGAACGGTTGTTTAGGGGTAGTTTGTTGATAATAATATCTAGTCTTGAAACTGATTGCTTTTTACATGTGAGACAGGCATCCAAGACTTCAACAATGGTTTCTATAATCCCTTCCCAATACTATTCATCCTTAATACACTCATAGGTTTTCTTTACTCCTCCATGACCTAGTGTTTAGTGAGCTTCCAGGATAGCAGGCACACATTTCAAGGGCTGAAGGTAAGGCAACCATTTTGCCCCCACTTGCTTATATTATTTCCCACTCTCCACTTTAGTGTTGTAAACATGCCAGGCTAACATTTTCTATACAGGCTCGTCTTTATCCTCCCAATCCTTGGGTGTCATTAAAAGATCATATAACCTTTCTGCCTCGCTATTATCCAAGCCAAGGACGGAAAGATGAGTTAACCCATCAACATTTATGTGATGGGTTCTAGCATGATGCTTAATCTTCATTTCATAATGCTGGAGCTTTAGAGCCCAACGAAATAACTGGCCAGTGGGTTTCTTCATGTTCTGTAACAATTTTAGGGAAGCGTGGTCCATAACCACAGCGAAGGTGGTCCCATATAAAAAAGGCAGTAGTGCTTCAAAGCTAATAGAATGGAAAGGCACTCCTTCTCAGTTACATTATAATGCATTCCGCTTTTGAAAGCATCTTCCTGAAATAAGATACTGGATGATCTACTTCATTTTCATTTAATAGGGCTAAGATGGCCCCAACGGCATAGCATTAAGCGTCAGTAAACAAGGTAAACGGCTTATTGTAAGTGTGAGGCCTCAGAATAAGACGTTGTTGTAGCAGTTGTTTCACCGTCTCAAAAGTGGCCTTATGCTTAGCACCCCAATATAAAGGGATGCTCTTAGTCAATAGACGAACGAGGGGTTTGATGAGCTGGGCAAATTTGGGGATAAACTATTGGTAATACCTCATCATCCCTAGAAAACCTGAATATAACGTAGATTTTTAGGGGGAGGCATTTTTGAAATCGCTTCAACATTATATTGTTTGGGCTAGATTCCCTCTTATAAAATGTAGTACCCAAGAAAATCCACTTTCCTTTGGAAGAAGGTACACTTAGAGGGCAACACCTTATTAATGACTTATGTAATCGGTAAATCGCCTCCTTCAGGTGATCAAGATGTTCGTTTAAGGTTTTTGAGAATATTGTGATGTCATCAAGATACACAATGACACAAGTTAACTTCTGGTCCTGCAAAATGTGGTCCATCGTATGCTAAAAAGATGCAGGTGCGTTAAACAACCCTTGAGGTAATTAGGTTGGTTGGAAGAGACCCTCACTACAAATGAGAGCACATTTCTCCTGGTTTTCAGGGGAAAAATCCAACTTCCAATAACCACTAGCTAAGTCCATGGCGTAAAAGAAGTTAAGGCTGGAGAGTTGGGCCAGGGCGTAGTCAATGAGGGGATAGGATAGCTATACTTTTTTGTGAGGTTATTTACTATTTGGTAGTTAATGACTATCCGATGACCTCTGTTTTTCTTTTCTAATTAGCAAAAGGGGGAAGATAAAAGGCTTTGTGAAGGTACCAATAACCCCGCGTCTAGAAACTGCTGAAGCTTTTTCATCATCTTCTATTCTTACACCTTTGGTTTACGGCAAGGTTTGGACCTAATCTGATGGGCTTCACCCACATTAATTTAGTAAACCCAGTCTTTCATGTGGCCATAGTCATTATCTGATTTGAAAATATGTCGTTATATTCTTATAAGAAAAGTATAAACTTTTCCAGTTCATCTGGGTTAGCTCGTCCAAAATATGAACTTGGGCAGGGTACACACCAGGTTATCCATGGGCAATCCCAAATCCGTCATAGAGCCAATGGAGTGATTACTTTAATATCCTTTACTGGAATTTCGAAGCCTCTGTCAATCTCCTGGTGTTTTATATGACCATATCTTTTCCGGTGAGGTTTCCCAGAAGAAGGGTAATAGGCCTCTAGTAGTCTGGGCCTAGTATCCCAGGCAGTACTCGAGGCACCCTAGGCTAACGCCATCCAAGATTATGATAAGCTTCAATCAGTGGCGTGAGATTTGAAGAGTGACTTTTGTGTCAACCACTCGTTGTTCACCAGGCTTAATAAAGACCTCATCTGCAGCATAAAAAGGAATAACTTCCCTAGCATCCTTGAATCAAGCATTTCTTTGTGTTGCGCCTAGAAGTGGTATAAGGCAAAGTAAAGTGGAGAGGGGATATTTGATCAGGAAAGAGTACCTGTGCTTTCTGGGTTCTTTATTGAATAAGACTAACGGGACTTCATAGCTAAGTAACGAGAGTTAACCTTGCTTCAAGTTAATTATTCCCTCTGATCAATTATAAATTGAGTGCCTATGAGCTTATCATACGCGCTATTGTTCAAAGCCAAAGCAGGGGCTGATAAGATAAACAACCCAAACTGAATGGGAAGGCAAGAGTATGCTCTGAAAGCACGGGTATTATTGGGGCCTGCAGTGCTGAATTCTTGGTTGTACTCCAAGTCAGGAGATAGCTTTATCTTCTTGATAAGCTTAGTGGAGATCATATTAATGGTGGAGCCAGTGTCCAGTATGGCCATTATTTAACTTTTTGAATGACCACTTTAACCTTTGTAAGAGTTCCTCAAAAGTTATGTGACAAAGCTAAGACTTCCTTGAGCTGGAAGGTGGAGGATATCTTTTTAGCAATCTCATGGTATCTATACAAGATGGATTTAATGAGATGCACCCGCTGTTGAGGTCAAATCAAGCCAGTTAAGAACTGATCACCATCACTGGCAGTGTCAATAACTTTTGGATACCCTAAAAATTGGATTAGGTACGTTTCCTCAGGTATTGTGGTACCATCTACTCCTCCAGCATTAAAATGATCAGAAACTTCTACTTCCGCAGGTGCTATAATATATAATAACCAAGTTCGTCCTAAAACCCTCAGATTTATCCCTACGGGTAATTTCAACCACTGGCAAGGCCTCAATTGAGGTAGGGAATACGGCCACAAGAGGTGGGTAGTTGTCCTCTGACCACACATCTTTTAGAAATCCCTTTATTGTCACAGGGGATACCCTTGGGCAACGTAACTAATAGATTAGCTGAAGGGGGAAGTAAAGCGACTTTGGTGTGCTTGTGCGAGAGCATGGTATCAAGTACTTTAATCTACTAATTTACACAGGGGCGTAATCTCCTGTTTAAGTCACACTGAGGAATCAGGTTTCACAGGGAGGATAGGCACAGGTGGGCTTACACCCAACTGTTCAACAGGTGGAAGCTCAGCAATGGTTAAAGCTAAAGGTTTTACCTCAGCTACATTTGTTGTGGCACTTAAATAGAAATTGGCCACATCTAACAAAGATTCTTTAGTGTTGCAGATGTTTTTAAGATAGCGTTTCACTGAGATGATATGCCTGTCTAGAGAGGTCTAAAAAGCTAACACAGTTAACAGGGCGGCGATAGCATCTTTAAAGGTGAGCATTTTAAAGGTTGACAACCTTTGCGCAGCAAGGTTAAATCGTTTAGCAAAAAGCAATGGGCGATTCACCTTCATACATGGTAAGGCGCATAAAGGCCTGTTTTTCCCTGTGTAGACTTTGCTTTAAACCGAAGACAGCAGAAAAGAGCCTCCTTCACCTATTTCCATGTGTATAAAGGTTCCAGGAAAGGAGCTCTCATCTCTTGTGTTAGGCGGCTTAAACAATCAAGGATGTGTTGACTTTTTGTTTTTCCGTTGCCCCATACATGGCAGCTTCATAAACGTACAAAAATGTAGCAATGCTCTCTTCATCAGGGATTTACTTGTCTTTAAAACGTAATTTTAGTGGGAGCTGCTCAAGTATTCTAGATTGTATAGAGCGTTTGCAGTTGCTTTTTCAGAGCAACTAATCGTGATTATGTTTGAAGAGGAATAGTGGGAGGGTTACTCACGTTTGAAGCCTGCAACTTTTGATAATTTTTGTGAAGTACAGGAGTATCCTGTATTGATCACCAATTTATAGGAATCCATGTTTTGTGCTCGCTGGTGCTTATGCTTCTGGATTTAACAATGTGTTTATTTAAATTTAAAGCTAAACACTAAAGATTTGGGGTTAAAATTTTTATTAGTAGTGCGGAGAAGAAAAGAAAACAATCCCTCTCAATATTGGACCTTTCTATATTTAGATAATATCGCGGGTCAAGGGAAAAAAATTAGGCGTGTGGAATAGCATGATAACATCCAAAATAGGTAATATGCTAAATCACCCTATCAGAGGTTGGGAAAATTGAGATCACTTAGGTGAAGCAACTGATGGGACGGTATTGTTAGGCAGAACGTACTCATGTGATAATGATTTTATGTACTTCAACCAATCACTGTCTGATAAAATAATTGCGCCTTGGGGGACCTCCACCATGCTTATAAAAGGGGAGTCCCCACTTAGGTGTTGAAATTGAACTGGGCATGGCATGTGGAGAACCATTCGACAGGCGCCCCAGAATATGCCATGTGTTCAGAGTAATCCAGCTGCTAGATTTAAAATTAATATCTGTTTATTAGGTGGCAAAAGTGTTGCCCAAATTGCAGGATTACACTGATAATTAGACAGGGCCTTTCGGCCGATATTTTCAATATAATCATTTAAAATGATGTTATTATGAGATTGAACATGTAATTGCTCAATTGTATTTGTAAAATCGGGGCTAATCTATCCCAAAACATTCTTTTGTTGAAGTTGAGGTGTCAATTGTCCAGCATTGCTACCATGGATGACTGCAATTGGTTGAGGTTCCAGCTTGGAAAGCCAGATGGTTTTCATAGGCGCTTTATCCTAGAATAAAAATAGTTGTTCTTTCCTTAAAATTAATATCTCTTTTTCACCCAATTTCCTATTTATTTGAAGAAGCAAGATGTTCTAAAGTTGATAGTGGTGGGACTAGATGACCTTAATAGGCGCAGGGTGATGCGCCTGGAGTAACCAATGCTGCCAGCTCCCATACCTCAGCTCTATGAGGAACTGACAAGAATGTAAGGAGAGTGTCTATAACTCTCCAGCTTCCAATGTGGTAGTGCACGGTGCATAGAGCCAACGCAGAGAAAGTACCATTAATAACAAAGCTACTAGAGCCCAGCAGAGGGTGCTGGAGCAATTATAATCAAATAAAAAGAATGTAATAAATAACCAACCAAAATAAATGTGGTGCACAAAGGGAGAATGGCTAAACGTCCCAGGTTGGAGGGTACCTGGGCGAACCAACGGTGCACTAGGGGATAAGCTCATCATAAATATAATGGAATGGTTAAGGTAGCGCGAGACCTCCTTGAAGGGGTCTGCACACAGGATCGTTTGAAATACCATTTAGTAAAAATAATAAAACGGGGAAATTTTATTGAGAAAATTCGACCAACAAGGAGCGTTGGAGGCGAAAAACATATTTAAGCCAAGTCAGGGTAAGTATGGGTCTGCTGAAGCGTGCCCAAGCCTTGTTGCTCCAATAGGAAAAAGCTCCCATCTGATTTGGTAAATTTTACTGAAACTGCCTTCACTCTAGTGATTGATTGCAGCTGTACTCTACCCAAATTCATAATTTCATAACTTGAATGGGTTTCAAAACCCCGTTCACCAATTAACTGAATTGAACCATCCTTGTTTATAATGTAAATTGTCCATTATAACTCCTGGGCTGACACAAGGGGCTGGGCGTTTTGGACCTCATTAGTACCAACCTGGGCATATTTGTCTTGTACCTAGCGTTGGTCTAACGTGTGCTTAAGGTCAGAAAGAGCCTGAAGTTTCACCTTCTGGGCTTCTAGTTACACAGCCTTATCCTTGGCATTGGTTCCCACTATTAGGTTAGTCAACCATGACATTACCCTCTAATCCTTCTTGGGCTCCACCCCCAGGGGTGTAAAAAGAGTATCTTTAACTCTCCCATTCCCAGCGTGGCAGTGTGCGGTGCACCAGGCCAACGCCAAGGAACTATCCTTTAGGGCAAATGTGATTAGAGCCCAGAAGAGGGTGCTGGAGCAATAACCACTTAGGCATACAATGGTGATTTTTATAATAAAAACCCATATCAGGGCAACGCGGTGCACATATTGGACAGGGTTAAGCGACCCAGGTTGGAGGGATCTTGGGTGGAAAAACAGTGCATGAGGGGAGAGCTGCACGGTACTTTCAATAGCAAGTGTAACGGAGCATGAGACCTCCTCAAAGAGGTTCACGCACAGGAGCGTTCAGAATATCATAAAATTAAAATAAACTTAAAACGGGGTATAGGTTTATTTGGGAAGTTGACCAACAAGGAATGTTGGTTATGGAAAATGTATTTAAGCTCAGATGTGGAAATTGGGTTATCCCACTGTGGGACCAAGCAACAACTCATCAATAGGGTGATACTTGCATCTGAGTTAGTAAAATAGGCCAAAACTGACTATACTCAAATTATCAACTAAAGTTGGATTTGACCCAAGCGCGTAATTTTGTGGGTAGAAAGGGTTTCAAAACCCCATTCCTAAACTAACTGAACTGAACCAATCGCCTTAATTTGGTAGATAATTCACATTAATGCTTGGGCTGCCATCAGGGGCTGGGCACTCGGCACCCCACTAGGACCAACCTGGGCATATTTTGCCTTTACCAGAGCTGGTCTATGGTGTGCTTCAGGTCTGGGAGGCCCTGTAGCTTCACCTTCTGGGCCTCTAAGCGCCCAGCCTTATCTTTGGGGTTGATCCCCACTACGATGTCATTGGTACATGACATTACCCTCTCCTCCTGACGAGGCTCAATCCCCCTCTAGGGGCTTGCGCTAGGGAAAAGTTCTTGTGGGCAGGGGCCAACTTCATGGCAGTGATGGACGGTTTGGGTTGGGATCCGGCATCCTGGGGAAACAATTGGTGAAATGTGTCAATTAGATCTTGGGCATGCACACAGTCGCGCGCTGGTACCCAACTGTTTTTGGCCACGTCATAGCCCTTCCAGGACACCAGTTATTCAAGTCTTTTTTTAATTTGGCGTGAGGCAACTATATCTTCCACCTCCCACTCTGGCGCCCCATCTATGAGATAGGCCTCAGGAGTCTCCAGTGGGGCCCTCAAACAATGTCAAATTTTCTCACGGAACACCGAGAAGATCTGAAATGAAGGGGAAGATCCAGCTGGTATGAAGCATGGCCCACCTTTCTAAAAAGGCAGTAAGGTCCAAACTTCTTAGGGCCCAGCTTAAAGCAAGGCTGCTTGATAGGGATGTTACATGCATCTAGTATCACGAGATCCCCTTCCTTGTATGCAGGACCTACTCAGCGCTTCCCATCAGCATTCTCCTTATATACCTGCATTGCGCCTCCAAGCTTGTGGAAACCCCCTGGTGGACATTCTTGATGGTCTTGGCAAAGTCCACCACTGCTTCAACTTCGACCCACAGCTGGGCTCCATATTAAAGCGGGGTTAAAGCCATGGCTGGCGAAAAACGGGTAACAGTTAATCGAAGAGTGCAAGGTATTGTTGTAGCTGAACTGGGTCACCAGAAGATGAGAAGCCCAATCTAAATGATCTGCAGCGGTGTAACACCGCAGAAACTGTTTCTAAACAGTGGTTCACTCGTTCAGTCTGCCCATCTGATTGGGGATGATAGGCAGTTGAATGGCAAGGACAAATCTGAAGAGTTTTACACAACTCTTCCCAAAACACGGAGGTAAACTGTGGGCCCCAGTCGCTAATAATTCCTTAGGGGACCCCATGGAGCGCAAACACATGGACGATGAAAAAGCCTAGCTATCTCAGCTGCGGTGATGGTTGTTCTGCAAGGGATAAAGTGGGCAAACTTTGTGAACTGGTCCACCACTACCATGATGGCATCATAACCATCTGAGATTGGTAACTCACCAATGAAATCCACCGAGATGGAGGTCCAAGGCCCATCAGCCTTTTGACTGGTACAAACAACCCTGCTAAAGGTTGACGATTGGTTCATCTGGTTGCATACCATGCACTCCGTACAATACCAGCACACCTGAGCTGGAAATCCCTTCCAATTGTATGTGCGACTTATCAGCTCCAAGGTCTTTGCTTTCCCTGGATGACCAAAGGTGATTCCATCATGATGGTCCCATATGATGTCCAGGCGCAGTGGTCCAAAAGGTACACAAAGGCGCCCCTGGAACCACACCATCTCATCCTTTACGTGATAGCCCCTTGATAGATCCTCTTGATTTGAAGCGCTCATTGCAAGGACCATAGCATATTTGCCTGACAGAGGCTGAGAGAGGATGACCTTTCTGAACATACCATATTCCTCCGCGTTATCCAGAGGTGCAAGCGCTGGCCCATTAGCCATGGGAGAGGGAAGCAGCGACAGAATTTTACTTGGAGGGATTATAACCTGGGTGTTAGGCACCTCTACCTCCCCAGGATCTGGAGATAAAGCAGGGTTGCGGCTTAATGCATCCTCCAAACCATTATCCTTTCCCTTGGTGAACTCATATGTGAATGCGAATTGGGCAAGGGTCTCATGCCAACGGGTCTGCCGTGGGGTTAAGACATGAGGAGCGCGGTAGTACAGCAAGGCATGGTGGTCTTTATGAACCCGGAAAGGTTGGGATGATTCATGCAAGTGGTGACGCCAGTACATCAGCACCTCCACCACTGCTAGTAACTCCTTATCATAAATGCGTAATTCAACTCAGGCAGAGACATCACCTAGAAATTTATCGCACCGGATGCTTTATCCCTTCTTCGCCTACTTGTAACAAGGCGGCTGCTATGGCGAAGTTGGAGGCATCAGTTTACACAATGAACTCCTTTGAAGGGTCGACATGGAGAAGAACAGTCGTGTACAACAGGGTGCACTTCACTGCTTGAAAAAATCCTCCAAAGTGGGACCACTGAAGCACCTTGGCACCGCTAGCCTTGTATAGGGGAGCTGCCACTTCAGACAGATTGGGAGTGAACTTCTTGAGGAACGGCACATCCTCAAAAAGCTCCTTAATTCCTTAACCGAGGTGTGGTTAGCCACTCACAAATCTCCTTCTCCTTGTCTGGAGTTATCATGTGTCCTTGGTCAAACATGACATTGCCCAGAAACGTGACCTGGGACTTAAAGAACTCGCACTTTAAAAATCTTCATTGTAAGGCTGGCTGCCTTTAACTGCTCCACCACCTGCCGAAGGTGAACTGTATGGGACTCCTGATCTGGGGAAAAACCAAGATATCATCCATGTACGCAACCGCGCATACCCCTAACAGGTCCCCCAATGCTGCATTAATGAGGCGTTGAAAGATAGCAGGGGCATTCTTAAGCCCAAAGGACATGACCTGAAACTGGAAGATCCCTTTTCAGGTATGGAATGTGGTCAACATGTCATGGAAATAGCAGAAGAAGTTTAGACCGGCCTGCCAGTTGGGATGAGTAAGCACCCAAAAATCAAGCCAGAATGCCAGAGGTATTGCCGACCAAACAAATTGATATGGAGCTGGGCATTTGGAAATGAAGAATTGTTGGTGCAGCACAATGGTGAGGATGATCTCAACGACAAACCACACTGAACCCACTCCTGACCCAGGGGTCTTGCTAAGGGGGCAGAATCACTGAGATAGTCTCAATGAGATCCTCAGCATATGGGGCTATTTCAACCAGGGCGGCAAGGAGGCGGATTCTCTCTTGCAATTGGTGGACATATGGCCACAAGATCCCCGTGTATATCAGCCAGAAGTTGGTAATAATGGGGTTATAGAGCCAAAAATATCGGACTTGCTGAACCCAATCAATGATGGAGGGGGCCATAGTGACCAGGAGTACTGGTAGAGCCCATCCAGTATATGGACCTACAGGCCACCAGGGAAACGCCATCAGGGATGCAGTCAGAAGAGATAATAAAAATTGTTTGGTTTTTTGGCAAAATTTTATTGAAGGAAAAGGAAGAAAGTCGACCAACAATTTTCTCAGTGCTATGCAACTGATTAGTGGTCAATTGGGGTAGTGATAACCCAGGATTGACACTTTCAATTTTGACCTAACTGGCGAATTGTTCGAATGGGCAGGTTTGTTCCTTGGGAACTGACATTGTAAAATTTGGCAGTGGGTTGAGTCACTGTCAGTTTGACCTCAAACGACCGAACCAAGGCTCAGCTAAGTTTCCAATGGTTAGTGTAATGGCGTTTGGCCCAACGAGTGACAGGAATCCCCCAAGGCCACCCCACATAGGGGCTGGTCCATTTGGTTGGGAACGGGTTTGGGATGCCCAACCTGCCCATGCTTAGTCACTGGGCCGTTCATTTGGTCAGTGGCATCACATCAGCTGCAACACCTGAATTACCAACTGGGGACTTTGAACCCTCATCGGTGGCACCTGATGCTATAGCCTGATCATCAAGGATGATCCTTGATGACTTTAGTAGAAGGGTGCTTTGTTTGATTAGCATGTTGGTCTAATTGGAACTGTCAGGCATTACAACTGATACCTCAGTCTTTATGCCTTCACAGCCATTTGAGATCCAGGCATTGGCCAGATTGCCACTCAAATTAGATCCAACTGATTTCAGTTTGACAATAGCAGCGCAGATTTTGCTAATTCCCCATAACAGTTCTTCCAAGGTGAGTGTGGATACTGGGGGTGTGATTCTGTATTAGAAGCTCTGTTAACCCATCGCTCATCTACTACATGAGTGAGATCGCCCTGAGTAACTAGAGGTACTGCTATCCTCTTCAGTGTCTTTTTACTCAGGAACGTGAAGATATCCCGATCAACAGCCAGGGGACATTCCCAGGACTTACACAACAAGTCTTGTCCCTTTTTAATCTGAATCTGACTAAACGTGTTGAGGAAATCCAACTTGGAGAAGACCTTCGCCTTAACCACATAGCGTGCAATCTGCGAATCTAAAGAGATGTGATGGAGGTCTGGTACAGTAACGTTATTAAGGCTACCATAGTCTACGCATGGGCGTAAGTTACCATCAGACTTCTCCACAAAGAGTAGGGGAGCATACAGGGGAGGTACGCTGAAAAATCGCACCCTTGGCTAACTGTGATTTTACCCACACATCCAACACCTCCTCCTCCTGGGCAGTCAATGGGTAGATAGGGGAAGAGATATACACCAGATCCACCGTGAGCTTGAAGTCATAATCAAACTCAGAGTGTTCATGGAGTGCGCTGGCAGATGCTGCATCAAAAGAGGATTCCAAACCCTCCAAGCAATATTGGATAGGAATTTCCACTGAGAGCTTCTGCATTGAGGCATGGCGACAATGGATTGGTGGGGCCAATGGGGCAAGTTACCTGGGGCGTTTTCATCTGACAAAAACACAACAAATGTGCGACCATTCTTCATGGTGAGGGACAAGGTATTCTCCTTCAGGTTAGTTCTTACATCAAACTTTTGCCACACTACACACCCAAAATGATAGGGAAGAGAAGGTTTTTGATCGTACTGAAGTGATCAGACAATTGGTACTTGCCAACCTGATAATCCACTGTTCCAATGATCTTCAGAGTGGGAATACCTTGGGATGCCCCTCCTCTGACCACACACCTGGCAAGTAACTCAGCCCAAGGTAGTCGGCTAAGTACTGGTCCATATAGTTTCCAGAAGCGCCAGTATCCACCAAATTAGTAGTAGTGAGCTTCCCTAAAGGCGAGGAGAGGGTGGCAGTCGATAGAAAATACCCGTAATGGTCTTTATTTATTGAAGATAATGACAACACTTCACCAAAGTTCTCAACATCTGGCTCAAGCCTGCATACAAAATTGGTTTTGGAATCAAAAAGGGGTGGGATATTTGGCCACTCTTAATACTGAGGCCACATACTCACCATGCCTTCTGCAGGTGCATATACTTGATTATATCTTAAAGAAGTTACTTCTCCACCTCCTGAGTGCACCGGATCATGGTAGAGGTCAACTGTGGGTTCTTAGGGGTAATCTGATATATCCAAAATAGGGTCCTCATCCAGGCCATATGAACTAATAAACAGTTCAGAGGTAGAGTCCAGAGTTTTGTTATAAAACTCATTTTTTAAACGTGAATGACCCTATCTATGGAACCACGATGGAATTCCCAATGTTATCTAAGGCCAACACCACCAGGCCATCAGCGCCGATTTGCCAGCATCATCTGAACGCGCTGGCGAGGGAAAATTCGTTTATCAGAATGAATTTTAATTAATGTAGCAGAAAGTCAGGGAATCCTGACTTTCAGACATCGGAGTGTCTGACTCCACCAGGTACAAACATGAAGGGTAGATACTTTCCAGTTATTGCAACAAAAATAGCGCCAAGTTGCTCCAACCTTCGGGAAAATGAGGAAACAGCAGTGAGGCTAATGACAGTCAGAGCCCACAGCCAACGGCCACTGCTTTCACTTTAGAAAAGTTCCACACAGAAAAAGTTTATGCACATAAGAAAATGTGGTTGGTTGACTAATGTAAGGAGAGTGTCTATAACTCTTCCATTCCCAGCGTTGCAGTGCACGGTGCACCAGGCCAATGCCAGGGAACTAGCCGTTAGGGCCAACATGATTAGAGCCAAGCAGAGGGTGCCTGAGCAATAACCTCTTAGGCATACAATGGTGAATTTTATAATAAAAACCCTTATCAGGGTGACGTGGTGCACATATCAGACAGGGTTAAGTGTCCCAGGTTGGAGGGATCCTGTGTGGACAATGGTGCATAAGGAGAGCTGCATGGTACTTGCAATAGCAAGTGTAACAGAGCGCAAGACCTCCTTGAAGTGGGTTGGGATTTTTGCCCATATTCTCAGCCTGCTAAATTACCTGGTGTCGCAAAGGAAAATTCCCTAAAGCAAAGTGAATCAGAAATTGGTTGGCCCGAATTTTGAGGGAGCTACATTCAGGGGATTTCGGGATATTCGCCTGATCATTATCATCAGGGATTGATATGGATGAATATCTAATATCTCATTGGGCGGAGTGGACAACGAATTAGTGGCATCTGATAGTAATTAACTATCAGGTGTACTGATTGGGATTGGTCAGTTTTCATCACTGACTGATTGGGAATGAGTAGTGAGTTACGTGGCGAGTGATGCCGCCTGCAACTAGTGAATTAATCAATTGTTGAAGTGACTTTCCATAATGGGTATAAGTCTGATTGCCTAAGCAGGTCGCTAGCCAATTATGATTGGTTTTCTTGGTTTGAGAGGTAAATGTTAGGAACACATTTTCTGACTCTTTCCATTTAAGGTCTTGAGGATGTCCAACAATGAAACCTAGCCAGGATGGGGAAGACCATCGCTTCTGAGACAAGAAAGGGTGATTCAATGGCAACAGCTGCCATTTCATCAAAGAGGTGTCAACCAAGGGTTAGATGGACGAATCCCCTATAAATTCCCTAGGATTCACTATAATAAAAGAATGATAGAAACACACATCAAGACATTAGAATAATATTAGTTTTATTAGAGATTAAGTTATAGTTAGACTATCAGCATCCAGTGTGAAGTTCCATCTCAAGGATATTATTGCAGAAGGCAATAGTTTGTAGACTCTCAGAGAGAAGAGTAGAGATCTGAGCGGGGATCTAGAAATAAAGGGGACCACAACTTAGGGATAGCTGCCGATTTTGAGTTGGGCCAAAAGAGTCTGTCATCTGGGGATCTTGACAAAGATTAGGTGGACAGTGATACAGGGAACGAATCCCTACAAATATGACTTATCAAGTATTTGATTGAAAGTACTGGCCGAAGCATTGGGACTGATAACAATTCTAACTCAACTATGGATAATAGTCTTCATACTATTATCTAATCATATATTCTTTACAACGCAAGGTGCACAAGGAAACTGAACCTGTGCACTAAAAAGATTACTGAGCTGATAACCGATAATCTACTCCTAAGTAAATTTTTACAAGTTGGTGCTCACTACAGGGGTATTTGAGTAGAAGAATCTATCAATTATGTCATATAAAGAAGAGATGCACAAGTTGTAGACCAAGATCGCCACAGTGAATCAAGATGCCTTAAACTCAGTGGACCATTGGGAGTTTGCAGCCTTGGAAGAGCGAGTAACCAAGGTGGAGGAAGGAGTTGAAAATGTAGCCAACTTTGGGAATGGGTTACTTGGCAAAGTAAACTCGTTAAAGAGGAAGGATGAGACCTCATTTGATAGGTCCTATTCCTGAAAAGGAACGTGAAGCAGATTGCGTTTGTTTAAAAAAAATTTGGTGCATACATTGAGAAATTGATGAAAGAAGCAGAGTATTTAAAATCCCACAGATGTGCATGCGAGCCTGATATGGCCAGTGATGCTGAAGAGGGAAGTCCTTGAACAATACTTGGGAAGATGTTTACCCCAAAAAATATGCCACCCACATTTGATGCTATGTTGGAGATGATGCCTGAAGTCATTCCACAAGTGAGACGAGTAGCTGAACTGAGAGAGTCGGCCTGAAATGACTGGAGGAATTCAGAGCAACACCTAAAAAGCCCACATTCCATCGAGATAATGCCCCAGCGTCTTTCCAACTATTTGACATGACCATGAATTATTACAGAGATTTTCAAAAGGCATTGATGGTCATGAACTGTTTGGACACAGACTACCAGAACCTAGTGTTAACCCACTTGGAGGGTGATAGCTTGTTGTATGCCGAGGCTAAGGCGGCCATAATGAAGGAGTTTGGGAGGCAAACCCATATGTCAAAATGCAAGCAAGACTTTATGAGAATTCAATTCCATAAAGACAAGTCTCTTGCAAGCTTTGCAGATCGATTTTACCAGGAGTCGCAGATCCTAGCTGGAGCGAAGGTGTTAGATGACTTTAAAGAAAGAATCACTTTGCAAGTGGCCCTTTGGCCCTATCGTAATTTGCATCAAATGATATTTACTGTATTCATGACTGAGATAACTACCTCGCAAATGGTAGATAACCTGAAGATTCTGGGAGCAAAGTTTAATGCCCCAAATAGAATCTTAAAGCCCAATCCGTTCCAAAGTCTGAATCCCACAAAGGGAAGCAAAGGAGCAAAGGAGACTTTTAACTGAACTGTGCCAGGAAATAAGCCTGAGGATTTCAAAAGGTTAAATAAGAAAGAGAAAGTCTGCTTCCAGTGTGGCGGGAAAGGGCATCTCACCACACACTGCAAAAAGTCAAAGGATCAAATTAATGTGGTCCAGGCTAAAGAAACAGAAGTAGCCAAAGATTTGGGAAAAGGTCCTGCTGCCTAGACAAGGAACGGTCTTGAGCGGCGGAGAAACCTGTTCCTCCTGATATTATGAACAAAGAGATAGATATTAATGATCTGTTCGTAGATGATGAGCAGGAACAGCTATATCAAGTGGTCAACTTGGATATAAATGCCGTGACTAGAGCCAGGGCGAAGAAGATTGATCCCAAGATAGTTCAGGAAGCTGCCTGGCCATACACCCGAAATCTGGTGGAGAAGTTTTGGACCACCAAGAATCCTTATGAGTTAACCAATGTTCACTTAGATGGCCAATCTGTCGATACCCCTTGGAGTGATTAAGGAATCATTTCCTGAATTATCGACGCAGTTCATTAATACCCTAGATTCAGCTAGTAACGCCACAATTCACTCAGTAAATACTCTATTGCAATACTCTGAGTGTACATATATAGATACTCAAGTGAATTGTTTGAGGGTGTGGGCAATAGTTGACAGCGGAGCGCCCATCAGTATTGTGTCAACCAAGCAGGTGAAGATGAAGATCTCTCCAGACTTGGAACAAAAAAAGAATATGGAACAGCTGGGCGAACACCACCGTTTCCTGTGGAGCATATAGTGCGCTGCCACTGTTTCAGGTCATTGGTGGTATCCATGCCACCAATAGTTTTGGTGAACCAAAAATATGATATCCTGATCATAATGGAGTTTCTGCAGAAGTACGGAGTTAAATGTAACTTTGAGGATAATATGTTGACCATCCTGGGTCAGACATTACCATTGGTATACCAGAAGAACAGAGATGTTCGTTGAACTGGAGAAAAAAATTCATTAATCTGATATACAATGATGGCATTGTACCAATTCAATACCAATTAGTTGGTAGGAAGTGATGAAAGATGCCGGCAGAAATCCTAGAAAACTGGGGAATTCCCTTAAGAACTAAGAAGGAGAGATACATACCAGCCAGATCGCAGATGATAGTCGACACAGGGTTGAATTTAGAGATCCAGAGCTGTTGTATAGAGATGTCAGAAGCCCCTGGAAGAAGTCCATAGTGGAGCCATGGATGGCTCCCAGGATAATCATGTCAGGCCATAGAGTTATACGCGTTCTTTGGAAAAGTTGAGAGAAAAACTGATGAAGGTCAAAAGGAATCAAATCATTGAACTTATTCATTTAATCCCCTGGCAGAATTGAGAAGATTCCATGATTTTAGGTCTCTCAAGGAAATGGGATTACCGGCTGGAGCGTCTGAAAGCATCAACCTATTGGTTGATTGAGAGCAGCTTGCAGATCTTCAGAAATGGAATAAGGAGGAGGTGCTCAAATTTTTTGAGAAATATCAGGAGTATCCGCTCAGGATGACTATGATTTGGGATGCGCACAAGGCGTAATTTACAAGGTCAACACTGGGGAAAATCTACCAATAAAATGAATACAATCCAAAGAATAAAAGCTGCCAAAGTGGTAGTGGAAGATGAGATCAGCAAACTAGTAAAGCATGGGATTCTAGTTCTGTTGTCATGTCCCTGGGCAAGTCTGATTCTGATTGTAAAGAAAAAAGATGGATTGAATTGAGTAGTGATTGACTATCGGAGGCTGAATAAAATTACAAAGAAGGATATATATCCCCTACTGAGGATTGACAATGTGCTGGATTGATTAGGAGAAGCAAATCATTTCTCCGGGATGGACCTAATCTCGGGATACTAGCAGATTGACTTGCCAGAAGAGGACCAAGAAAAATGTGTGATTATCACCGCACAGAGGTTATAACAGCTGACGAGGATGCCCCAGGGTTTTTGCAATGCGCCTGTGACGTTTCAGAGGGCCATGGACGCAATATTGAGCGACCTGAAGTTGTCATGCATCCTGGTATATCTGGACAATATCAATGTGTTTATTAGAACGTTTACTGATCACCTGCACCACTTGGAAGAAGTTCCTAAAAGACTGTTAACGGCTAACCTGAAGATCAAGCCATAGAAGTGCCACTTCAACAAGAAGGAGCTGGAATACCTGGAATTTGTGATTAACGCAAACGGATTGTAGCCACAACCCCAGAAGATAGCAGCTATTGAGCGCATGGCTGTGCTGAAGAGTGTCCAAAACATCAAAGTATTCCTTGAGATGGTTGAATACTACAGAAGAGTTATTTGAGACTTCACCCAAAATCTCTGAGCCTTTGTTTCATTTACTAAAGGATCCAAAAAAAAAATTTATATGGAATAAAGAGGCCCAGGACTCCTTTGATGAGTTATGCCAGAATCTAATAAATTTGCCGATCTTTAAATATCTTAATATTGATTGGGAGTTTATTATTCAAACCGATGCTACATTGATGGCGATTGGCGCCATACTGAGCCAAGTAGATGAGCTTGGGGATGAACATCCAATGGCATATGTGAGCCAAACATTCTCAGTTGCTGAGAGGAATAGCACCGTGACTGAGCGTAAATTCCTTGCAGTCATTTACGCCTGTAAGCAGTTTCAGGTATATGTCCACAGAATGCACTTTAAGGTAGTGACGGACCACTCTTCATTGTGTTGGCTGCACAATCTATGGGAACATGAAGGACGACTGGCCTGATGGGCACTTAAGCTTCAGGCTTATGATTATGATATAGTCCACTGAGCGGGGGCTTCTCACCAGAACGCAGATGGCTTATTACGGTTACCAATGGTCCAGTTGGTATACCTACAGGCGGATGAGCTATTCCAGAGAATGGTTGAAGGAAGAATTGAGGACGAGCCTCAAGAAAACTTAGGTGTGCTTCAAAAAGCAATGGAAAACGCTGAGACCATGGATGGACAACTATTCAAGATGATAAATGGGAAATGGCTATTATTCCCATAAACTGTTGGAAAAAGCAGCAATAGCTTAAACTGCTCATAAGGTTGTTGGGCATGGAGGCTTGAGAAAAACAACTGACCATATTTGCCAGTATTATTACTGGGAATCAATTAACTACGATGTTGCGGATCATCTGGCTTGTTGCGTGGAATGCCAACTGCATAAACCACACAAGAATACAACTGGATACCAACTAGTCTGACCTGGATTTGCATGGCACACGGTGTCCATCGATGTGATGGGACTGCTAGTGATAAACACATGAGGAGTCAAATACATCATAGTAGCCATTGACCATTTGATGAGATGGGTTGAAACAAAAGCCCTAACTAATGTTGATGCTACCAGTACTGCGAGATTCATCCTGGATCAAGTAGTATACTGGCATGGATGTCCACAAATTATACTGAGAAATAATGGGACCAACTTCACATCTCATGTGATCCTGAGGCTAAACGAAATAATGGGGATCCAGGGAGTCATGTCAGTACCATACTGGCTGGAGACAAATGGATTGGTAAAATGGGTCAATGAGACGTTAACCAAAACGCTGAGGAAGCTAGTCGCAGGGAGAACTTCCGCATGGGGAACATACCTGAGTTTGGTGATGTTCACCTACAACATTAGTTATCATATGGCGATGGGAAAGACACCATTTGAATTACTATACAGGAGGAAGGCCGCGTTGGTGCCGATATTATATTTGGTAGTAGAACATACATCGGGGATGAGTACCAAACAATAATTGAACCAACTGACAAGATTCCTGATCAATATGAAATCACAAGCATTCAATACAACCTTAAAGAAAAGGATATGAGCTAAATTGATGGATGATAAGAATTGAGTGGAATTGGAAGAATACTGAAATGGAGAAAGAGTCTACTATTTCACTATGCATGGTTTCAGACAAAGAAACAAATTTTGGATGGGTTATGGTTGGGTCCAATTGAAGTAATTGCTAAGATGGTAACCGATGCTTATAACGTCAATAATCTCTTAGATGGAAGAATAGTAAATCGAGTCCATGCTAAGTATCTGAAAGTGTTAGATCCAAAAAATTAAGAGTTCCCAAAGGACCAATGAACCATTAAACTGGCCATGTCCTGATGATTAGGTCAATTCCAAGGAAAGGACCTCTGAACCTATCTAGATGGTTAAGTTCAAAAAAGGACCTCTGAACCATAGAAAACTGGTAGGTTTAAGTGCCCAGGATCCAGTTTGGGGGAAAAGAAGGACCTCTGAACAGAGACAAGGTCAAATCCCATTAGAAAATAAAAAAGAGAGAATAAAAATAAAAAATGATAAAAGATATTGGGAAAAAAATATTTTTAATTTCATAGAAAAAAAGCCAATATATTTTTTATAATTTTTGTTTTTTATTGGATGTCCTCAGTATGGGGATGATTCCCCCTATGTCACCTCTTGAGGGAGGGAAGATGGATAGTGGTAGGAAGAAATAGCCCGTCAAAATTGATATGCAATCAGACACTTGTAGGGGCGAGACCTACATGAAACACGTTCATTGAGTGGATGCCGAGCCCTGAGAGAATGCGACTAGGGGAAGGGAAATTGATAATAAAAGAAGCCAATCACAAAACCCCAGAGCGGGGAGGAAAACAGCAATATAGGAAGAGTCAGCTGAGAGTTGTTTCAAACTATGGCAATCCTGGTTTTGGAGGGATTGGTTACCATTTCTGGTAATTCAATGGAAGGACTAGCCGCCTGCAAAAGACTAGGCGTATGAGTCCTGGAAGGACCATAGAAGAGGTTCCATTGAGCATCCTGACTCATCTGTTGGAAGAGGCGGAGGTCCAGATCTGACAAGCTGTTAAGAAGCTTCTGGTAGCGTGCTTCTGAGTTTGACATATGAGTAGAACTAGAGGGGGGATGTCGGACTTATATAAAAGCTGACATTATGCACTCTATAATCCATTAGGCTCCAATTTCAGGAAATTCATTTTTATTATATTAATGTAATAAACTTTTCAAGGGAGGAATTAAGAATGACTTACAGCCAAGAGGTTATGAGCGAAATAACAAGGGCAAATAGAAATAAGTATTCTTAATCAAACCGCGAAAGGAACATTGATGGCAAGAGTCTCCTGTCTATGATGAGGAGAGAATTAGGAATTCAAGGACGCCAGACCAAGAATTCTGAATATGACAGTGGGTCATATGCCCTGATGGAGGGAAAATAGGATCCTGGGAATAATATCATCATGAGTAAATTGATCATCTCAGCATGACAAGAGGTCATGGGGACTGCGCTTTAAGTAGGTAGTAGTGAGGAGGAAGAGGAGGAATGCCGTATGCCAAAGGTTGTCCCAAGCAGCGTCAAGTATTGATGAGTGTACTCCGCTTGAACCAATAAGTATTTGACCAGGTGTCTGAAGTGGTGTTCCCATGCCCTGGTCCTTTTCTTGCTGGAAATCTAGGCAAGAGGGGGGATGTGTTGAGATTTTTGCCTATATTCCCAGACTTCTAGATTACCTGGTATTGCTAGGGAAAAATTCCCTAAAGTGAAGTGAATCAGAAATCAGTTTGCCTGAATTTTGGAAGAACTATGTTCGGGGGATTTTGAGATATTTGCCTGGTCATATCCATCGGGATTGATCTGGATGAATACCTATTATCTCATTGGGTGGAGTGGCTGAAGTAATAGGGCCATCTGATAGTAATTTACTACCAGGTGTGCTGATTGGGATCGGTTGAGTTTCATCACTAACTGATTGGGAATGAGTAGTGAGTTGTGAGGCGAGTGATGCTGCCTGCAACTAGTGAATTAATCAGTTGTTGAAGTGACTTTCCATAATGGGTAATAAGTCTGATTACCTAAGCAGGTTGCTAGCCAAATATGGTTGGTTTGCCTGGATTGAGAGGTAATGTTAGGAACACATTTTCCGACTCTTTCCATTTGAGGTCTCAAGGATGTCCAATGATAGAATCCTAGCCAGGATGGGGAAGACCATCGCTTCTGAGACAAGAAAGGGTGATTCAATGGCAACAGCTGCCATTTCATCAAAGAGGTGTCAACTAAGGGTTAGATGGCTGAATCCCCTATAAATTCCCCTAGGATTCAATATAATAAAAGATAGATAGAAACACACATCAAGACATTAGAACAATATTAGTTTTATTTTAGATTAAGTTATAATTAGACTATCAGCATCCAGTGTGAAGTTCCATCTTGAGAATATTATTGCAGAAGGCAATAGTTGGTAGACTCTCAGAGAGAAGAGTAGAGATCTGAGCGGGGATCTAGAGACAAAGGGGACTACAACTTAGGGATAGCTGTCAACTGTGTGTTGGGCCGAAAGAGACTGTCATCAGGAGATTTTGACAAATATTAGGTGGACAGTAATACAGGGAATGAATCCCTACGATTATACTTATCAAGTATTTAATTGGAAGTACTTGCCGAAGCGTTGGGCCTGATAACAATTCTAGCTCAACTATGGATAATAGTCTTCATACTATGATCTAATCTATATTCTTTATAACGCAAGGTGCACGAGGAAACTGAACCTGTGCACTAAAAAGGTTACTGGGTTGTTGACAAATAATCAACTCCTAAGTAAATTTTTACAAGAGGTTCGGGCACAGGAGCATTTGGAATATCATAAAATTAAAATAAACAAAATGGGGTATAGTTTTATTTGGGAAGTTGACTAACAAGGAATGTTAGTAGAGGAAAACGTATTTAAGCTCAGATGGGTAAATTGGGGTTATGCCGCAGTGGGCCCAAACAGCGACTCACCAATAGGGCAATACTTCCATCCAAGTTAGTAAAATAGGCCGAAACTGACTTCACTTTAGTTATTGACTGAAGTTGTATTTGACCCAAGCGCGTTATTTTGTAGGTGGAGTGGGTTTTGAAAGCCCATTCCTTGACTAATTGAGCCAAACCATCCGCCTTTTTCTGGTAGATAGTTCATTTTAACGCTTAGCTGCCATCAGGGGCTGGGCACTTGGCATCCCACTAGACCAACCTGGGCATATTTTGCCCTTACCCAGCGCTGGTCTAGGGTGTGTTTCAGGTCTGGGAGGCCTGTAGCTCTAGCTTTTGGGCCTTCAAGCGCCCAGCCTTATCTTTGGGGTTGATCTCCACTATGATGTCATGGGTACATGACAAGGGGCGTTTGCTAAGGACAAGATCTTATGGGCGGGTGACAACTTCATAGCAGCGATAACAGGCTTGGACTCTAATCCCACAGCCTCAGGGAAATGATTATGGAATGATAATCAGGTCTTGGGCATGTACACAGTCACGTGCTGGCACCCAACTTTTCTCAGCTGCATTAAACCCCTTCCAGGATAACAGGTACTCAAGCCTTCTTTTAACACAGCGGGAGTAAACTATTTCTACTACTCACTATGACGCCCCATCCACGAGATAAACCTCAGGAGTCGCAGGTGAGGGGGCCCTCAAACAACTTTAATTTACTCTCATGAAAGATGGAATAGATCTGGAATGTGGATGGATGATCCAAATGGTAAGAGGTAAGACCCACCTTTCTCACAATAAGTTCTGGACCAATCACCTTTGGACCCAACTTTTTGCATGGCTACTTGATAGGGATGTTACAATCACTAAGCTTCACTAGATCACCTTCCACGTAAGCTCGACTCAATCAGCGCTTACCATCAGTGTTCTCCTTATAAAATAGTATAGCCGCCTCCAGGCTTGTGGAAACCCTTTGGTGGTCCATCTTGATGGTCTTAGCAAAGTCCACCACAGCTTCAACTTTGGAACTACAGATGATCTCCATGTTGAAGGCGGGGTTAAAGCCATGTTTGGCAAAAAAGGGGGAACAACCAATTGAAGAGTGCAAAGTATTGTTGTAGCTAAACTGGGCCATGGTAAGGTGAGAGACCCAATCTGAATGATCTGCGGCAGTGTAACACGCAGAAACTGTTCCAAAAACTGGTTCACTCGTTCAGTATGCCCACCTGATTGGGGATGATATCAGTTGAATGGCAGGTGTGAATCTGAAGAGTCTTACACAACTCTTCCCAAAAGACGGAGGTGAACTGGGGTCCCCATCACTAATAATTTTCTTGAGGAACCCCAAGAAGCGCAAACACATGTGTGACAAAATTACTTGTCATTTCAGCGGCGGTTATTTTTGTTTGAATGGAATAAAGTGGTAAAACTTTGTAAAACGGTCCACTACCACCATGATGGCATCATGGCCATCATAGACAGATAGCTCCACAATGAAATCCACTGATAGGTAATTCCAGGGCTTTTCCACATTTTGGACTGGTACCAACAACCCTTCTTAAGGTTGCCAATTGGACTTCTCTGATTGCAGATCAGGCACTCTTTACAATACCGCCCTTCTAGAGCAGTTAAGCCCATCCAGATGTACATGCATCATATTAACTCCAATGTTTTTGCTTTACCAGGATGACCAACGGTGAGTCCATCATGATGGTCCCGAATGATTTCCAGGCGAAGTGGTCCAGCAGAAACCCAGAGGCGCCCTGAAACCACACCATCTCATCCTTCATGTGATAACCCCTGGATAATTCTCCCCAATGTGAAGTGCTCTTAGCGAGTACCATAATATATTTGGCTGCTATAAGCCGAGAATAGACTACCTTTCTGAACATACTATATTCCTCCGCATTTTTAGAGGGGCAAGCACTGGCCCGCTGGCCGGGGGAGAGGGAAGTTGGGACATAATTTTATTTTATGGAATCAACTGTGTGTTATGAACTTCTACCTCCATGGGATTGGGCGCCAAAGCAGGGTTGCAGCACAAAGCATCCGCCAAACCATTATCCTTGCCTTTGGTGAACTCATATGTGAATGCAAGTTGAGCAGGGGTCTCATGCCAACGGGTCTGCCGTGGGGTTAGGACATGAGGAGCGCAGTAGTACAGCAAGGCACAGTGGTTTATAAATACTCAGAAAGGTTGGGATGAGCCATGCAAGTGGTGATGCCAGTAAGTCAGCACCTCCACCGCTACCAGTAGTCCCTATCATAAACGGCGTATTTCAACTCTGGCAAAGACAAATTCCTAGAAAAATATCACACCGTATAGTCTCTATCCCTTCTTCGCCTACTTGTAAGAAGACGGCTGCTATGGCGAAGTGGAGGCATCTGTAGGCACAATGAACTCCTTTTAAGGGTCAACATGGCGAAGAACAGTCATGGACAACAGGGTGCTTTTCACTGCTTGGAAAGCATCCTCCAAAGTGGGGAACCACTGAAGCATCTTGGCACCGCTAGCCTTGTATAATGAAGCTGCCACCTCAGAAAAAGGGGTGAACTTCTTGAGGAATGTACACGTCCCCAAGAAGCTCCTCAATTTCTTGACCGGGGTGGGGGTGGGCCACTCACGACTAGCCTTCTCCTTGTCTGGAGTTATCATGTGTCCTTGGTCAAACAGACGTTGCCCAGAAAAGTGACCTAGGACTTAAAATTTCACATTTACTGATTTTTAGTGTAAGGTGGGCGGCCCTCAACCTCACCACCACTTGCCAAAGGTGTACTGCACGGGACTCCTGATCAGGGAAAACACCAGGATGTCATGCATGTAGGCAACCGCGCATACCCCCAGCAAGTCACCCAACGCTGCATCAATGCGGCGTTGAAAGATGGCAGGGGCATTCTTAAGCCCAAAGGCTATGACCTGAAACTAAAAATTCCTTATCTGGTGCTGATTGCGGTTAACCACTCCTGGCCCTTCTTATTCTGGATCTAATTAAACGCATTGAGGTAATCCAGATTAAAAAACCTTCGTCTTCTCCACATAGTGCGCAATCTTTGAATCCAAAGTGATGGGATGGAGGTCTGGTACAGTAACGTTGTTGAGGTTCCCATAGTCTACACATGGGCATAGAGTACCATCAGCCTTCTCAACAAAGAGAACGGGGGAGCATACAGGGGAGGTACGCTGAAAAATCGCACCTTTAGCTAACTGATCCTTCA
The DNA here is from genome assembly GCA_022478985.1 of Massospora cicadina. Taxonomy (NCBI): domain Eukaryota; kingdom Fungi; phylum Entomophthoromycota; class Entomophthoromycetes; order Entomophthorales; family Entomophthoraceae; genus Massospora; species Massospora cicadina. The sequence goes on along the minus strand of JAKSZP010011828.1, from coordinate 328,890 downwards.
CCCACACATCCAAAGCCTCATCCTTCCACGCAGTCAATAGTAAATGGGGAAGATATACACAACAAATCCACAGTGAGCTTGAAGTCAAAGTCACACTCAGAGTGCTCAGGAAGATTGTTCGTGGATACTGCATGAAAATAAGATTCCAGACCCTCCAAACAGGAACTTAGGAGAACCTTCACAGAGGGCTTCAGCAAAGTGGCAAGATGAAGAGTGTGAACCTTGGGCCAATGGGGCAATTTGTCATGGGCGTTATCCTTCGACAAAGGAACAATCAGCTTGTGACCATTTAACAAAGACAATGATAGGTTTTTCTTTCAAGTTAGTCCTGACGGCAAACTTTCTCCACCACTCCACACTCAAAATAATGGGGAACAAGAGGTTTCTGATAGCATGAAAATGGTTGGACAGAAGATAGGCGCCCACCTAGTAGTCCACTAACCCCATGACGTACAGCGTAGGGATACCTTGAGAAGCCCCACCTCTAACCAAAACCTCCTGGTGAGTAACTCAACACAAGTTAGTCAGCAAATTCTTGATCAATAAAATTGTTAGAGGCACCGGTATGCGCTAAAATGGTTGTGCTGAACTTCCCCAAAGAGGATGTGAGGGTAGCGGTCAATAAAAAGTATCCATAATGGATTTATTCAAAGCAGAATACACCACTACCTTACCTGAAAATTTTTCATCTGGCGTGAGCAAGCCTCCAGAATATGTTTTGGAATAATAGAAGGGGAAGAGATATTGGCCCTCTCTTACTACTGAGGCCACATATCACGCTACACCTTCTTTGGGTGCATATACATTAATATATTTAAAACCACGTTCCTTTTCCACTTCATGAGTGCCCCAGATCATGGTAGGGGCAAACGTGTTTTCAGGGATAAACTATTATACCGGAATAGGGTCCTCATCCAAGCAATAAGAGCTAATAAAAGGTTCAGAGGTAGAGATAAGGTTATCATTTTAAAACGCGTTTTTAGACGCAAACAACCCTATCCCTTGAACAGCAACGGAATGCCAACGTTATCTAAGGCCAACACCCCCAGGCCCATCTGTGCCAATTATGCCAGCATTAGTAGAATGCGCTGTTAAAGGAAAACTCGTTTACTTAATTTGAAATTGATAATTTTGGCTTAAAGTTGGGGAATCATGATTTTTGGAACTCAAAGCATCCGTATCCACCAGGTATATGCATGAAGGTTGGATAATTTCCAGTTAGAGGCAACCATAATAATGCCAAGTTGCTCCAACCTTAGGGAAAAATAGGAAACAGAAGGCGCGGCTGACCACAGCCAAAGTCCACAGCTGGCGCCTTTTATTTTTACTTTAGAAAAGTACCACACAGAAAATTTTCGTGTACATAGAATTGAAGGGTTGGTTTAGTAATGTAAGGATAGTGTCATAACTCTACTGTTTCCAGCATGGTGGTGCATTTGTGCACAGAGCCAATGCAGGAAAACTAGCCATTAATACTAAAGCTATTAGAACCCAGCAGAGGGTTCTGGAGCAATAATAACCAAATCAAAAGAATATAATAAATAACCAACCAAAATAAATGTGGTGCACAAAGGGAGAATGGCTAAACGTCCCAGGTTGGAGGGTACCTGGGCGAAACAACGGTGCACTAGGGGATAAGCTCATCATATTTATAATGGAATGGTTAAGGTAGCGCGAGACCTCCTTGAAGGGGTCTGCACACAGGATCGTTTGAAATACCATTTAATAAAAATAATGAAACGGGGAAATTTTATCAGGAAAAGTCAACCAACAAGGAGCGTTGGTCGCGAAAAACATATCTAAACCAAGTCAGGGTAAGTATGGGTCTGCTGAAGTGTGCCCAAGCCTTGTTGCTCCAATTGGCAAAAGCTCCCATCTGATTTGATAAAATACACTGAAACTGCCTTCACTCTAGTGATTGATTGCAGCTGTATTCTACCCAAATTCATAATTTCATAATTTAAATGTGTTTCAAAACCCCGTTCATCAATTAATTGAATTGAACAATCCTTGTTTATAATGTAAATTATCCATTATAACTTCTGGGCTGACACAAGGGGCTGGGCGTTTTGGACCTCATTAGTACCAACCTGGGCATATTTGTCTTGTACCAAGCGTTGGTCTAACGTGTGCTTAAGGTCAGAAAGAGCCTGAAGTTTCACCTTCTGGGCCTCCTGTCGCCCAGCCTTATTCTTGCATTGGTTCCCACTATTAAGTCGCTCAACCATGACAGAGAACCTGGCCAACGGGGTCACCAACAATGATGTGCTGCTGGCTGTTATCCTTGAGGGTAGTGCAGCGTGAGAATGCCTTAGCCCAGGATGGGGGATAGACTCTCTGGAGCACATCCAAGATGGTTTGGTGATTGGTCATGAAAGTTATGCAGGATGGGAGTGCCATGGCTGCCCAGGATAAGGGATGGACTCACCAGGACACGCCTAATATTGAGCACGGGGTTAAGTCAAAGTCATCGGTCTGCTGGGTTGGTGGGTTGGACGTGGACTTTTAGGGGTTGGTATGCCTTTGAAGGTTAACAGCCATGGTCAGCCTGTCTCCATACTTGTTATCCTGGCACACTAGTGGAGCTCATTGTTTTAAAAGTGATTTTCTGACAACTGCTAAGCACTCAAGCTCAGCCATGGTTTAATTGCGTTCATGTTAGTTCAGGCTATGACTGCAGTATGCAACAGGGTGCTTCTTCCTTTTTGTCCTTTTGGGATAGAACTACTCTAACGGCGGAAAGAGATGCATCAATCTGAACAATTAATCCTTATTTAAATTTGGGTAGTGTAGTACCCGGAACACTGATCAATGCCATCCAAAGTGTGTCAAAGAAGCGTTGATGGCTTTCCATCCATTTACTCATGAATCCTTTTTGAGTAACTCAAATAGCGGTCCCTCAAGTCAGCTGAAGTTAGAAATGAAGCGCTGGTAGTAGCTGAAAATTCCCAAAAATACCTTTATGTTGCGTTTACTGTTTGCTTTAGTAATTTTATTGTTGGCTGCCACCTTGGCTGGCTGCAGTTTCAGCTCCTTCGCATCTACCAAAAATCTCAGGTATTCCAGATGTTCTTTAATGTTTTGATATTTAAAAGCTTGTTCTGATGTTGGCCTCAGTGAGCTGGCGGAATACCTCATTTAGATGGGTAAGATGCTCATAAAGGTTTGAGAGCATACATTGATGTCATTGAGGTAAATGAGAGCGAATGAATGCTTCAGTTCCCAAAGATGGTTTCCATACCTGTTGGAATGTAGCTGGGGCGCTACACAACCCTTGAGGCATACGTGTCAGTTGGTAAAAACCTTATACTTAATGATAGCGCATTTCACTTGTTCCTCTGTTTGTAACTCAGTTAACTAGTAGCCCAATATAAAACCCATGGTTAATAAAATAGTGAACTCCTAAAAAATAATCCAAAACACTGTCATGCTTCGGCAAGAAATATAAGTCTTTATTCGTAATACTGTTGAGCTTCCAGAAGTCTTTTACTAACCAGATGGTACCGCCCTTCTTTTTTAAAATCAGAATGAGAGAAGCCCATGGATTCTTTGGTGGTTTTAGCATCCCTTATTCCAGTGCTTTTCAATTTCATTGATTACTACTTCTTCGCTTCCCTCAATTGGCGGATTGGCCAAGACCTGATGGGGAATAATCACTGTGTTCAACCAATAAACCATCCCTAAGAGCACCCTAAATTGTGGTCATTGACAGTGAAAATCTCTATATATTTCTAAAATAAAGCTATCACTTGATCTTTTTGTTCTTCCAATAGCTTTGCTAAATCTTTTGCGCGGTACCACTGCCATTACGCTGGGTTGCAGATTGATGGGTAGACCAAATTCATCCAACATCTCAAACTCATGACCCTGAAAGGCCTCCTCAACAGGAGTTAAGTGCAGATACGCCACTACAAGATGTTGGCGGACTTGCAGTGGTTCATTTTGTAGATTAGCTGTAAATCTACTCCCCTCATGTCCCTATAGTATAACGCTTGGAGTCACATGGGACTCAAAGTCAAATTTTTAATAACACTTAATGACCTCCTTATAGAGCATTACTGGCACTTCCAGCTCCAATTCAGTGCTCACTTTTACTTGGCGGCTGGAGGAGTTGGATATAGACACAGCAGCTCTGAAAGGAGTTCCTGATATTTATATATCAGCTGGGGGAGGGTGGGTCTTTCTTTTTAGACAATGGGTGAAACGGAATCACAATTTCACTATAAGCAAGATTAATGTGTCCCAAAAGTACCAGATCCTTTGACACTCTTCTGAAATAAATCAATTGTGATAATGTTGCCCCAATATTTTATGGTCTCCTCCATCATATCAATAACAGCACCAAAGTGTCCATAAAACCAGTTCCAATCAACAGATCATAATTGCTGTTTGGTAACACTATTGCTGAAGCTACAAAAAATTGACCCAAAATACAAAGGTAGCGCACTGTACAACCCGTGGAGACCGCTTTTTCCGCTCCAATGGTCCCATACCTCATTTGATGTTCTACATCAATTTTTAACGTCAACTTCGCCACCAACTTAGTGGAAACTATATTGATTAGGGCACTCATATCTATTATGGCGCATACCTGATTTTTTACTACAAAAATGTCACAGTTTGTACAATCAGATTAAAAAGAATTTGACTGTTTCTACATGAACACTAAATATTTTCTCTTATAAGGAAGCTCATAATCCCCTCACCAACTTTGGGCTATTCTTTAACAATAAAGTTTACTGGGAGGGTAACGTTTACTCCTTTTAGGAAGATGTATCTGAGGAAGGAATCAAATCATCTGGAGAAACTTGTTTGAAACTTTGACAGGCGTAAGGCTTTGGTTGCTCCTGAGGTCCTTCTTCTGCCACGGATTTGGCTTGCGCTTGAGTAAGTACATTTTCCCTCCAGCTGGCTGCCAATATAGAAACTCGTCATCTTATTGAATGGCTTTAGCAGAATATACTTTGACAGTTTTAGGTAAGACTTGTGGGTTTAGAGCTGCGGAAGTAGAGGGTCCTGTTTCTACTCCGCTCCATTTTTTCCATGACAGTACTGGCCTTGCTGTACTTACTGGATTGACAATAGGAGCTAGTCTAAGCAAGGTGACCAGGTAGACCACAATCAAAACAATTTATTCCGTAGGGCCTGCATCCTTGTTATTGTAGAATGACCCAGGATGATAGTTTGGCTGTTGGCAATCAGCATAATCTTGCTCAGGCCAATAGGTTGACTGCTGATAGTTGGATTAATTAGGCCCATGTTGAAAATTGGGCTGCTGTCAACTGTCATAAGCAGGCCCAGACCAAAAGTTAGACGACTAGGGTGACTTAGCCAAGGGTGAGGCTCATAATTGAAATAAGTCTATGGGTTACTGGGCGGAATAAAAGCAGGGCAGGATAATTCCCAAATAAGAAGCTCTGAAACAGCTTCAGAAGTTTTCCTATCTGCAAAGGGTCGAGTAAAGGTGGTGGATAAGAGACACAAAAACTTGTACAGTTTTGAGCATGGTTACATCATCTTGCAAAACTGGTGCCATGACATTGTAGTTTTGCATTATGGCTTTACCACAGAGGTCACCACAATTCCCAACTCAGCTTTGGATAAAGTGCCTGCCTTAATTAAAATGTGGGATTCCATTGTGAGATGTACAACAAATGCAGCGAGGGTCTCATTACAATGGAACCCAATAGTCAAGAGCTTGGCCTTCAACTGTGACATCTTTGTGGTAACCCCTGAACAACCGCAGCACAGTATCATTCACTTCTTGATAGGTAATGGAACTACTTGGAAGATAACAAGTAACTTGGTTGGACCTTTCAACATTTAATGCGGATAACAGAAATAAGTATTGCATCAATCTGAGGCTCCTTCCGCTGTGAACTCAAATTGTTTAAAGAACCAGTGATTTTCCTATCGTGGTCAAAAGAAGGCAGCTTAATGATACAGACCTTTTCCTCCCGCATATAACCATAAGCATTTTGGAGCATAATGAGAAATTGGTCAAAAACATAGGAGTATCTCGTCAAGAAGCCGGTTTGGTAGTCCCAAAGGCGCATAACTTACTGCTACTTCAGGGCTTACATAGGTCACTTTGGCAGGCATTACATCCATCACCTGAGGAAATTGTTCACTGAGACATAATCATCTTTAGAACTGTCATTATTGGTTGAGCAGCTCATGCTGCCTGCGTGTTCAGCGAAAGCTCCACAGTTTGGTATTCAGCCCATATTCACCATAATATGATTCTTACCAAGAAGCTTCATGAATTTCGTCCATTTCCCAATGAGAGCGCTGGGGTAGGAGGTGCTGTTCAGCTTCCGCTCTACAAAATGTACTCATTTGGTTGTGTCATCCATACAATTAGCAAGTTGCCTGTTTTGTTGTCCCAGAATTTCATTTAGCTGAACATGTTATTAAGCTGGTTCATTACATTGTTATGCTCTTGAAGGAGCTCATACTGCTTTTTGAGCACCACATCCAAAGCAAGTTTAAATTCTGTATTCAGCTGTAACAGTAATTGTGAGGATTTCCCGTCACTGCAGGCCAGATGTGACATAACTGTCACTTAAATTTTTGTGGTTGTTCAATGTGCTCTCTGTAGTGAGCACCAAGGTTAGAATATTGGCAAAAAGTTAATATTTGTTGTTAGAAATGCACAAGGTGAACCCACTGAGAAAAATGACAAAAAATATGAGCATCGTTGGTCTACAAAAGGAGCTGAATAAATTATTATAATATGTTCAATAGCTTTGACACACCACTTTATTTAATTAATATAAATAGCAGATTTTATCTTATTGTTCTCACTGCTTATTCTTAACATTAAGAACACTTTCTCTTGTATTCTTGTCATACTTATATACCAATGACTTTAGGTGGATCTGGCCCTGTTGCTTGATCTATTTTTCTTCGCCATATTCTCATTGATTCATCCTCAAAAACCGAGAGGCTCCAGAAAGTCTATTATTCTAAAATTCCCTATCACCTTAGTTCTAGGCGGTCTATAAATATTTGTCATTGTCAGTGTTATAATTGTGGCGGTATATTGTAGATATACCAAAGGGGTTTGCAAATGGTTAAGACCACTGAGAGTTAGGAGCAACATTATGATTATAGTTAACCTCAAACAACATAACAAACTATAATAAATTTGGACTAATGCCCCAGAGAAACTCTTTTTATAATAATATATACAGAACTTCCTCACTTTTCTGCTAGCCATAAACTACTTTTAATCCTCCCCTTCAATTCTCTGGTCTCGCTTATATATCAGCATTTTGGTCAATACCAACCCTTTTGCTTAGACTATTCACTCCGCCATATTCTTATTGGTTCTGGTAGAGGCTTCATTCATTAAATTTATGATTCCTTAATTCAAGGCGATTTACCAATTATTTTTCATGCATTGATATCTCATAATCAACTCAAATTTTAATACAACCCAATAGCCCTCCATTCTAACATTATCTCCTCATCCTAAGGCGCTCAAATAATTGTAAATAGTATCATGATTGGTGATTTCTACACATTCCGCCATAATGATTTAAGTTTTATCATCCTGTCATATCAGAAATACATTATTACCCCCTTGACTTTATATAAGTCTCCTATTGTTAGATGCCCAGAGGACTTCACATGCACACAGTTGATAATCTGACCACTTGCGGGGTCCTTGATGGTGTATGCATCAGTGCTGGTTTTCTCAATAATCCTAAATGGACCAATCCAGATGATGGCTAACTTATGTTTCCACCCAAACCCGTTCTGTTAATGAAACAAAACCATATCCCCATCTTTGAACTGAGCTAGGCCACTACGCCGCACCTGATTGCCAGTCTGATTATTAATATTATTGGTTAATCTTTACTAGTATGCTCTGGTTTGCAGCTAGATCAGCGTGTTCACTAGATTAGTCATATAACGACAGGGATCCATTATTCCAGTATCTTCTACATAGGCAAAAAGTAGCGCTATAAGAGCAGGGTGTCATTATATACATTAATTGGAAGGGGCTCTTCCCATGGCAGAATGATAGCTGATATTATAGCTGAAGCGGCGGTGGACATAAGGGAACTCTAATCTGAGGGTGATCCGCTACTAATTTATGAAGTATGTTCATTAAAGTCCCATTGACAAGCTTAACTATTCCGTTGGACTTTGGTAGTATGTGGTTGTCAGAACCCCACAGATGGCCATCAGCTCGTTTGACTTTAGGATGTAGTAAGTAAAGCTAGTTTTATTATCAGTAAAGAGGAACTGAGGGTAGCTTTGTCATTTGATAATACACTTCATTATGAACTTGGCACTGTGACTGCCATCAAATCATTTATCACCCACACCTCAACCCACCTGGTCAAGTGGTCAATCGGCAAGAATGTAACTGGACTGGTGAGCTCCCATTGGCAGATAGCCAACGACATCAATAGAAATCTTATGCCAAGAAAAATGTGATTTCACTAACTGTTATAAAGTTTTCTGGTGGAATGGATATTCCATTTGACACCAGCGGCAGCAGAATATCGTTTCTGGCACGTCAAAGTTCATGATTTTTCAAAAATAACAAGGACGCAACAATTTTACTGTCTTGCACATGCCCTATGTCTGACTGCCCTATATGCGCTCAGGATAATGTTAGGCCATGATGAGTGTTTTGGGAAGCTTACTGTCAAATTGCCAATCTGCTTGTACAACTCACCATTCCAATAGAAGGTATTGGCTCTCAAAAATAACACTTTTATGACTTGTGGCAGCTCATTACACTGTCTGCTAAGCATCTTGTCATACATAATGTCAATCAGATCCATCTTAGCTGCAATTCTTGGTAGCTTTGACAAGTAATCAGCGTTATGGCGTTTTGCTCCCAGTCAGTGGAGAATCTGGAACTTAAAAGCCTGCTGTTTGAGGGCCCACCAGGCTACCCGCCCTTCATGATCCTTAAGGTTCTGCAACAAGTGTAGTGAAGCGTGATCAATTACCGCTTTGAACTTCAACCCATGTAAGTACACTCTAAATTGCTTATACGCATAAACACTGCTTAATTTAAGTCCAGAGGAACGTCCCCTGTGCATATATTGGACGCTCTTTCCGTTTTAAATAATAAGGGGCTGAAGAAGGTGGCTGTACCCCTCGTCTACCAGGGCGACCTTGCCCACTTGATAGATGAGCGTTGGGTAATGGACCTCACTCTTTGAATTCCTCCCCTGGTACCCTCACTCACCTCGGTTAAACTGGTCATCTGGATTAAGAAAATCTGTGCTGATATCACCGAATCAATGGTGAAGAATATGAGACTGATGAGATCATAGCCAGATGATCGGAAAATGCATGCCAAAAGGGGACAAATGTCAAATTATTGACTATTATTGTGGACTGTTTTGACTCAGTCTTCAAAAGGATAGTCGATGCCAACCCCCTCCTGAAATTGTTAGGAATAATCCCCAAAGTGAAGATGGTATCTTTAGAAACCATCACTAGCAGTTCAAAATTCTTATCCAGTAATTCAAGAGTTGCAGCTGACAAAACTTATTTGACAAAATGAACAGCCCAGCAATTGGGCACAGGTGGGTTGGGCATCCCAAACCTGTTTCCAAGCAATTGGGACCGCCTCTACGTGGGGTGGCCTTGGGGAATTCCTGTGGCTCATCAGGTCAAATGTTATCAAGATAACTGACATAAATGCAGTCAAGTTTTGGTTCAGATGTTCGAGGTCAAACTGACAGTGACTCAGCCTGCCAATGAATCCTTTGATGTCAGTTCTATTTAAATTATCTTCCCCATTTCCCAAAAAAATCGCTGGGTTAGGTGAATTTGAGGGACCCAATCCCTGCTTGGACTCACCAAGATCAAAAACTACTTAATCAGTTGCCTGGCACTTAAAAATTGTTGGTCGATTTTCTTCCTTATCTTTCCTAACAAAAAACCCTTTCCCCAATTTTAGTCTTTTATATTAAAACAAATCTCATTTTCCCCTGGTATTTCAAAGCCCCTCACGTTTTATGGCCATGTTCATCTGGTATTTCATTTTGTGTCTATATATGAGATTATGGCTCATAGGCAATTATTGCGGAACTCCTACCTAGTTCCTTTAACCGTTATATCAGCTTCAGTGCCTCATGCATTCTGATTTGCTGTTTGGGTGCTTAGGTACTCAAGCTAGCATGCCAGTCTACTTTTAACTTTCTGTTTGCCTAACACTAAGCACTCCCACTCAGTCACAATATAAATACGTTTGTGGCAAATCAGACTTCTGACTGCAGTATGCCACTGGGTACTCCTCTCCTTCATCATCCTTTTGTGATAGGGCTGCCCCAACGGCGGAAAGGGAAGCATCCATCCATAAAATGAACTCCTTATTGAAATTTGGGTAGCACAACACTGGCGCGCTGATTAGCACCATTCGATTTGTATTAAAGGAGCATTGGTGGCATTTTCATCCATTTGAACGGGACATCTTTCTTTAATAGCCAAACAGTGGTCCACCAAAACAACTAAAATTTTGGTATAAAGCGGTAGTAGTAGCTGACCATTCCCAAAAATACTTATATAACACGCTTACTATTTGTGGCAGTCATCTTACAGATAGCCTCCACCTTGGAGGTCTGCAGCCCTGTTGCATTTACTACAAATCTGCGGTACTACAGCTGATCCTTGAAAAAGTGGCATTTCTGGGGCTTTATCTTGATGTTGGCCTCAGTCAACCGGCGGAATACATCCTCCAGATGGGTAAGATGCTTGAAAAATGTACAGGAGAATAAGTTGATTTTGTTAAGGTATAGAATGCACAACAGCTCCAGGTTGCCAAGGACAGTATCCATTGCCCGTGGAATGAAGCCTGGGCATTTCACAGCCCTTGTAGCATATGGGTTGGTAGAAAAAGCAGTGGACATGATAATGACACATTTATCCTGCTCTGCCATGATTAACTTGATCTTCTGATAGCTGAATATCAAATCCATTGCCAAGAAGTACCGAGCTCCTCACAATTGGTACAAAGCATTGTCAATTTGTGGCAAGGGGTATGAGTCCTTTTTCATAATTCTGTTGATCTTGAGGTAATCTATCACTACCAGTTGGTACCATACTTCTTTTTGGCAATTTGGATAGGTGAATCCCACAGACAATTGACGGTTCAAGAATTCCTTTCTCCAGCAGCTTGTCAATTTCCTCAGTGATGACTTCTTACGCTGCTCTAAATTGGCAGACCGGCCAGGACCTGATGAGAGGATGATAACCCGTTTCCAGTTGATGTACAATTCTCCACGCGCACCCTAAATTGTGGCCAATAATGGCAAAGATCTCCTATATTTAAGAAATAAAGTTATAGACAGATATCTCTGATTCTTAAAAAACCCCATTAAATTTTTGCATGGTACCACCATCTTTACGCCAAGATGCCATTCAACAGGCAGACAAAATTCATCCACAGCCTGTAATTATGAATCCAGAAACCCCTCAACTGGGGTCAAACGTAAATATGCCACTATTTGATGTCAGTGGATCTTCATAGGTTTGTTCTGAAGATTTGCTAACAAGGCCTTGATCTCTCCATGTCTTGTGAGTATGATGCCTGGAGCCACGTGGGGCTCATGCTGCAATTTCAGATAGGGCTAAATGATCTCCCCAAGAAACCCTGGAAGGCACTTCCACCTTTAACTCAGTGTTTACTATCATTTGGTGTCCGGAAGAAGGATATAGGGCCAGCAGCTCTAAGCGGTAGCCCATGATATCCTAAATTTACTTAGGAAAGGCCCAGGTCTTGCTCTCAAGTTGAAGGTAGCAAACTATAATAGCTCTGTCACTATAGAAAAAGTTGATATTTCCCATGTGCTCTGAGTCATTTGGTACTTCGCTGAAGGTAAATAAATTGAGATCCATTTCCCAAAATTTTTGAAGGTCTCCACCCTCATATCAATGACAGCACCATAGTGTCGCATAAAAGCGGTTCTAATCAATAGGTTATAATTGCTGTTTAGTAACACTACTGCCGGAGCTACACTACAATTGATCAAAACTGCAAGAGAAGTACACTGTAAGCTTCCTCAGATAGCATGTTTTCTGCTCCAGCGGACCCATACACCCTTCAACGTTTCACACCTGGTTTTCTGTCAACTTCGCCACCAACTTAGTGGAAACTATGTTAACTGGAGAGCCTGTATCAATTATAGCGCAAACTCAGGTTTTTGCTACAACAATATTACATTAGGTGCACTACAATTAAGATGAATATTACTGTTCACTACTCAGACATTTAAAGGATCGCTTTTTCCCAGGAAACTCATAATACCTGCTAGACTTTAGGGTACCATTTTACAATATCATCACCTGGGAAGGCGACGTCTACTCATACATGAAAAAGCATCTGCAAACAGTTCCAGTTTGTTTAAATACCTTCTTTTACATTTCATAGGCGTAAGGCTTTGAGGGTTCCATAGTTCCTTCATCTGCCAAGTCCTTGGTTTGTGCCCACGTCAGCACTTTTACTCCCCAACCAGCTGCTGATATAAGAATGTATCGTAGTACTGGGGAACTTTAGCTTTATATACTTTCATAGGTACAGGTGGGAAGTTAGGGATTGGGATAGCAGAGGTATAGAGTCCCATCTCTACACCGCTCTGTCTTTTCCCTGTGTCGAGATTTCAATATGACTGGGCAATAAGCTAGTGTTTTAGTGAATCAATAATTAGATGCAAAGCGAGCTTCAAGGGCGAGTAATAGGTTGTAGCAATGTGAGGTGAATTGATCGATTCAATTAGGGTTCAGTAATCAAGGAAATTCCATTGAAGCCTCAATGATTGCACAAATTCTAAATTGATAGAGAATCGAGATTGACTAAGCAAAATGTGTCAAATCCGTTGAGGAATACCAAGGTCTAAGGGTTGAGTGAGAGAGAGAAGGAGGGAGGTATTTTATTAGAAGATATAAGGGAGGAAGAAAGAAGAAGTGAGTAGGAATAATTAGTGGTTGTAAGAAGTTAGGGTCTACTTAATTTCATATTAAAATAAATAGCAGCAAAGCTGGGGCAATTGCCTCATATTTTTATATAAGCTTATTACATTTAATTGAGGGACCAAACATCTCCATATTGTTTGACTATTGCTCAGTGGGCTAAACTCTGTGCAACTCGTTCAGCAGAAATAAGACATATCCGCCAAAAGGTTTACACCCTGATAGTCCCGTTCCTTCTATAAGTGATAGACCCAACAATTGGGGCAACTTCTTGACAGGTGCCCAGAGAGTGCCACATTTGAAACAATTAACCACGTAAGCATGCAACCTTAAGTATTGTAAGATGGGCCTCGCTAGTAATTTGATCATGGGTAATTGGTGTAACTACACCTGGATGGTAGTGGGGCTGTTGACAATAAGCAGGTCCAGGGCGGAAGTTGAACTACTGGGGGTATTTTTGGTGGAATATGAACTGAATGGCTGAATTTCTCCAAATAAGAATGTTCAATGATGGCGAAGGTATGCTTCCACTCTGTATTGGGTAAGGGAAGGTTATGGCTAGACAGCTCAAAAATGAATAAGCTTAAGTGGGCTACGTCATCATAAAACATTGGGGTCATGAGATTGTAAAGCTCATGGTATAGCTTTACTGCAGAGGTCATCACAATGTACATTTCAGATTTGGATACCATTTTCACTCCAATTAACATGTGAGCTTCTGCCGTGAACCAATCAGCAATCATGGTGAGGGTCTCATTATGCTAAAACCCAATGGTCAAGAACTCAGCTTTTTGCTGCAAACTTCAGCGAAGTCCCTCCAAACAACCACAGCACAGTATCCTTTGCCTCTTAATATGAAATGGAACTGTTTGAAAGGTAGCAAGTAGCTTGATTGGCACTTTCAACATCCAAGGTGGATGCTAAGTTTCTTTTTTACTAATTCGAGGCTCCTTCCATTGAAAAACTCAAATCACTCTAAACCTATGAATATTTCCATTGCAATCAAATGGAGGCAGCTTATAAATACAAACTTCTTTAAACAACACTTTCTGAATTTTGAGCACAGCATCCAAGGCGAGTTTGTGTTCCAATATTTGACTGGTGCGATGTGTTGTGCAGATCCCTTTTCAAAGAAAGCTGGATATGACATGGCCTGTGACTGAAAAATGTTATTTTTTTGTGATTAATCAATGGAACCCTGTTTTGAGTATCACTGTTATAATTTTTCCGGCATATTGTAGATACAGCGAGGGGATTATCACAGGGCTAATCCCTCTCTGCAATAGGAACAATAATATGATGATAATTGTCCTTGAAACAATCTAAAAAACTTTTATAAATGTGGAGATATGTCCCTGTCGGAAAATTGAATGTGGGCTCTGTTAGTTGCAAGCCAACCAGTCTGAAGCCTAATCAGCCCATGCCATTTTGCCTTAGGCAATGGGGCCAGCAGCACTGGCTGACCCCTGGCATGTCACCAGCGCTATTCAGGGATTCCCTAACTTAATCTCTAACCAATGAAATAATCTTAACCCTAAATTAATAAGAGAATGGGAAAAGGGAAATATTTATTGAAAGGGAAGCGCCAGGTATTTATACTATTTACAAAAGAGCTACTGCGCCCATTACTGACCTATCAAATTTCCACTGGACCTACCAGCCAGCCATTCTTCTCAGCCTTCTTCTGCGCTAATCTCTTCCATGTCGTCAACCTCTCACCCCATCCTTCCCAATGTCCAAATTATTTTTGGCTCATCCTTGGCCTTTTGTTGCCATTAAGCTGTATAATTAAGTATTAAATAAACATCAAATTTGGATTAAACCTATAATTGATTACTATGTGCTGAAAATCGCTTTTGTCACTCGCTTTGAATCAGAATATATTGGCATCTTACCAATATTATGTCTTGACTTGTCTCAGGTAGTTTTTTTTGGGATTCACCTTATTCAAGCGATAGTGAATTAATAAATTTGAGATGCTGAAAGCAACCTCAGCTACTATAAACTCATTATTCTCATATTCTGCCAACATCAAGAAAATTATTACAATTGGAGCTTTTTTGGCATAAGTCGCTGATACTCAGATTTAGGCAGCAACATCATAGTTGGATAGTTAATAGCAAATACATCAGAATTTTGCTGGAAATTCCCACAACAGTCCACAAATGTAGTAGGCATCTAACCCAGATTCCGCTGACATATACTAATTGGATCATCCTTGGCTATTAGTCACCAGCGATCCTTATACTGATTTTGGGCCACCAATTGGCCCCACTCAAACTTAGCTTCACAACTCAGAGGAATACTAATTTTGGCTCAAACTAAATAAGGGAGCAACTAACCAGCAATTATACTAAACATCCCGAAATCTAGTCAATGAGCTATTCTGCCAGGATTGGCCATATCCTCCTAGCTAACAATAAATCATTGGTTGAATTTCATCTGATTTTTTTATAACAGTCCCTTTATTTAGATTTTTTAATTACCTGTGACAACTATCAAAACGTTCAGTTCACCCAAACCCATAATGGAAGCCATCAGTTGCTGCTGGACCTCCTCCTTCCAGTGAGTTGCCATGGCGACCTTTAATCTGCCAGTTAATTCTCAGTAAACCTATAAATTTTTGCCCCAAACTTTGTATCTTATAATACTTCAATCATCCATCAGCCTGGACCTTTTAATAACACTTGGTGATAAGATGATTATGGAGTAACATGTTATGAAAGATGCTGCCTCTTGAATATTGCAGAGAGCTTTCTCCTTAAGCAGCAGGTCAATTCTGTAGAGCTGGACAAGTATGATCAGGGAAAAGATCAAGTAGAGTATATATAGGACCCTCTATTTCCGCTGTTTTGACTTCAATTATCCCACTTGAACCTAATATGCTGCTTACAATTGGATTCTGCAACCCACTGATGTGCTTCTTTATCAACAACCTTCCAACTATGTACATGTTATGACCGTTCCCAAGCTAATAAAAAATAGTTGAGGAGGGCTGTCATGAGAGTTCAAATCCCTATGCTTTACAGATATAAGGAAGCCTCATCATATGAACCCCAACCCTTCTCGGATGCACCATCACTTAAAGGGGTGAATGTAACCATTCCTGTAGAAAGTGGTCATTATGGAATATCCCAAGGTCAGAATGGGAACTGTGTTTCCTTGAGAAAAAATATCCCTGGATATTCACATACTAAACTATCATTGTTCATAATATTTTGATTGCACATAATGTGATATTTTTGTGACAAAAAAACAAAGTTTTGCAATTATATACTTTGGGCACTGGTTAACATAGTATTAACCAAGTTGAAAGATTAATTTACCGTTGAACTTGGTGTGGAGCACAGGATAATATATGGAACCTTTATGGCACAATGTATTGTCTCAGAAAGGGCGTATAGTGCGCTGCCTCTGCAGTTTGTGTCAATAGACATCTCTGCACTGGATATTATGCTGCCAAATCACAACAACATGCTGATAGGAGAAGAATTAATGCACCATTAAGTGTGGAAGTCAATATGCTTGAGAAGATCTTTGAGATCCTGGGACAGCGTACCCAGGTTTATTTCACCTTAATTGGGGTGCTGAAGAGTTCTACCTGCGCTGAGCAAGTCATTCTCGCATACTGTGATGAGGTAATCCCCTTCTGCTACCAGAAATTGAAAATTAAAATTAAGGCTATCCCACATCAAAAATATGAGTACCAGGCGCTACCACTCCAATTAGTGGATGCTATAACAATCCCCTCTGGTCACCAAGTTATAGTGGGGACAGAGCTTGGGATTGATTTTAGAAGATCTCTTTGGGGAGGTTCTTAAAGCATATCATTTATCTTTCCTCAAGCCATATGTAGCCTCAGCAACATATTAACTGGACACAGGGGATTAAATTGTTTATAGAAAACCTGGAGAAAAGGCCATTGAAGGTCCAAAACCACCAGGTGTTGGCATATTTACAACTTGCCTCATTGATGAGGTCTTGAAGCTTCACAATTTTTGTTTCTGGAAGATTTCGTCTTACCATTGGACCTTCAGCCAGTTTGATGGCGGTGATCCTTGAGAAATTTTAACGGGATTGTTGGAAAAGCATATAGATTGAGACATGTCACAATTTAAAAGTTATTGTATGATTTTTGCTTCTAAATGACCATAATTTGGGGTGCGTTCACAGTGTTGTTCATCATTTAGACAGATGGGATCACCCTTTTATCCTGTGGTAGCCAATCTAGAGCTTGAGGCTGCAGAGAAGTAGTTTTTGAAAAATAAATAAATAAGCCACTGGAGCAGGAATTACTGGAGTTATTTTCAGTCCTTGGGCATGGTAATTGTTAAAAATATGGCTCCAACCATGAAGTAATTGAGCACCAGAAACTTTATAGCATTACCAAAAAAGATTTGTACCCACAGCCTCAAATGAATGATGCTTTAGATCGCTTGGGAGGCACCCAATATTTTTTGCTATTGACCTGATATCTTGTTGCCATTAAACAAGTTGCCTGCCTTTGAACAGGCAATTGTTTCATAATCACTTCCAAAGGGTTATTCCAGCCCACTTGTATGCTGCAGAAAATATGTAAATCCCGCGGCTACGTTCCAGTCAGCCATCCAATATTCTGGGGACCTTAAGCTGTCGTACATCCGTGTTTATCAAAGACATTAATTTCCTCTTGCAGACATTTTTGAGCATCTAAATCATTTATATAAATATTTCACTGGCTTGCAGAGGCCAACATAAAGGTAAAGCCTAGTAATTGCCACTTTTTCAAAGAGCAAACATAATCTTAATTTTGTGGTAGACGCTAAGGCAAAGACCACAACTGAATAAGGTAGAAGGTATCAGTAATATGGCCTAACCAAGTACTAAATGATTATTTAAGTATTATTGGGCATGGTCAAATATTACCCATGCTTTATCCCAATTCAAGTTGTATTAGAGCCCACCGCAGAGCTTTATTAGAATGACGCCATGTTCAGGTGGATAAAACAATATCAGAGTGATTTATACACTCTATAAATGGCATTGATCAAAGCTCCAGTGTTGCAATATCTGATCTTTGAAAAGGAGATCATCATCCAGACTGACACTTACCTTTCCACTTTGGGGGTTGGTATTATCTCAGTGGGACAATGATGAGATGGAGCACCTTATCGCTTATTGCAGCCAAAGTTTAAACTGTCATGAGCAGAATTACATCATGTCTGAGCATAGTGACTTGATGGAATTCATGCTTATAAATAGATCTAGTAGTACCTTCATCTGGTAAAGTTCAAGTTCTAGGGCCAACCACGCTTCCTTGTGCTGGTAGCAGAATCTCCATGAGCTGGAGGGAGACTTGTACGGTGGGGTCTCAGACTTAAAGACTAAAATTTTGACATATTTTAGCATGCTGGCGCAAAGCACCAGAACACTGACTGTTTGTTGAAGCTACCATTATTTTCCATAATTGCAGATTTAGGAGATTAGATGTACAAAAAAATGACCAGCGGCAAGTACATCAATGAACCAACTCAGGCTATCTGGACATTAGATGGAATGATGGCTGATAATCTCAAGAAAAAAGGTGAATTTTAAAAGAACATTGGAGGTGCAATATTGAGCTTTTAAAAGATCTCTGCCTGACTAGAAATCATCATGAGCGCCCACAAGGTGGTAGTTCACAGAATGTTAAACAAAACCTTAGAGTTCCTGTGGCCACGTTATTGGATAAAGGTGGACTTTGCCATTCTTAAACGATTTCTTGTTATCACCAATGTCAAGTAGTGACTCCGTACATCAGAAGACCTCATATCAGTTGGTAAATTCTATGTTTATGTGGCATACAGTATTCATTGACTTCATGAGGCCCTTACCAATGAGTGAAAATTGCTACAAGTACACATGGTAGTGAAAAATAATTTGGCAATGTGGGTAAAGGCATGAGCAAGATGAGGTTTGGGGAGGTTACTGCTGCAAAATTTATCATTAAATGCGTCATCCAATGACACAGCTGCCAGATTTTAGACTTATTAACAATGGCACAAAATTTATTCACATGCCTTCCCTAAGCTTAATTAAGTAATTCCAACAATGGGGTTCTAATAAGCACATTCTAACCTGAGTCCTAAAGTGCTATTGAGTTGATTAACGGAACCCAAGTGAATATACTCAGAAAGCTTATGTTGGTTAGATCGATGGACTGGAGCACCCTCTTTTCCACCGCAGTCTTTTCAAACAATATTAGATATCAAACCGTGACTATGAAAGGCCCCTTTCAAATGCTTTATTGGAGGCACCCAACCATGCCCACAATATTCTACTCCCGTTGAGGTTAAAAAAATATTATCGCCAAAATCTATTTAGCGACTTTGATGTACAGACTGATCAAGCTTCAGCTTTAAGGTAACTCAAAATGCCTAACTAAAAAATCAAAGATCATAGTATCAAACAATGATGGTGTAGAAGACTTCTGCAGTTTACAATAGGGATATGGCCTTTTCCACAAAAAGCTCAGTTTCAGTTGGCGGAATAAGTTTGCTGGCATATAGACTAGTTTGAGATACTAGAGATAACGGGTACCAATGCCTATACATTTATGGATCTTTAAAATGGTCAGATATCAACTTATTGTACATTGAGCTCCTTCAGTCATATAAACAATAGCTGACATGACAAAAGATGGGAAAACAAAAACAAGGACAGAAATTAAACTAAAAAATGATATATAGATATAATATTCTGAAACGCGCTTTAATAGAAGCAAGAGCAACTAACAAGATCCGCCACTTGGGGCTGCTTTATGATTGACTCCACTGCCTCTGATTCCTCCAGCAAGTCTTGTGCATTGATTACGATTTGCACTTTTGTTTATCATACGTCATCTCTCAGGAGTTTTGTCATCGCTGTGCCCTTTGGGTAGCAGTGTTATGTCTTAAGGATGAAATAATTATTGGAAACCAACAGCAAGGACAAAGCTTCACGTCAGGAGGAAAAAAGGTGAAGTTGGAAAGCCTCCTGACCTCAAGCACACCTTGGAGCAACGTTATATACAGGCTAACTATGTCCAGGTAAGTCCTGGGAATGTGTGTGATGCACGTCCTGGCGTTACAGACAGGGCGTTAAATTGCACCAGCTAAATTCTAAAACAGGATGGTTTAATTTTGTTACTTCTCAAACAGGGTTTTGAAACCCATTTTTATCACTAGTGGTATGAAAACTGTTAAATTTTCAAAATTTCCAACTTGGGTTGGCCATGCTTCAATCAATTACTCATGTTTGGCCAATTTATAAGTATAGCCTTGTTGGATGAAAGCGTGCACTTACTGGTGTACCTGGGCTTAGCACCTTTCCAGCAATTAATAATTCCCCTGCCATTGCTTAAGTATGATTCTTCGAGACCAACCTTCCTTGTTGGTTGACTTCCTTTCCAATAAATCCAGTTGGTTTCCATTATATATATGTTAACTTTGGCGAACCTGCGCGCAGACCTCTTTGGGGAAGTCTCACATAACGTCAGACATCTTATTTATACAAAATTTACAACCACATTAGGTGTCCCACTGGGCCGCCTTGTCCCCTCCAGACTAAGGCAATCAAGCACTCCATCCCCGTTCACCTTTTGGATATGGACTCCTCTTTGGGGTCCTAACAAGTTTTGTTATTTGTTTGCTACCACTTATAAATACCGCGTTGTAAACTCTAGCTCTTCATTATTTTTGCTCCAGAACCCTCTTCAGGGCTATTCTTACCATGATCCTGATTAATAATTTCCTGGAAATTGGGCTGTGCTATGTGCACCATATTACTGGGAACAGAGGAGTTATAGACACTCTCCTTACATTAGCCAACCAACCAGATTTTTTTACATGTACTATAATTATCCGTGTGGGATTTTTGCAAAGTGAGATTTGGAACACCAGCTCTTGGTCACAGCTGAAGAGGGACTCACCACCTTTTTTATTTTGCCAATTGTTGGAGCATCTAGGCATATTCTCACTACCTCCAACATGGGAAGTACCCACCCTTCTTGCTGTACCTGGATGATATGACATTTTGCAATTCATGAGTCATGATTTTCCAACTTTTTTACCAAAATTAATAAATAAAAATTATTTTTAAAATGATATTTTCTCTGCTCCATGCTTGGGCGTTGCAGGCAGGATCAATAATGAAGGGCCTTATGTTGGTGGACTTGAATAACAATGCACAACCTGTCATCAAAGTGGATATGGGGTCATAAATGGCCCAAAACGCGTTTTATAATGCTGCTTCCTTATATAAAAACGAGCCAAATATCTTCTATTATAGATCTGATATAGAACCCATTTCAGGTATCCAAATCACCCAAGATAACCCGCACTTGATCCCTACCATGATCCGCAGAACACAGGCAATGGAGAAGGAGTTACTTTTACAATATCAGAACAATTATGAAACTTCTTAAGATATGGTGGGATATGTGACCTCAGTAGTAAGAGTGGCCAACTATCCTTCCCCATTTTTTGATGCAAAAACGTATCATGGTGACATGTTAATGCCTGAAGAAGATTTTCATGGCGAAGTGCTGCCGTTGTCTGCTATAAATAAATAACATTCTGAATATTTTTTGTTGACTGCTACCCTTTATCCCCTTTAATAAAAAACAACACTATTATTTTAGTGGATACTGGAGCCTCTAAGAATTTTATTGACCAAGACCTAGACGACTACCCTGAGCTTAGTTACTTGCAGGGTGATATGGTTAGGGGAGGGACTTCTCAAGGTATTCCCACACTGAAGGTTCTAGGGTTTGTAGATTATCAAGGGGATAGTATCATTTGACAGACCGTTTCCAAACAATCAAAAACCTTCTTTACCCCATTATTTTGAGAGTAAAGTGTTAGCAAAAGTTTGACGTCATTACCAGCTTAAGAAGACAAAATCTTATCCTTAACATTAAAGAATGGTCATTTGTTAGTTGCCCCTTTGTCTGAGGTTGATTCTCAGGGCGATCTTCCCCACTAGCCAGTATCCAAACACTCAGTCATGCTCCATTTCTGAAGCCCTCTCTGGAGATACCCTTACCTTACTATTAAGAGGGGCTGTAATCTTCGTTCAATGTGGCTTCACCCATGTGATACAATCTCATTCAGATTTGATTTTGAGTTCAAGCTCACTGTTGATCTGGTGTGTATATCTTTCCCGATTTACCTTTGACTAATTGGAAGAAACGGCATTAGATGTGTGGGTTTAGTCAGGTAGCTAAAGGCGCCACTTTTCATAGTAACTTCCTAGTATGCTCCTCACTTTTCTTCAGGGAGAAAGCCAATGGTACTTTACGTCCATGCGTAGATTATGGGAACCTAAACAATGCCACTGTACCAAATTTACATCTTATCCCCTGGACTAAACTATTGCACGCTATGTGAAGAAGGCTAAAGTCTTCTCCAAACTGGTTTGTTTAATGCGTTCAATCAGGTCTGGATCAAGAAGAACCAGGAGTGGCTAACTGCATTATTACCCAAAAAGGAAATTTTTAATTATCACTTTATGTCTTTGGGCTTAGGAATGTCCCTGAGTTTCTTTCAACGCCATATTGATGTAGCTTTGGGAACTGCTGGGGTATGCGCGGTTGCCTACATGTTTGATATTCTAATTTTTCCCCTGATCATGAGTACCATGCAGTACACCTTTAACGAGTGGTGGAGAGGTTAAAGGCAGCCAATCGCACGCTGAAGATCAGTAGATATGAATTCTTTAATCTCAGAACAATTTTCTGGGCAATGTTGTGTTTGAAAAAGGACACATGATAAATCCAGACAAAAAGAAATTGGTTTGTGAGTGGCTCACCCCAACTTTGGTCATGGATATGATTAGTTTTTTGGGGACATGTACGTTTATTAAGAGATACACGCCTTATTGTTCTGATGTTTGGGCCCCTGTATAAGGCGAGTGTAGCTAAAGTGCTCCAGAGATCCTTCATATTTTAGGATGATTTACAATCAGTAAAGTGCACCATGTTGTCCATGTCCGTCCCTTGCCATGTAAATTATAAAATGATATTATTGTGTCTGCTGATACCGCCAACTTCGCCATATCAGCTGGCTTATTCAAGTAGTGAATATGGATAGAGCATCCAGAGGGATATTTTATGGGAGATGTCTATACCTGAGTTAAAGTATGCTGTTTTTTGACAACAAGTTATTTCTGTGGCTGAGGCGCTGACTTCTTGGCGTCCATGCTTGAATGGCACAACCCAACCATTCTGCATGTTTAAAGACCATGACTTTCTGTACTCTTGTGCACCTTGTGTCTTGACTCCAAAAAAAACCCGCGGTCATGAGACACTAGTTAGCTTTTGTTTTCCTTTTTGTTTACTAAGAGCAAGGAGAATGGTTAGGCGGACGCTTTGAGCTGCAATCCTGCACTAACTCCCAATCAAAAGGATTTAGAGGTGCATAATACCCACTTGATGATCTCGCCAGGTAAGTTTGTGTCTCAACTTCCCTCTACCTTGGCCTATGGGCCAGCGCTTTCTCCTCTGGAATTGTGGAGAGATATGTTATGTTCATAAAGGCAGTCTCTCACATCCATTGTCATCTGAGTATAATATGATCCTCGCTAAGAGTAAATTGAATCAAGAAGTTGTTACCCGGGGATATCACGTTAAGGATGAGATGGTGTGGTTTCAGGGACTCCTCTGGGTTTCCGCAGGACCTCTTCACCTGGAAACTATCCTGGATCATCAAGATGGGATCATCGTTGGCCACCCTGGAAAAGCAAAGACTCTTGAGATTATCCTCCATATATATAATTTTGAAGGAATTAGCCACATGGAATACCATGTTTTGTAAAGATGCCTGGTCTGCAATCGAATGAAGCCAAACTGCCAGCCCTTGAAAGGTCGTTGGCACTTGTTTAAAAGGACGCTGAGCCATGTATTTTCTTATCAGTGGATTTTATTGTGGTGTTACCCGCTTCTGAAGACTACAACGCTATTATTGTAGTGGTGGACCATTTTACAAAGTTCGCCCACTTTATCCCTTATAGATCCACACTAACCGTGGTAGATCAGGACAGTCCCTTTGTGTCACACGTTTTTGCTCTTTATGGTGTCCCCAAGAGATAATTAGTGATCAGGGGCCCCAGTCCACCTCGGTCTTTTATTAAGATTTGTGTAAGACTCTTCAGAATATCCCCGCCGTTTGACTGCTTATCACTCCAATAGGATGCGCAGACTAAATGAGTGATCATGTGCTTGGAACAGTTCCTGCGGTGTTACACTGCCGTGGATCCTTCAGTCAGGGTTTCCCATCTCCCCATGGCCCAATTCAGTTGTAAAAAAGCCCAACACTCATCAATTGGTTGCTCCCCCTTCTTCTGAAACTATGGTTTCAACCTCGCCTTCAACGTATAGCCTAGTGGTGGGTCCAAGGTAAATCAGAGGTGGACTTTGCCAAAATGATCAAGAAGTACACCAGGGGGTGAGCACGAATTTAGATGCAGCCATGCAGGCTTACTTGGAGAACGCTGATGGTAAGAGACGAGTTGGGCCGGCGTACAAGGAAGGAGATCTAGTGATGCCGGATGCTAAAAGGTTTCAATCAAGCAACCATGCAAAAAACTGGGACCAAAGAGGATTGAGCCTTACCGCATTGTCAGAAAGATGAGCCACGCCTCATAGCAGTTAGAGCTTTTCCCATCATTTTAATCTTTTCAGTATTTCATGAAAGCAAGCTTACAATGTTAGAAGGCCCCCACCAGAGACTCCTGAGGCTTATTTCGTGGATGGGGCGCCAGAGTGGAAAGTGGAGGATATAGTTGCTTCACGCCGTATTAAAAGAAGACTTGAATACCTGTTGTCCTGGAAGAGATTTGATTGCGGAGAACAGTTGGGTCCCATCACGTGACTACGCCCATGCCCAAGATCTATTTAGAGCTTTCCACCAGCGCTTCTCTAAGGCTTCAGGATCTAAGTCCAAGCGAGCCTTTGCTGCCATGAAGTCTGCCCCTGCCCACAAGAGCTTTTCCTTATCAAATGCCCCTGGAGGGCTGGTAAAGCCCAATAAAGAGGAGAGGGCAATGTTATGTTTACAATACTTAATTTAGGGAACCAACTGCCAAGACAAGGCTGGGCTTTAGAAGTCCCAAAAGGTTAAGCTTTAAAACCTCTTTGACCTAAAGCACACCTTGGAACAGCGCTGGGCGCAGGCTAGATTTTCATAGGTTGGTATAGGTGAAGTGCATAACGCACAGCCCCATGTTATGGCATTGGCATTTAAATAGACTAGTTATCTTCTTAACCACGACGGTTTGGTTTATATAGTAGGAAAAAGGGGTTTGAAACCCATTCATTTTTGAGATTTCCGACCTTGGTCAGCCTTGCCTTCAAAAGATTACTCGTTCAGTCGATCTCTTTATAGTACCCTGATCAATGGAATAATGCACTTATTTTTGCACCAGGGCTTATCACCACTTCCACCATTTGATGATCCCCCCAAATTGTTTAAGTATGATTCTTTGATACCAACTCTGCTTAATGGGTCATCTTTTCTTCATAAATCTTGTTAGTCTCCTTCTTTTATATGTTAACTTGCCATACCTGTGTGCAGACCTCTTTTTGGGGAGGTCCCTAACAACATCAGCCATTATATTTGCACAAAATTAACAATTGAAGCTGATGCATCACTGGGCTGCCATGATCCCCTATAGACTGAGGCACCTAAGCCCTCCAGCCCAGATCACCTCTTGGGTGTGGACTCCTCTTTGGTATCCACCCAAGGTTTGGTGTTTGTTCACTTTTTATTAATATATACATTGTTGAACACCCTTGCTTTGTGCATCTTTAGCTCTAGCATCCTCTGCGGGGCTATCAATCCAATAATAATGACAACGATACTCCTGGATTTTTGGCTGTTCACCGTGCACCATCTCTCTGGAAACTAGAGAGCTATAGACACTCTCTTCACAATTATATATATGTAATAAAGCATTACACCATGAGCAGTGCAGTCGCACCTGGTCTGGATCAACAAAGATGATTTATTAACTTGATCAATGACTTCCACACTTGGAATAAACTCCATGTTATGGGCCACCATAGGGTTGGGATAAATTCAACTCTTGCAATATGAGCCTGTTGGGTTGGGGCGTAGTAAGCTGGTGCACAAAGATCTAATGTTAGAACGGACCTAAAACTCCATCAAGTCCTGATGTAGGATAAGCTTTATGGATTCTGAATCCACTGTAGTTGGAAAAAAAGATAAAGTTACACAAAAAAGTTTCTCTAAGTTTGATTTGTCCTGGATATATGAAGAGATCCATTTGTAATCTCTATTCTAGAAGCTGCTCAATCTGTATCTGCTGAAATTGTAAACCCTACACCAATATAGAGGTTTTCCATTATTTTATATATTGTGTTAACAACAGAAAAGGTTCTTGCTTTTACTTCAAAATAGGTAAAATAATCTCTTATATAAAACTCTAATGGGTTATACCCATAGTAGATTCTACCAAATGAGCCAGAGTGTACCTAAGGAGCGCACGTTGTTAGAGTTTCTCTTTCCATCTCTTCCTCACTTCAGCTACAAAAGCAGCTTCATGAGGGCCAAAGGTGGGCAGTGTAAGCACTAGCTTTTTTTAACATGCTCTTGATATATCCTTAACTCTTTTGTTTTTGTTTATATTCCAATTTAAATTTAAAAATTAATTTGGCTGATTTAACATGGGGTGGAACCCCAAATAGAGGCGCAAGCATCACTTTGGGCTTACGCGCTGGCACCTGCTGGGCCTTCCCAGTTGGTACTTATATTTCCAGTTTGATTAGCCTTATCTGTTTTGGAATTACTTTCTGACAATTGATTGGTGGATTCAGGAACATCCTCACACTAATCTATCACTCTAGCCTTCATCTGACCATCATCAGATGCTGTTTGGGTTTTTGCGGTCTGATTGGCTATTTTGCTAGTTCTGATTATAACTTGATTTTTATCTTTACTTTGATGAAAATTTACCATAAACTGATCTGATACTTAATGCTGATTCAGTTTGGGCGTGTTGGTTGCCTTCCAAAAAATGAAAATGACAGCCATCTGAATTGAAGCCTACCATCAATTCTGTTTAGAAATGTTGGTTTTATAAATCATGTAAATGACGGCCAACTGATCCAACAATTACTGTAGATTAAGTTTGGACGCCTTGGTTGATTTCCAAAGAGGTGGTGGGCTGCAAAGCCGCCTGAACCCCCTGTGCTATATTGGTAGTGATAATACCTCCTGCTATATTGGATAATTTGTTGAATGCGCCTCCAGGATGGTGCGCGCCATTTTGTTTACCTCATTTAACCCAGAGTTGACTGAGGTAGGCATTACATTGACAGGATCATTTGTAATTTACCATATGTTGATAAATCTGGGTTTGCATATGCTTTTGCAGCTGCAGTTTGGGAGCGGGTAGTATAGGTTGACATACAAGTAGTAACCAAGAGTTTGCGATTTTGGGGTTTATTTTATTAAATTCTGACGATTCAGATGAGCTCTCAGTATAATTTACCACCATATTCGTTTTGATTAATAAGGCTAAATTTCCAGGTGATTAATATTTTTTGTGAAAGTAGTTTAGCAGTATAAGTCAGGCGATCTGCTGGTTTAAATATTTTTGTCCTTTGGCTTATTGCTCTTGCCGTGAGAATTGTAGACAGCCTTGCTGACCAAAAGAGGGATTTTTTCAAGGCACATATACTAAAAATGTACGTCCTTTGTACATTAAGCAATGCTTCTTAGAAATTTTTGGATCTTTAGTGAAATTGCGGTTTTGACTGTGAGGGTCATATGTAACTTCAAGGTGTTATGCATTTTCTTGTAATTTGGTAGAACCATTTTTACTTTTGGAAAGCTTATAGTTCAAGACATCCATAATTACTGACTTTGAGATATTATTGAGTAGCATGGTCTTTTAAGGATTTGTTCTTGCCCACATTAATAAGTAAGAATTTTACCATGGTTTGGACATCATGTTTACTCCAAAACCTTGAGACATGATGCTCTTTACTTTGGTCCAGGTCATTCCAGGGCATAGCTCTCTCCATAAAAGATTTTATGAGCCTCTCAATGCATGCATCCTAGCATGTGGCGAGCCTTTTGGTGATTACTCACGACATCCATGATATTTTTGAAGAATTAGAGGAGCCCAGCAATGATTTATTATCCCAGTATATGCATGTCTTGGAATAAGGTTTGAAATTTGGGTCCCTTTTTTTAATAGTCTTAGAGCACACCTTATTATTGGTTCAACGCTCAACGGTATACTAAAGTCAGTTCTCTAAATGAGTGGCTGTTCAAGGTGAAGTAGCTTTTGCTTGTATTACAAACTGCATTTGTTCTTTCAACTCGTATAGATCCTTGTCAAGGTTTTAGCATGGAATTGTGCTAGTATAAACGTTCTTTATACTAAATTAATGCTTTTTAGCACTAGTGGTGCCCAACAAAAAGGGGGTGCTGCCACGCATCTTTATTTGCAAATGAGCCAAATAAATGTATTATTTGAAATAAAAAATTCCTAATATAGCCTCTAAGTTATCATCATAGGAAGATATATCAGAAGGTGAGGAATTCTAATTCGATGCTTGGTTGTTCATTATGTTTTTGTTCTTAGGAATTAAAATTTTCTCTTCCATTACTTAATGGCGGATTTGAGCATCACTATGGGTGAATATCTCCTAACCATCATAATGTAGGCAATGTGGGAAATTATAGCAGTCTCCTTAACATGCTCAGATCTTAAACATAAACCTGATACTTCATGTTCCATTGTGTAGAATCTATGATGGATGGTATCCTCCTCTCTTACAAGGAGTTCATAGGAAGCCTTACCATGGTATGCTTCCTTATCCACATTATTAAAATGTTTTTTAAGAATCTCATTTTTTCGCTCTAGTCTAATGGCTTCAACCCTGCTTTGAGCATCACATTCTGTCCATTGGCCCTAGCTCACTTTAATTGGAAAGACTAATTTGCTGTGAAGGGATTTTGTTCCACACAAATTATACTTCAGGTGATTTTTGAAGGGGTATAATCATCCTTAATGTAGAAATCCTCTACTGATGCTACCTGATCAAGTATCAACATTCTTATTGAAACTGTTTGCTCCCATGGCGAAATTCTTAATAACACTCTATGACATCTTCTCATTTACATTGGTTACTTATGGAACAACATAATCTTATATAACCTTTCCAATGGCAACTCAGCTCCAAGGTATCTATGATTATGTCTCTAGTCATCTAGAGCATATCTCATAATGGCTACTCTATTTTGATCATCTGCTAATTAATGATTAGCTACTAGAAAATAGATCATTTAAAATTGATTAAAGTGAAATAAAAAGGATAATCTAATGTTCAAAGAAAAAGGTCCTTTATTATTCTTAAAATTGAAGTTTTAGCCTAGTTCATTAAAATTAGGAAAAATTTAGATGGAAATATTAAAATAATTTTTATAAAAGTATCAATATTGGGCCTTAATGATCCTTTATTGAGTCTGCATCTGAATTCCAACTTAGTCATAGCATCTTTCAGTAAAAATATATGACTTGAAAAGGCCTAAATTTAGATGTCAGATAATTGGTTAAACTTTGAGATCAAGGTTAGAGCAATTAATAATTAATACAATTTTGATATGATTTGATGCTAAGCGATCTGACCTCATCAAAATATTGGAATACCGCTAGAACTTCCTATGATGAGATGAGCACGATGGAAGTTGGAGAAGCTGAGTAGCTGAGTGGATGGTCTAAAGAGTGGCTGAAGAGATGAGGGAAAATTGGGTAAAACAAAGAATGTAGGGAGAGGTCTTTTAGTTTATAACATGTAGTAGATTATATGGTGTAAGATCAGAAGGTTAGAACAGTAATGGACTCTGCTATCAGAGATATATTTTAGTGAAAATTAAGCCTCTAGTTCACTTTATATTTAATTACACTTGTTTGAAGAATGGCGATCCTCATATTGTCATTTTGTTGCATTAGTGGAAATCCTTCCTGTGCAACCCTTCAGAAGATTTTAACCTTATACGCCAAATTTTATAACAATAATACTCACTAAAGAAGCCCACTGATACAACCAATTAATAATTAAACTAAAATGAATCAAGCAAATCTGGTTAGCATTGAAGGGATACCATCCCAGCCTACTGTATCAGTGCAGTACGCAAAATCAAATTCACCCTGAGTACAATATGCCAAACCCAAGATGTGCTCCTTCATGAGCATAAAGTCACAATGGATCATTTTAAAGAAAGTTCAGTCAACTAAGTATTTTTGGCCGCTAGAAATGACAGTTCTAGACCACCCTGACGGCACTATTGAGAGGGTGAACTGCTTTGAGCGGAAACTACAGGCTATCACTTATCTCTAAAGTTCCTTCTTGGAAGATGAAGAACAAACAGGGATGATAGTTAAAGAAAGCAGCATTGAGGGATGTGCAAAGATGAGGAAAACGCAGCGAAACTCTTTGCCAACCACGCAGGAAGTGTGAGTCATTTCAGACATATTGGGAGCTCAAGGCATGATTATGCCTCGCCAAAAGGAGCTTTTCACGATTTTTCAGTGTTGCTGGCTGAAGAGAGCCAGGCTACTCTTAATCCTGTGGACAACTGAGGTTGTTTATATCCATGTCCTCCCTCGCTGTGAGTCAAGTTATGCCCCACAAACCGTGCCCCAGCTTGCTCTAAGTGCTTGTAGCTTTAAACCGGACAAGGATGTTTGCATTGAAAAGTTGCCCATTCAAATGGGATGGAAATATGCGTGGGTTCTTTACCGTTTTAATTCGCTGTGAATTTAGCTTCAGACCACTGTAAGACTAAGCCTATGATATCTTTTTTAGATGTTGAAAGCACTGACCAAATAATGTTACCTAAAGGATAGTTAAGTCACCTATCAAGGAGTTAAGTATACTATGATGAGCTTGTTTGGGGAATAGAAAAAATGTTCCAGCGGAAGGCTGATTTTTATGTAGGTTTTAAAGCACTAAGAGACCCTGAGGGAGTTTGCTAATTAATTTACTTCAGATGCGCATTTCTTAGTAGTAGTGGGAACCTTATCTGAGGCCGATGTTGGAATTTCAATGCCTTTTGCATTAAAACCACACTGTAAGATATTCAACGCGATGGCTTCCATCTTGTAAGGAGATGTTCCTTTGCTTAAAAAATAATTACCTACGTCATTTAGCAGCAACGCTCAGCCCACCTAACCCTAAACATAAGCCTCCAATGGCAGCCGCGGGCCCTCCTATATAAGGCGCACTACACTCACCTTTTTATTCTGCCAAACAATCCCCAGACATCCTATAAATTTTTGCCTCATACTCTGATGAATGAAAACCCTTTGCCTAACCATCAAACTCGATTTACTAGCGGAACTTAGGGACGAAGATCCTCCCTAGTAACCTGTTATTCTGCAGTTGAGATGGGCATAATGAATTCAACTGCCCTGCTAAGTGTCAAGTTCATGTTGTGCAGCTGAAGCAGTACAAGCAGGGAAAAGACCAAGCGGATTAGAGATGGGACCCTCTACTTCCACTGGTACAACAACTGGTCCACTTGACCCTATGAGTTGCTTTCCAAAGAGACCCCCAACTTGATAATGTGCTATTATATCAGCACTTGCCAATGATGTACATGTGATGACTTTTGCATAAGCCAAAGAGGCCGCCATGGAGGATTGTCACCAAGAAATGCAAATCCCTACACCTGTCAAACCTTAGAGCAAGCCACCTCAGATGAATCTTAACCCGTGTTGGATGCACTTTTGGTGAAAGGTGATTGCTGCATTTCAATAAATGTCATTATTGAGGAATATCACACGGTTGTAGTGGCTATTAGAGGTTCCATTAAAAGTGGGATCCTTGAATGTTCACATATTAATTAGCCATTTCTGCTTATTCTAAATGTACATATTGTAATTTTTTTGTTAAAAAACAAATTTTGCGCAAACATAGACACTGAGGCCCATTTTATATAGTATCTACAAGGTTGATTACAAAGCTGTCACTGAAGCCTGACATGGAGCACCAGATGATATATTTGAGACCACTGGTATGGGATATATGGTCTTGGTAGGGACGTACAATTCACTGCCTTTGCAATTTGGGTTGACTGCCATCTCAGAACCAACGATTGTGTTGCCTAACCATAGCTATGATATGCTTATAGAAGCAGAAATACGCCACCTTGGTGAAGTAGTTGATATAGCTCAGATGTGCTTTAAAATTTTGGGTCAGATGATCCCAGTTTACTTCACCTCAAATGGTGTGCCCAAGGATTCCAACTTCACAGGACAAGCCTTTAAAGCATACAGTGTTGGTATAATCGGTGTCTGTTATCAACATCTTAAAAATCAAAATCAGGGGTTTCCTCATAAAAATATATTAGTACCAGTGGCTGCCTAACAGATCTGCTGCCAAATCAATCCCCTCTGGCCACCAAGCTATAGTGGGCAGTGAGCTTTAAATCGAGATACAAAATGGGCTTTATGGAAATATTCTTGGCACTTATTGCAATCATGCCTCAAGCCCAATGTGGCCCAAGGAATCTGTTGCCTGGACACTGAGAAATCAGTGTTACTAGAAAATTTGCAAAAAGGAAAGCTTAGGGTCTAAAGACTCCAGGTGGTGGCATATCTGCATTGTCCCTGTTGATGTAGTCTTTACTTTCATGAGTTTGGTTTGGTGTATATATTTTATTTCCCACTGGACCTCAGGCCAGCGTAATTGCAGTAATTCCATTAGAAACCCTAACGGGGTTATCAAAAGAGCAGAAGAATAGTACAATAGCTTTATTTGAAAAAATATAGGGTTTTTACAGCCTATTTTTACAATCTGGTCTGGCTCATTGCGTCGTCCATCAGTTGAACAAAGGAAACCACCCTCCTATTTTGACTTGGCCAATCCTTCATTTGAAGGATGCAAATGATGGTTTTCTAATGAAATAGGAAGCTTCTGGAGCAGGTAATGCTGGACCCATCTAAAAGTTCTTGGCGTTGCTTGTAATAATTGCTAGTAGAAGGACAGCGCTAATTGGATAGTAATTGACTACCATAAGCTGAACAATATCACTAAGAAAGATTCGTATCTGTGGCTTAAATAGACAAAGCTTTAAATTTCTTGGGTGGAAATCAATATTTTTGGCAGTTGGATTTTATATTGTATTTTTGGTGTTATAGTTTTGGGAGGTACAATTGGGATCCTCCATAAGGGTCACTCAGGTTAGACCCACAGAACAATAGACAGATAATATGAGGATTGTCAGTCTCTGAACAGACTTGAAAATATAATAAAATCTGGAGCAATTTCCCTGACAACACCTTTATTTATTTTTGTTATTCACAGCGCCTCTTCATTATTCCGCTCTCTTCACTATCAACAACCTAATCTCTCAATCTCCCCATCTCACTTATTTTAATGAATCTAGACAATATCATTCTCTTTGCTTAGACTATTCTATTCCGCTGATTTCATTGGGTTTAGGGTAATATTTTTCAATTCTATATCGCCTAAGTTCGAGGAAATCTAAGTTATATTTGTCAAATTCAACATTGCCTTGTCGCCACATTTGTAAATATCCAATAATCAGTTTTTCTTAATATTGCCTCATCTCAAGGTGCTTGTTTACTTGTAAATAACATCCTAGTTGGCAGTTCCTGCCATTCCGCCGTAGCTCTTCAGGGATCATTGTCCAGTCATATCAAAAGATTTGACATTACCCCCCTTGACTGAACAATAAGTCTCCTATTGTTTATATGCATAGAAAAACTTTACTTGTACATGATTATCAATTCAACCACTTACCGGGTCTTTAATGTTGTATGCATCAGTGCTGGTTTTCTCAATTATTTCAAAGGGATTAATTCAAATGTTTGCCAGCTTGTGTTTCAGCCAAAACCTGTGCTGATAGTGAACAAAACCATCTCACCATCTTTGAGATGAGCCAGCCTG
Source organism: Massospora cicadina (assembly GCA_022478985.1). Classification (NCBI taxonomy): domain Eukaryota; kingdom Fungi; phylum Entomophthoromycota; class Entomophthoromycetes; order Entomophthorales; family Entomophthoraceae; genus Massospora; species Massospora cicadina. The sequence goes on along the minus strand of JAKSZP010011828.1, from coordinate 295,001 downwards.
GTATGTCATACCTGATTGGAAGCCTGATTATTTATCTGTTTAGCCAAGCTATATAAGTACACTTCAATTTGTAACTTGATCAATGTTTCATATAAATTTTTCAGTAAGGGTGGGGATCCATTCTGATGGTATCTTCTAAGCATGAATAAAGCAATGACGGAAGAGCAGGGTGTTGTCCATATAATAGTTGAAAGGAGTTTTTCCCCATGGCGTTATGATAGCTAAAATTGTAAGCAAAGACGGTGGTAGACAGGTGGGAACAACAATCAGAGGGTCTATTGGTCAACAAATTCCTGAGGATGTTCACTAGGGTCCCATTAACCCATTTGACCAATCATTGGAAACAAGGTGATATGAGGTTCTCAAAACCACATGGATGCCTATTAACTCGTTCAATTTAGGAAGGATGTGCAAAATGAAGTTGGTTCGATTATTGGTAAGAATGAAAAGAGGGCAGCCATGTCACTGGATAATACATTCCATAATAAACTTGGCCATTGTGACTACCCCCAAATCCCATATCACCTGCAATTTAACCCAAATGCCCAAGTGGTCAATAGCCACTAGAATGTACTTGCACCGGTTGGCTCCTATTGGCAGAGCACCAATGATATTAAGGGAAACCGTATGCCAAGAAAAATTTGGTTTCAATAACAAGTAAAAGGTCTTCCAGAGAAATGGTTTTTCCACTTGGCTCTGGTGGCAACAGGAAATAGTTTCAAGCACCTCAAAGTTCTGTCTTCCAAATAGTACTGAGGGCATAACTATTCCATTGTCTTATGCATACCACCATGTCTGACTGCCTTGTGGGCGCTCATAATAATTCCAGGCCATGCTCACGTCTCAGAAAGTTCACAGTTAAATGTCTGATTCACTTGTACTGCTCCCCATTCCATTGGGAGGTATTCTTTTGCATCTTGTTTAACGCTTTTATTACTTGGAGCGGTTTTCCGTCATACTTTCCACTGAGATATTATTATACATCACATCACTAAGATCTTCTGTCATGGCAATGGTTGGCAATCTGGATAAACAGTCAGCATTCTGATGCTTTACTCCTAGCAGTGGAGGATCTTAAAGTCATAAGCCTGCAGCTTAAGAGCCCATAAAGAAAATAACCTTCAGGCTATTTGAGGTTCTGCAACCAACATAACGACGCTTGATCTTTTATGACTTTAAATTTTACACCATGCAAGTAGACCCTAAATTTCTTATTTTTTTAGATCACCGCTAAGAACTCCTGCTCAGTCGTTATAATTGCGTTAATGGCAGTCCAGGCTTTGACTGCAGTATGCAACAGGATACTCTTCTCCCTCATTGTCTTTCTGAAAAAGGACCACCTCAACAGCAGAAAGGGGCACATCCATCTGAAAGATAAGCTCCTGATAAAAGTTTGGATAGCATAGCACCGATATTGATAAGTGCCATCCAAATTGTGTCGAAGGTGTATTGATGACATTCCGTCCATTTGAACATGACATCCTTTTTTAACAACTCAAATAGAGTTCCCCCAATACAGCTAAAGTTAGGGATAAAGCACTGGTAGTAGCTGACCATTCCCAAAAATACATGTATGTCGTGCTTATTGTTTGGTGTAATCTATTTTCATTTTATCTCTACCTTAGCCTGCTGTGGCTTCAGCCTCTTGGAGTCTAGCACAAACCACAAGTATTTCAACTTATTTTTGAGAAATATATTTTGAGGCTTAACTTTGATTTTTGCCTCAGCGAGATGGAGGAATACTGCTTCTAGATGATCAAGGTACTCAGAAAAGGTTCAAGAGAAAACATTAATATTATTGAGGTATACGAGGACACCTGACAGCTTCAGGTTACCAAGGATAGTGTCCATTGCTCGTAGGAACGTAGCTGAGGCGTTACACAGCCCATGGGGCATACAGGTCAGTTATAAAAGTGCTTTGCATGTGATTAAGGCGCATTTCTCCTGTCCACTGTGGGCAACTTGATTTGCCAGTATCCCAATATCAAGTTCATTGCTGAGAAGTGATGAGCTCCCCCTAACCGGTCCAAAGCTTCATCAATCCGTGGCAAGGGGTACAATTCCTTCTTTGTAATACTATTTAGCTTCTGGTTGTCTACTACTATTTGGTTGGTGTCATCCTTCTTTTTTACAATCAGAATGGGCTAAGCTTATGGACACTTGGAAAGTTTGATCATCCCTTGCTCCAGCAACTTATTAATTTCCTTGGTGACAGCGTCTTCCGCGTCCCTCAATTGGCAGATTGACTGAATCCTTATGTTAGGATGATCTCCTGTGTTCAATCTATGGACCATCCCCCAAGCACAACCTAAATTGTGTTCATCGATGGCAAAAATCTCCTTGTACTTCTGAAATAGAGCTATCTCTTGGTATTTTTGTTCTTTTTATTTCCCTATTAAATTCTCCCGCAGTACCACTGTCATTATGCAGGGCTTTGACTCAATGGTTAGACCAAATTCATCTAATGAACTGAACTCGTGAACCTAAAGGACCTCCTTAATTGGGGTCAAGTGTAAATACGCACTATTTGGTGCCAGTGGTTTCCATTGGTTCGCTTTGGAGATTCGCTAACAAAACCTTGATCTCTATATGCCCTGGGAGTATAGTCCCTGGCGCCACATGAGGCTCCAGATGCAACAGCTTTTAGGGTCCAATGTCCTCCCCATAAAGCCCATCTGGCACTTCCGCCTCTATCTCAGTGCTTAATAGGACTTGGTGTCCGGAAGGAATAGAGATAGGACCAGCAGCTCGGAGAGAAAGACCTTGTATTTGTATATCTTCTGGGGAAGAGCCCAAGTCATACTTTTAAGTCAAATATAATGGACTGGAATCACTCCGTCACTTTATGCAAGGTTAATATGACCCATGTGCACCAGATCCTTCGGTACTCCACAAGAGGTAAGTAAATGGGATCCACTTCCCTAAAATTGTGATAGTCTCCTCCATCATATCAATGACAGCCCCAAAATGTCGCAGGAAAGCAGTTCCAATTAGCAGGTCATTATTGTTTGGTAACACTATCACAAGAGATACAAAATCAATAGACCCAAACTGCAAAGGTAGTGCACTGTACGCTCCCTCAGAGACTGTGCTTTTTCTCCAGCGGTCCCATACACCATATAATGGTCCAAATCAGGTTTAACATCAACTTTGCCATTAACTTTGTAGAAATTTTGTTGAACGGAGTGCCTGTAACTATTATAGCACGAACTATTTTTTTACTACAAACTTATCATAGTATGTAAAATCAGAATAAGAATAATATTGACTGTTTAATTTGTGGACAACTATGGGATCTATTTTCATAAAAAACTCATAATATCCTAACTGACTTTGATATTCTTTAACGATGGCGTCTACTAGAAGGGCAACGTTTACTCCTTTCAGTGTTGGCGCATTTGAAGCAGTATCCATATTGTCTGACGAAGCATGATCAAACAATTGGCAGGCATAAAGCTTTGTTTGCTCCTGAGATCCTTTGTCCGCAGCGGCCTTGGCTTGCGCTTGTGTCAGTACTTTCACTAATCCAACTGGTTGCTAGTATAAAATCCTGTCATCATATTGAGGGACTCCCGTGGTATATACTACTTTTGTTTTAGGGACGTTTGGGGTTGAAATAGCGGAGGTAGAGAGTCCCATCTCTACTCCAGTCCATATTTTCCCTGGTAGTACTGATCCTGCTATACATAGTGAACATGGCAGTTAGGGCAACTCCAAGACAGATGTCCAGGGCGACCACAATAATAAAAATTAACCCCATAAGAGCTTTGCACTTGGTTCTCATAAGAGGGTCCAGGCCAATAATTGGGTTGCTGTTCAGTGTAACCTTAGCAAGGTTGGTAGGACAATTGCTATCACTCGGTTTAACTAGGTTCAAGTCAGTAGTTGGGCTGCTGACAATTTTTGTAAATGGGGCCAGAGGGGAATTCAAACTGTTGAGAGTAATTTGGCTGAGAAAGAGGCATCGAATTATAGCAAGGCCATGGGTTTCTAGGGGGAATGTGAGCAGGACGGGCATATTCCTCTGATTAAGAGGGTCCAGCAGTAACGGTATGCTTCTGCTCCATATTGGGTGGAGGTAAGTTAGCGGATATATGATTCAAGAACTGCACAATTTTATTCAGGGGAACGTCATCATCCAAAATTAGAGATTTGTCTTTGTGAAGTTCATAGTATGGCTTCCTACAGAGGTCATTGCAATGCAAAAATCGGCTTATGCTAAATAGCCTTCCTGATCAACACATGAGCTTCCATTTTAAATTGGTCAGCAAACTCCGTGAGGGTCACATTATGGTGGAAACCATTAGGTAAGAACTCCACCTTTTTGGGACATTTTTGAGGTACCCCTAAACTGGAGAATCACAGTGTCCTTTACTTCTTGTTAGGTAATGGAGCTGTTTGGTGTAACGGATCAGGAGGCACCTGATCTGTGCATTGACTCAGATTGGGTGGAAGTCGATCTGAATGTGGCCCAGGTTCAACAGGCATTGAATTTATTAAGTTCAGAGCCAGGCGAATTCGCCATCCCAAATCTGAATCACCTTATGAAATGATGATGCTTATGTGGGGCAAGGATGGTGATCTGGTGGGATAGCAATTCTTCACTAATGATGTGGTGGTCAGGGTTCAGAGGAGTTTAACAAAATGAAAAGCTTATTTGATGTTTGCAATAGATTATTTAAGGGAAGACGCTGCAGCCCTGGAGGGCAGTTGTGTCTTCTACGAGGAACTAACAAATAAAAGATTTTGCTAAGCTCAAAATTTATTAAATTTATTTTAGTAAATAGGTGGGATAATATCCAAGTCATGAGCTCCGCCATTGATCTCAGAGTGGCGTTACCGTCTTTCTCAGCCCTTTACTGGTCCCAGACTCTGCTACTGATATGCAGTGTCATGGGAACAGTGGTCTGAGAATACATGGCAACGATGAGACATGGCAAGTCAGGTTTGGGGTTTGGCCTCTGCCAGCCTGTACCTAGTATGATCAGTAACTTGACTCTTACTGCCCAATTCTTTCATTGCATATTGGCGCAAACCCACCCGTTACATTTGGAAAGTAGCAGGTTACTTGGTCAGCACTCCTGACATTCAATGCAAATATCAACAGTTTAGCTTTACGCCAATCCAAGGTGCCTTCCACTGCAAACTCAAAATGTTTAAAGAAGCCATAGATGTTCCCATTGTAATTGAATGAAGGCAGCTTCTCAATATTGACCTCCTCATCCCACTCATAGATGCAACTTTTGGGGCGAACTGAGGAATGAGTTGAGACCCCTATGCAGCCTCTCAATGAGGAGCTGGTCCAGTGGAGGGTGGGATGTCCACTGCTTTAAAGGTAGCTGGGCCTCAGCAGTGGGCAGTACAGCCATTACTCGAGGAAATTGGTGCTCCAACTCATACTCATATCCAAAGCTACCCTCCTGGGTGTAGTAAATCCAGCCAGCATCACATTTTTCACTGTATTGTTTCCATCCTAGTCATTCTTCCTCTTTTCTAATAAGAGGTCTGGGAGGTATAGTCGATCTCTGCTCTGCACATAGTAGTAATTCAGTAGTGTCATATAAGCAATCAGTAAGTTGCCTGTTTTGTTGTCCAAGACTTTGCATTTGACTGAACGTGCTGTTGAGCTGGTGCATAACGGCGTTACACTCTTGAAGAAGTTCATACTGTTTCTTGAGCACCGCTTCTAAAGTGAGTTTAGGTATCTCATATTCAACCCTGCGCAGTGTTTTTTAAAGATTCCCCGGAAAAGCAGGCCTTATGAGACATGGCTGGCAACTGGAAATTTTTTATTTTTTAGTGGTTGATCAATGGGCCTCCTTTGTAGTGGGAATCACTTTTATAATTTTGGGCGGTGTCATTGGGATCCACATAAGGGCCGCACAGGTCAAACCCATCAAACAACAGGTAGATGGTATGTGGATCGTCAGTCCTCCAAACACACTTGAAAATGTAGTAGATATGGTCAATTGCCCTGACAACACCTTTATTCATTTTCATTGTTTACAGCGACTCTTCGTTGTTCCGCTCTCTTCACTATCAACAACATACTCTTTCAATCGCCATATCTCACTTATATATCAGTGACTTTGGATGATACCATTCTCTTAGCTTGGACTATTCTATTCCGCCGAATTTCATTGGTTTTGGAATAGCTTCTTCAATTCTCTATCACCTTAGTTCAAGACTATTTATATTATATTTATTAGATGTTGATATTGCATTTTTGCTTTATATGTAGATGATACAATAATCTGTTATATTTAATATTGCCTCATCTCAAGGCGCTTGTCATGTAAATAACATCCTATTTGGCTGATTCTCGCCATTCTTCTGTAGCTCTTCAGGGATTATCATCCAGTCATATCAGAATCTCAATAATTGGAAATTGAGTTGCCCATAGCAGAACAAGAGAGGTGGTTCATAATACTTCCATGGGATTATTTCAGCCCCCCATATGCCACAGGGGTTGTGTAACGCCCCAGTTACGTTCCAGTGGGCTATGGACACTATTCTAGGTGATCTCAATCTGTTGTTTGTCCTGTGTGTCTTGATAACATCAACATCTTCGCATGAAGTTAATGGATCATATTCATTATTTGGAAGAAGTATTCCGCTGGCTCACAGGGGCCAATATTAAAATCAAGCCTCACAAATGCCACTTCTTAAAGACCAACTAGATAATTCGGGCTTGTTGTAGATTATTAGGGAATCAAAACACAACCAGCGAAGGTATTAACCATATGTAAGATGACCCAACCCAGTACCAAGAGGGATATACATGTAATTTTAGGAATGGTCAAGTATTACCAACACTTTATTCCCAAATTCAGCTGTATTGGGCCTACACTTTGAGCTTTTAAGAAAGAAAACTATTTTTGTTTGGACTAAAGCACCAGTGCGCCTTCAATACCCTCCAAATAGTGTTGATTGGCGCCCCTGTGTTGCAAAAGCTGGTCTAAGAATAGATTATATTGTCCAGATGTGCTTCCCTTTCTGCCATCGGAGCAGTATTATCTCAGAAGGATGATGAGGGGTGGAGCACCCTGTCACTTAATGCTGTCAAAGTTTAAATTGCCATGAGAAGAATCTTACTGTGACTGAGTGGGAGTTCCTAGCTGCAATATACGCTTATAAACAGTTTTGGGTGACCTCCATGAAGTAAAATTAAGGTTGTGACTGATTACACTTTCATTTAATGCACTGGATTACAGAATCCTCAAGAGCAAGAGGGAAGTCTTGCATAATGGTCCCTAAAGCTTCAAGCCTACAATTTTTATATACTTCATCGTCATGGTGCAAAGCATAAGAACGCTGAATGCTTTTCTCAGTTGCTGAAATTGCCATAATGGTAGACCTGGGTGAGTTGATGTATGAAAAAATGGTCAGTAGTATATATTTTATGAACTGCCTCAAGTTACATGGTCATTAGATGTTGGATGATTAGGTATTTAAAAATGGTGAGTTATAAAAATAAATTACAAATGATATGCTAAGTTTTTCAAAAACCCCCTGCCCAACCACCTACTTATTTGAGCGCGCACAAAGCAGTAGGTCATGGAGGGTTACGCAAAACATTAGAGTTCTTATGACTGCTCTACCACTAAAAGGGTATGAACTTTGATGTGCTTAAAGGGATTTCTTGTCACCAATGTCAAATAAAAAAGACCTTCCACCAGAAGTTCTCCTATTAGTTGGTAAAGTCCCAGTTTTCATGGCACACAGTGTCTATTAACGTTGTGGGGACCTTTCTAACAGGTACAAATCACTTCAAATATATTTTGTAGTGATAGACCATTTGACAAGGTGGTTTAAGACACAGATGATAAAAGACTGGGTGCGGTCAACATACCTAAATCATAATGGAGTGAATAAATCAACAGCTGGCTGCTCATAGTACATAATTACTGACAACAGAACTAACTTTACCTTGCACATTCTCCCTAAATTGAATGAATTAATGGCCATCTGCAGGGTTCTAGCAACTACATACCATCCTGAGTCTATTGGAATGGTTGAAAGGGTAAATGAAACTCTGGTAAATATACTCAGGAAGCTGGTGACAGATAGACCGTCAGACTGGAGTCTCCCTTTTACATTGCAGTCTTTGCTAAAACAACAAATATTACTCTGCAAATGGAAATAATCCTTTTCTGTTGCTCTATGAAAGGCACCCATCTATGTCTGCAATCATCTACTCCTGCATAGAGGATATCAGCGGAATAGGTCTGAAACGCTTTTTGATGACTTTAGAAGTCCATGCATTCAGCTCCAGACCAAAATTTACTCAACAAGCCTAGCTAAGATCAAATAACATGATCTTAACATGCTAAGGTGTAGTGGACTTCCTAGTTCTCGATAGGTGCTATTGTTCTCTTCCATGACTAGCACAGGTTTGGAGGCAGAATAAATTAGATATTATATGTATAGAACCCTTTGAGGTAATAGAAATATGAGTGCAATGACTAGACCATTAAGGACTCAGAGAGTGGCAGTTTATCAACTAACTGAATGCTAATTTTCTTTAGGCATAAAACAAATAATTAGTAGAATATTTTAAATTGAGGTGTGCGAACTTGGGGCAAATATAATGCATCAATAGGAGGGATAGGGAGTAGGAAGTCAAAATATAGGAGTTGAGGTCAAACCCAAGTACTGGGGATAAACCCTACCTGGATGTGTTCTGATAGGCCAAGCTTACATGATATAAGTTCACCAAATTACTTTTTTGGGCCAAGGCATGGTGCACAAATCCACATATATTGCTATCCTCTTGGTACAGAAATACAATTTACCATGACAGGGGTTTGAACCTGATTTGTGAGGGGTGATAGTGGGATGCCTATCCCAACTATGAAAGCGCCCCTAATAACTATAATAATAATTTTATTTAAGGTGGGCCGATCTTGTAACAAATATGCCACACTGAAGAGAGGGGAGGATATTATGAGATATAGGTAGCTTCCTAAACCCATTTACCAGGAAAGAACATCGTGGCTAGTGTTCCCATAGAATCTGGCAGTGCTAGAGGGGTTTGCTTAAACTTCCCAGATAGTTTTCAATGATATTAAAGCAGATTTTCATTTCTGAATCAACAGTTAAGAAAGGGAGCAAAAGCCAGCTCTGCACCATTCTCTGAAGTCAGCAAAGAATTGCTTCACCAAACAGCCAAATGTTGAATGATTTAATTATGTTTTTGTTAAAGCAAATGCTAATTTCAATAAATTTTAGGGCCAAATTTTGAATTGCCTCTAGATAGATAGTGTAAATTGGCCTTAGGGATAATGAAAAAATGGATGCTTGGAGCAATTCTGGGATGGTTGAATAAATACTATGTGCCATAAAATTTGTGATTGGGCAGAGTTCAGTGGGAACTCGGTTGGGTGCCATCTGTGGCCACGCTAGTTTCCAGGCAAGTTGTGCATCTGGGCTCTCTTTCAGCCTGTGCAGTAGGGTATCTTTTGCGCCGCATACTTTAGAGTGCTCTTGGGTTGAGTTGGACTGCTTGGCTGTTTAGTAGGCCCTGTGTAAGCATCTTCAGATGTACGCCTTAATTTTCGGGTGAAGTAAATCATATGTCACAATTTTCAAAAAAAATTCTGAGTTTTTTCATTTTATGGCTGATCATTTTGGTTCAGAAGATTGATATGAGCTAGGATTCATGTTCTGGAGGTAGTTCTCTACTTGACTTGTGCGCCCCTGCGTTCCTGAGCATAGGCGTGGTTTATGAAGCCTCAACTGTGTTGGCCCCACGTGAAGCTGAGAGGGAACAGCCACTCATCTAATGGATGATCTTCATTACTGTGTGGGAGAAGTTCGAGGACTGGTGAGGACTGTGGGAATTTGGATTGGCCGTCAGGTAGGACAATAATAATTTTTTATTTGAGGTGGGATCACCTTGGGACAAATATGCCGCACTAAAGAGAAGGGGGGAAATATGAGATAAAGGGGTCGCGATCTAAACCTAAGTACCAGGGGAGAACATTATAGAAAATGTTCCCATTGACCCTGACAGTGTTGGAGGAGGTTTGCTTGAGCTGCTCAGTGAGCATTCTCTGATATTAAGGCAGATTTGCAGTTCTGATTTATTAGTTAGGAAGGGGAGAGGAAGCCAACTCATCACTGTCCTCTGAAGTTGTTGCAGAATCGCTTCACCAAACAGCCAAATGTTGAAGAATTTGATTTATGTTTTTGTTGATCAATTGCTAATCATGACAGTTTTTGGGGCTAAATTTTGAATTAACTTGAGATAGATAATGTAAATTGTCCATAGGGATAATGTAAAAATGGCCACTCAGAACAATTTTGTAATGGGTGAGTTGATACTAAGTGCCATAAAATTTGCAATTGGTCAGAGATGTGTAAACACGTGATTGGGTGCCACAAAGACAAGCTATTTTCAGACAAGTTGGGCAGCTGGTCACTCTTTCAGCCTGTGTAGTATGGAGTCTTTTGCACCGCATAGTTTACATTGTTCATGGGTTGAGTTGGACCACTAACTGTTTGGTAGGCTTGTATAACCATTGCCAGACTTGTGCCCTAATTTTTAGGTGAATTAAATCATGTGTCACAAGTTTCCATATTTTTCTGAATTTTTTTCGTCATATGGCTGATTATTTTTGTCCAGAAGATTGATATTGGTAGGGTTCAGGTTCTTGGAGGGGTTAGTTCTATACTTTACTTGTGCGCCCCTGCATTCCTTATCATAGGTGTGGTTTAAAACCCTAAACTGCATTGGCACCTTGTGATGCTGAAAGGGAACTGCCACTTGTCTAGGCAGATGATCTTCATTACTTCATGAAGAAGTACTATGACTAATGTGGACTGTGGGCATTCATATTGGCTGTCAGGAGGGACAGGATGGTGTTTTGCACTGTGGGGTTCACAAGTCTGAGATCCTTAGCCAGCTTGATTTTTGCAGCATGCAACCAGTGGCTCAGTTTAGGGTTGGGCTTGTCACTCTAGATATCTACATTATCAGATATACTATCTGATTGGGTGATGTGGTCATTGAGGCCTAGGTGTCATGGTCCTATGACTTGATAGTAGGCACAACCCCAATGATAAGGCTGAGCGCCAGGAGGCCCTGAAGGTGAGTTTACAGGCCCTCCCTGACCAAAGCCATACCATAGACCAACGCTAGGTACGGGCAAAATATCTAAGGTTGGTACTTATGGGGTGCCAAATGTCCAGCCCCTTACATCAGCCCAGTCATTGAAATGAATGGTTTATATAACAAATGCAGATGGTTCAGTTTGGTTAAATGAGGAACAGGGTTTTAAAACCCATTCCATTTACAAAATCGCACATTTGGGTCAAATCCAACTTCAGTTTGATTACATAATGTGAAGTCATTTTTGGCATATTCTACCAATCAGGATGGTAGTGTGTGCTTATTGGTGGGTCAGTGCTTGGCCCACTTCAGCGAACCCCTTATTCCCCCATCAAAGTTTATTTATGTTTTCCCCAACCAATATTCCTTGTTGGTCAACTTCTTATTTTAATTTATTGCGGGAAAACCGACCATGGGATGAACACTTCCGAATATGACTCAGAAGAGACAAAACTTAGTACCAGGGAAGGCACCCCAGAGAAGTGATGCTATCTCTTGTTGCCAGCGGGAACGCCACTTATATGGAGGGGGGAGGGGACATGTGGAGGGGCCGTAGCCACAATTGAACACTTGTGGAGGAAGGGGTCTAATTTGATGAACCAGACTGGGAACCAGGAGGAGACCAGCTGTTGGCAACGCGGTGGGAGGTATCCAAACATCCACACTTGAAAGTGGTCCACCAAATGAGACCGGAATCTGTGGACAGCTTCTGGGAGGGTGGGGGTGGAGCCTGCGATGGCATCTAAGATAATCGTGTGGATGGTCCACATGACGATTGCAACCACCAAAGCATGGAGGGAGGGTGGAAGAGAGGAGGCCATTGATAGAGCAAACATATCTCTTGACAGACTGAAGGGATGCGTTTGATCCTGGCCCAGCAGACGTTGAACTTCGCGCCATATCACTTTAGAGGTAGGGCACTTCTCCAGGCGGTGGAACAGCGTTCCATACTGGCCACACACGACACAGGATGAGTGTAAAGCATTAGAGCGCTCAGCTGTACGATACACCTGCCTCAGGCAGCGCCACACATGGGAGCGGACTTGAGGCTGCAACAGAGGATGGTGTAAGTATTTCCAGATAGTTTTTTGGGTCTCAATGGGGTAAGGGATGTTCATCATGTCCAGATAGTCCACCCTGGATAGGACATGGGGCCGAATGGGGATCACGCCATCATGGATGGTTAACCCCTGTACCTCTTGTGTGAACTGAGGAGAGGGGTGGCCTCTTTGGGTTGTATGTCCGCTAATATGAATTCTCCACTCAGTGCTCCGCATGGAGAGTAGGATTCGTTTGTAGTGGGTTTTAGTCCCGTGAGGACCTGTGGCCAATGTGTGTGATGCGAGGTATTTCATCAAGGAGTGGGGTTTGATGGATTGTTGAGGCCCAAGGCGTGGGAGAAGTTGGAGCAGGCTGCTCGGGACCAGTGTTGGGAGGGGAGTGTAGGGGCGGTGACGGCCGCAATCCAGGTGCCCAGGATCTTGACAGCGTGGGCTTTGAAGTCAAGCAGGTCCATGCCACCATGATGATGAGGGCCAAACATGACCTCTAGCCGTACTGGTGGAGGGCGGCCTGACCAAAGCCATCCTTGCAGCAAGGCATACAAGAATTTTGAAGAAGCTTGGGGAGAAGGGGATGGCGTGGGCTCCAAACCAGACTTTGGAGAGGAGCATAGAGTTGGCTAAAACAACCCTGCCAGTGAGAGAAGTAGGTTGGGCTCTGAGAGAGGCGATTCGCTTCATCACATTGTCCAGAATACGGCACTCCATTATTGCTGACGCATATCCGCCTGCCTCCATCCACACGCCCAGATGGCGTACCAGTCCTATGGTAGGACGTGGCACAAAGGGGCTCACAATTGGGGCGGCGTGTGTTGAGTTAGTAGGGCGAGGACGTGGGCGAGCAGATGGGCTGGGTTGGGAACTAATTGCTGGGGTCCAGCAGTTCTGAAACCGACCAAGGAGGATGATTTTGTTTTGGAAGCGTTCAGTGCTGCGTTGCTTACCCGGGAATACTCCTGGATGAGAGCTTCAAGCGCGCGTGCATCTTGATTATTAGACACCCCAACCACACAATCATCTTCAAACGCTATTATCTTGACTGGGGCTTGGCCTGGCTTATGGACCCCAGTGAGTTGGGCATTCACATTTCGCAGTAGTGGGTCAAGGCTGAAGTTGTATAAGAGTGGGCTGAGGGGGTCCCCTTGTCGCAAGCCCCTTTGAGGGTGGACTACTTCTTTTAGGAAGCCAGGGCCACGTACTGCCATTGTTGCAGATTCTGTGAGCAGCATCACCCAGTTGATGAAGCGAGGGGGTAAGCGGAACTGATGGAGGCAGGCCCTGAGGTATTCCCAGTTTACTCTATCATAGGCCTTTTGTTGGTCCAAGAATACAAGTGCCCCAGAGGCTGTGGATTGACATACATTAGCCACAGAGTGCACGTTATCCCAAATTGACCTTCTGGGTATGAAACTGAATTGTTCTGTGGTGATGGTGGCAGATGCTACAGTCCCTAAACGGTTAGCCATGATTTTTGTTAAAATTTTAGTGTCTGTGTTTGTTAGAGAAATGGGGCGCCAGTTGGCTAAGTATAGCTTATCCCCTTTCTTGAAGAGTGTGACGGTAAAGGCCTTATGTCCTCCTGGTAGGATGCCCGTTTCCTTCAGGCTTTGGTTAAGTGAGGCGAGCAGAAATGGGGATATATATTTGAAATACTTTTTTGTAGAACTCATATGGAATACCATCTGGGCCTGGGCATTTTCAGTTTGGCGCACTGCGAATGGCTGTCCATAATTTGGTTGGAGTAATCAAATTCATTATTTCTGGGTATCAGAAAACGGTGCAGATGTGGGCTTGGTCAAGAAATTCTGCCACTTCAGCTGGCTGAATTAGATTGGATTGGTACAACTCGGAGTAATACTTTTGTGTTTTGATTGCCACTTCAGCTGGTATATCCGCAATGGAATCATCCAATCTTCGCACCTGTGTGCAGGCCACACTCTGGCGTGGTGCAAAATTTTTTAAAGAATTGTGTGGTGCACTTGTCACCTTTTGTGATGCGTGTGGCCCTGTTCTGAACACAAACCCAATGTTTGTGTTGCCTTTCAAGTGCATTGAGGTGGGCGGCTGCCTCCGCCCACTTCCAGCCCCATGCAGAGCTGTATCCAGTAGCTGGGATATTAGACTCCAGGTGTGCCAACTCTGCCAGAGCGCATGAAATGACCGCCGATGTGGCTTGTGAGCATCTGGAGGAGAGATGGCAAGAGTGGCGGATGGTGTCATCTTTGAAGGTTGCCCATGTGGTTATGGGGTCCACACAAAACGGTGCAACAAACTTTTTTGCCAAAGTTGCCGCTTCCACCCAAGTGGAAAATCCTGGCGACGCGAGCTTGGAGGGGCGGATTTTGCACCAATGTGGGGCCTTAGCAGCTGTGACAGGTAGGTGGTAGGTTAGCGAGACCAGTCGATGGTCAGAGAATTCTATTCTTGTTTTTTTGAAGTGGGAGATGTGGGGCTGGAATTTCGCCAGCGTAAGAATAAGGTCAATGCAGGACATGGACCTTAATTGGCCGTTGTGGACGTGTGGACACATCATGTTTTTGAGCAGTGGGGCATGTCATGGCAGCGCATCCATTAACCTGAGGGTGGCCTTTAGAATGCGCAGTTCTATGTGACCCTGGGGGGTGTGGGTTGAGGAAGGCCACCGGTCCATTGGTGTGTTTAGCCGACAGTTCATGTCACAAACTAGGAAAGAGTCTGGGGGTAGCGGGAGGGATTTGACTGATGAGAAAAATTCCCGTCGCTCACATGCACCGTTTGGGGCATAGATGTTGACAATTGCGTGCACTACGTCAGCCCACAAGAAGATGATAACGAGCACTCAGCCATTTAGGAATGTTTCTGAGGATAAAATTTTGAAGAAATTATTTTTCTGAATTAGCACCCCACAGTGCTTTGACCAAAAGGATAGGGATGGGAGGAGCATTGTTTTCCAAGCTTCCATGGAACCTCATGGACAGTGGGACTCCTGAATGGCCAGGATATCCACGGATAAATTGTGTTGTAAAAAACTCAGTTTCCTAGCCTGGGATGGTGAGGCCTTGAGTCCGGCGATGTTCAACGTCCCTAAAGTGAAGTTTCCCCCATTGCACCTTAGGTGCAAGGGGGTGGGCACCTGGGCCCACCAGCCTCCTCTAGATCCCCATGGGCCTTCACAGCAGCGTGGGTTTTAGCAGCAATGCTATTGGGGTTTTTTTTAATTTTTGTGGAAAGAGTTGCATTGGCTTTAGCCTTTGTTTTTTGTTTTCCTGACGTTGGACAAATTTTTTGTGGTGTAGATGAGTTCAGTGCACCGTTGAGTGGATCAAAAAAAATTTTCAGTTGGAATGGGTCCCAAGTCAGTTATGACCGGAGCTTGGGTGCAATGATTGGGTGAGATCAAATCCCCCATTGGATCCTCAGATTGAGTGGCCCACTCAGCATGGGCTTCCCAATCTGATTAGTTGATGGGATTCCTGAGTTGCTTCTGCTGTGAAGGTTTCCATGTCCTCCTGGTGTTATGAGTGTGGGATAGCGGTGGTGGCTTTGGCCGTTTCCTTTGCCACAGCCCTGCGGGCCTGCTTAGCCTTCTTCCACTCTTGTGGGGAGATAGGCTTTACCAGTAGGTAGCAGCCTTGTGCTCCCCACAGGAAAGCCTCTTTGGTGCTTGCGGTTGGTTTGTAGTGCGCCTCTCCACTGGCCATGGCCGCTGAGGGGTGCTCTTGGAATGTGACACCCTCCTTGGTGGGGCATGAGTGCGCCTTATGGCCAAACACTTCACAGTGGGTGCAAAATGGGGGGCGCGCTGTCCATGGTCACCTGGAATGGGTGGGTGGTATGCCCTGCGATATCAATAGAAGTGGAGTGCGGGATCTGGGTTAGGTCCTTCGCGATCTCCTCAGTTGGGATCAGGACTGCAATGGCTTTGCTGGTGCACAGGTGTGGCATCAGTGTGAAGCGTTGCATTTCAAAAGATTGTATTTCACTGTATACAGCGAGACTATCTTTCAGGTGTTGTTCCAAAATGTCATGTTTTACCGTAATAGGCAAAAAGTCAAATGTGAGGAAAATTTGGTTTGATTTTGTCCATCTGGTGCATTTGGTTTTGATGACCCGTTGCCCTTTGGGGAGGTTGACCACTATGCACACCACCGCAGCCTCATCTGCTGCATCTTTGCTTTCAAAACCTAGGTCCAGCCAACCATGTGACATGGAGTGAGGTGTGACGTACACCACAGTCAGGAAAATTATGTGCACATCTTCACAAAAATTTTCTCATAAGGCTGTTTGTTGCCTGTCTAGAAACACGCAGACTCCAAATTCCACCAACAAAAGTGGCTGGGAGTGTGGCATATTGATGTACTGGTTGCATCATGCTTGCCATGTGAGTATCTCTGAGGAAATAGTGACCGCCAGTTTTTAAAATTTTTGTCTATTCCACCAGTTTCTTTGGGGCATTTTGATCATTGGAGGCTGCAGGCCTTCCACCTGCTCCTCTTACCTTACTTGCCCAACTGCTCCCTGACATGGGTGCAGACTAATCTCCTCTGTGAGATTATCAAACTAGATTCAATTTTGAATTATATAGGTTGCAAAAGTGATTGCAACGAGAAAGAAAAGTGTTTGTTGGTCAACTTCTTAATAAACCTTTTCCCATTTTTCCATTTTTATGTTATCTTTAGCAAGCCTGTGCATGTACCTCTTTTTTTTAGTACTAGATGGTCTGTGCATGTACCTCTTCTAGGAGGTCTCATGCTTCATTAACCACCTTATTTTAAATTTAATTAAATTTTAAACTAGTGAACTTTTGGGTCTCACAGGTTCCCTCCAACCTGGGAATTTTAACCCTTTCCACTTGGTGCACTGTATCATTTTTGGTCTATTGTTTACTATCATGCTTGCTCTTCTTCCCTGATGTTATTATTGCTCCAGCACTTTCTGCTTTGCTCTAGCAATCTTGGTACTAACTGCTAGTTTATATGCATTGGCTCTGTGCACTGAGAACTACCATTCTGGAAACAGGAGAGCTATAGACACTCTCCTTACACTAGGCCTCCTTCTATTATTGGTCCATGGAGTGGGCCTATTCATATCAGGGCTCTTTTTCCATCCCACATCCATGACTGCAATAAGGCCCTGATGCATCTGTGGAACAATGAGAAGAAGGGGACAACTTAAGCTGGGATCAGAAGATCAGAAACAGGAAGGAATTTATAACTGCGACTCACCCCATAAGTCCCATTTGCCTCCCTCTAGGGAGGTGATATGAGATGTGAGCTTCAGGATGAGCCCATCCTCAATCCCAGGCAGGTCCAGCCCGTTGGGGTTCAGGGTGATACCCAGGTGTTTCACTGGGCTTCATGAAGTTGCCACCCCAAATTGGGGCATGGATTCTTCTTATTTTCTTATGTTTTGTAGTTTTTTGGTTGTTAAGGTGGTCCTTAAGTTCTGGCGAATTGTATGCAGTTTGCCAATTAAAATTTTATAATTGGACTTAATTTATTATATAAATTGAGGTTTTGGTTCACCTCCTTTGAATTTAAATTTCTCATTTAATTATTTAAATTATTTAAAGGGTGGTTAGCCAAGCAGGTAAAACTGCTTCCACACTAAGTGCAGATTTTGAGTTCAAAACCTGTACTGGCTAGAAAACATTCTCAGTATGGTATATTTGTCCCAAAGTTGACCCATTTTGAATAATTTAATTAAATTATTTAAATTATGGCGTTTTGTTGATTTGTCACCAATAACATCATAATCAGCGCTGTTCTGAGATCTGCAATTAAGGTCCTGATTGTTAATATGTGTTTTAAATTATTTATACTGTTTAAAATGATATTTGAAACTTCAATATTCGCGTTAAATTAATTAAATTAAGTTTTCAGGTCAGCTGTTTGATTCATTAACAGTTCCATCATTCTTAGGTAAATTTTTAAAAGTGCAATTAATTGAAATACTTACCTGATTATTTAGACTAATTTTAGCATTTAAATTTGGGTCAGTTGATGCAACAAAGATGTCATCAGCAACATTGATGACCAGCTTCTAATTCATCACATCTGAGACAAATATAATTTTTAAATTTTTTATAAATGCGTTTTTCCTGTAAATTGTAATCATTACAGCTTCTCTTCTACCAATTCACCATAACATCAGTCTTCCCTGGACAGCCATGGCGCCGAGTATAGCGCCCTGTTGTCATCCACCCCAGATATCATTTCCAGTTATGTGAGGGTGGCAGGAGGCAGGGTGTTGAAATTTTTGGCCTACTTTGGATGGCTGGTTCTTCTTCTGTGGTAACGTGGAGTTTTGAGCGTCTATTGTATGGCGACAATAGACCAGATGGTGACAATAGTTAAGATAATAACTTCTTAAAGATAACAATTTAAAGCCATATTCTTCTGTCATTACTTGGACAATGGAACGCTGCCCTGATCCTTCTGATCCCAAGTGTATTCTCACTTAATACAACGTAAAAGTAAAAAATAAAAAAAGCTTATAGAGTAAACTATGAACTTGTGGTAGTAGTTGATTGTACTTTATTTTGTATTAACTTGGTGATAACTTATAGGATCAATCTTTGCCACATCTTACCCATGACGCCTCATTTTCAATGGCACTTGGCCAGAGAAAAATATATTAGTTTGTCTGAGGGTCTACACTCCTTTTGACTTGGGGCATCTCACATGACCTCAGGGTCAGCATCAAATTCATAATATCTCGAGACAGAATTTCTGATGCATCTACAAAAAGCTGAGCCTTTGCTCCTCTCAAGCAATTGGTAGCTCATATATGGGCAAACTATACCACTAATTAGTAATTAAATCAAAACTCAATTGACATTAAAAACTAATTTCAACATAGACCATTAAAGCCCACATGCCCAAGTCATCAAGTCAACTATTATTACTATGTCCAACTTAACCAACATAGCCCCCAGGACCATGTCATCATAGTTGAATTTTATTAAGTGGAATTGCTAGGTCACGGATTCCAAGCTTTGCATAAGTGTAGAATATTGTGATCCATAATCACTGATATCCAATATGATACATAAAATTAAGCATGTCAGCATTATTATGTCCCTATCAAATATCTGATGATTAGGTACAGTCAACTACTCAACACTTTCCACCCTTGACTGGATAAAAGTGGCAGAAACCTATTTTCTGGGTCACAATGTCTAACTTTTTGCGATCTTCAAAGTATGAATGATATATCAATAGTCTTTTGGCTTCAGACAAATGAGTCTTCTTAATATTGAGCAATTTCATGCAGCATATTATGATCAAACGAGCATGTTGCCCATGATTTCTCAAGCTGGATCAACAAGATACACTTCCATGGTACCTGATAATTCAGCTTTGCATCCCACTGAGACTATACCAATCATTGATGAACCCATGCAAGACCCCTTGGCTTCAAGTACTGTCCATTAAACATCCCAATGGGTCAATCAGGATCCTCCTTCAACTCTCCTTTTAACTCTTTTGCTTCTGCTGCTGGTCAGCCCCAAGAAACCCTTATCCAGAATCAATTCACTTCAGATGGGGATCTTCTTACTGACTTCTTGTTTTAACTTTTTCACATCTTCCCTTTCAACAATTTTGCTTCTTACTTACATGCTGGCAATGTGGTTTCATTGGGTTTTGAGCTTAATTTAATGTCAGAACTCATAAATGCCTACTTGTTGTCCACACTTGCTAATGGGCCTAGGTTACCGCATATGATAATTTTGAGGCCAATCAGGCTCTTATTTTTGTTAACTTGGTTTCTAGGCTTTGATATGAACCCACTTTGGTACATACAAATTTACACATTCCGTTGGTCTCAATACTCAGGTTTCAAAAGATTAGAGCACCCTGATGTTATACTGAGCTTTTATCAAAAGCCTGGCAAAAGGGCTCCCAAAAAGTATATCACCCAGATGGCTTTTCTAGATGCGTGCATCCACTTACCCCCTTCTTCACTTCCCACCAAAACCATGCCCACATGCACATGGTTTTAGATGAGGCTCATTCACAAATGTTTGCATGAAAGTGTTCCTACCCCCATTATATCCCTTCCTTGAAAGCCATCTTGCTGACTGTATCTTCTTCTCTGTGTCATTTATTTCCAAGTCAAACCTTTTCTCACCTGTTCCAAAGTCCCTTCTAATGGTCTTTCCCTTTAGTGTGATGACCTTTCCTAAGCTGAATAGGCCAGCGTGCCTGCTGCTGATCCTTTTTGGGTTAAGTGCATCTCAAACAGGGTCTGGATAATTAAGACTTGTATGATATTCGCATTTATCTAATTCAATTACAAGCTTCCCCAGTTTGATCTCACTCTTCTCCCCATTCCTAAGAAGGAGTACCTAGTTCCAGTGATGACAAGGCATCAAACCTCTAAATTTAGATTTATATGTTTTTTTATAGTTTTTTCATCTTTTTTATTTTTAATTAAATTTTTATTACTATATTATATTTATTATATTTATTATATTTTTTTTATTTTTTTATTTTTTTTTCTTTTTTCTTAATTATCATTATTTTTATGATATGGATGAAGGAACTTAGCATGAACCTGATTACAACCCAGCCACCTTGATACTTAATTGTATATATTTTTGGATGGTTTCTCCAATATAATAAATGGACCTTTCCAAGTGAGGCCAGCTTGTGCACATGGCCTGCGCTATGAGTGTAACGATTTACTACTAAGTCTCCTTCCTTGAACTTAGTCACCCTAGATTGTTTAGCGTTGTCATAGCTCTTATGACTAGTTTTTCAACTGATCACGTTTTGATAGGCTTCAGATTACAACTTGATTAGGTTCTTCATTAGTTTTCTCAACATACTTATTGGGCTAATTGCTTCAGTTGAAAAAGGTATAAAATATAATAATGGAGGCAGAGCAGGCTATCTACCATACAGATGTCAAAACAGAAAGCGGCCTGTGCTTCTGTGGTATCTAATATTGTACAAAAATACAGTAGCAATAATATAAGTAGAGCATTGCAAAGGCGCCACGGCTGCATTTTTGGACAATATTCTGACTAGAGTGCGATTCACTCATTCTACAATACTGTAATTTTTTGAGGATTAGCTCGCTTATTAGATGTATTCTTGTTTCAATAGTCAGGAAGAGTTTCGGCTGTTAAATCCTTGTTTATGCTATGTGTCTTATGTATTTTCCTAACTGTTCAGAAGCTTACAAAGTTAAACAGCAATATCTGATTCTCTTGGTCTCTTCTAGGGTAATTTTCCCTCTCTAATCAGGAACCCATCAGACAAAGGTAACAAAGACAAGCTCCCCTTGAATGCTTGTCTACACTCTTAACATAAAGATTGAATTAAGATAAGAAGATATAAGATGAAAATATGAAGATATGGAAAGATGATAAATTTATCATAGGGCCAGGCACCGGTATTTTATACCTCTAGGACATCTCCTGGCTGAACTCATCTATTAGATGAGTAAATTAAAAATATGCCAATCCGCTATGGATTATGGCAGTAATTATTAAAATATCCTCAAGTTAATTTGGCCCTTGAATTAACTTAATTACAATTGTTTCAGCCCAATTGAAGGCACTACTACTCTCATAATCATGAAGTTTTTAGGCATAATACTAGCACTTCAGCGGTGTATATTTGCCTTTCATTAAGCCAAATTGCGTTTTGATATACAACTGACAAAAATACAATAAGTGAGGCTAAGAATATATAGAATTCAAATAAGGACGCACCCCTAATCAGGATATTGGCAGGCCTCTCAATAGTACTAGGTACTCCCTATTCAAGCTGTCCATGTGCAAGTACTATCATGTCATCATACAGCTGATGAAATACAACAATTGGTAAAAAAGAATATACAGATTCAAATAATGACGCACCTTTAATTGGGACGTTGGTAACCCTCTCAATAGTACTTGGTACTACCTAATTGGGAAGTCCATATGCAAGTACTATCATGCCAATTACAGTGATTGACATACATAAAAATTGTTATTCATTAATCAAATTATTAAAACCATAGATGCGATGAAGTTTGTGCCATAGATTCATTTGAAACCCAAGTGGTTCCCATAATTAGCCATAAAGTAGTAGATCATAGCTATTATTAGCTACGATAATTGGGTATCTCAGATGCAATCAGAGCGGTTATGAGATTGATCTGATTTATCAGATAATGCAGATGAATTGGGAAGGATCTGTAGGATCCACCGATGGATTCCACAAATATTTTCTCAGAGTGAGAATCTTACTTTTTAATAAAAGTATAAAATAACGCTTTGTTAAAGTTTTTATGTTTTTTATTGTTTTAAGTGGGGCCAAACCAAGAAAGGTCCTTTTCTTGATACTAGTTTTTCCTATTTAAACTAGTTCAGATTTTGAGACCATGGGTATTCAAGGCAAAAGAATATAAAGCTGAGTTATCTAAATTAGGAAATATAGGCTTTTGGCCTATCAGTTCAAAGATAAATTTTTTGAGGCAAAACCAACCCATATGGTAATGATTTAATGAATTGTATCCAATCACCAGCAAGTAAAATCTTTTCACCTTGGCGGTGGTTAGACTCATGTGGTAATGATTGGTTAATTTTTACCCTATCATCATTGAGTAATATCTTCTCACCTCGGCGGTAATCAGACTCAAGTGATAATGATTGGTTAAATTGCACCCTATCATTGTCGAGTATTATCTTCTCACCTCAGTGGTGGTCAGACTTGTGTGGTAATGATTGGTTAATTTGTATCCAATCATTGATGGGTAAAATCTTCTCACCTTGGGAGGGTTCAGATCTGAGTGGTAATGATTGGTTAATTCACACCCAATCATTGACAGGTAAAATCTTCTCACCTTGGCGGTGGTCAGACTTGAGTGGTAATGATTGGTTAAATTGCACCCAATCGTCGATGGGTAAAATCTTCTCACCTCAGTGATGGGCAGACTTGTGCGGTATTGAACACCCCAAATTTGGCCAAAAAGTCGGATTAATTTTATTATTAGTTGTTACCTTTTTAAGCCAATTTTTAGGATAAACCATATTTTTCTGATAGTTAGGATTCCACCAAGAATCTGCTAAGGTCTTTTCACTGTGGGTACTCATATTGTTGATATCCACAATATTATTTGAAGATTGGGCAGGTGATGGGCCAATCATGGTTGCAGATTTGGGAGCACTAATACCTCCAACATTTTTTTGCTTAAGTTGAGAAGGAGAATGTCTGACAGGATCAAAGGATCCTCCAATGGGAGTAATCTATCAGCATTAATGGTTTTCTCAAAGGGTTTATTTTCAAGTCAATCATCAAAATCTAACAAATACCATTAGTATCAGGTTGGTACAGTGTTGACAACATCCTTTGATAGACAACAACTCATTAAATGTGGTACATCTGGGAAGTAATTTCGTGTCATTATCTATCAAGATCTTCAGAGGGCATCCATACTTATAAACAATATCATCCATAATGAACTTGGCAGTGATCAGAGCCCTGATGTATTGAATTGCTTCCACTTCCACCCATTTTGTCATACTGTTGATAGCAACAATTATGTTTTTGTTGCCTAGGCTACTCACAGGCAAAGGTCCAACTACATCAATCAACACAGTATGCCAGGCCCAATCAGGTTTATCAGACTTTAGTTCACATCCAACTTTATAAGCTTTGTAATTTGGCATGAATGACATTTATCAAGTACATCTTAGATATTGATTTGCATGGAATCCCAATAGTAACTAAATCAAATTAATTCTTACATTTTGGTCAATCCTCCATTCCTGATGGCCTTATGGGCTTGTATAACAATCTCCTTTCAGTCAGAAGGCTTTTAAAAATTTTGACTTTCTCTCAGGTTTGAGCTTGTATAAAACTCCATTTCAATATGCAATGTCATTTTTTGTTTTTTCAATTGCTTTTTTATTTCGGTGGCTCATCTCCATACTTTCAGTAATCATTTTTCCTGAAGCTCATTAACCAAACTTCTCAGGACGGCTACAGTAAGAAGTTGAGATATTCCATTTACATTTTTATGGTCCGCTCCAGCTCTATGAATAATGTCTTTATTGTACGCTTGTAATTTCAGAGCCCAGTGGGCTAATCATCCTTCAGATTCCTTGAGATTGTGGAGCCATTGTAATGAGCTGTGATTCGTCACTACTTGAAACTTGGTGCCATTAATGTAAACCCAGAATTGTTTACAAGCGTAGATGGCAACAAACACTCTTGTTAGATCTGTATAACTACGCACATGCTTATTCAGCATCCTGCTGCAATAAGTGAATAGATGTTCCTTACAATCATCCCCAATCTGAGTTAGCACACCCCCAAACTCAGTCAAGAGCCATCAATTTGTATTAAAAGGCATGCTGAAATCAGGATATTTGAGGACAGGCGCCGTGCTCATTTTTGTTTTCAAAGCCTCAAAGGCTTGTTGGCACTCATATGTCCAGAAAAAACGAACTCCTCCTTGTAATAAATGGAATAGGGTCTCAGCAATCCTCGCAAACCCTTCTACGTAAATTTGATAGTATCCTACCATGCCTAGGGATACTTGATCATCCCACATACTATTCAGAGGTTGCATTTTGCTTATCACCTCAACCTTTTAAGATAGAGGCTGCAAGCCCTTGGTATCAATAATGAACCTGAGTTTTTCAAATTGTTCTTTAAAGAATTGACATTTTATAGTTTTTTAATCTTCAGATTGGCCTTCAACAGCCATTTGAACGCTTGTTCAAGGTGCTCTAGATGTTTGGAAATTGTTTGCGAAAAGATAATGATATCATCCAGTTACACCAGAACGCAGGATAATTTAAGGTCCCCCAAATTTGTGTCCATTGCATTCTGAAATGTTGCTGGAGCATTGCACAGCCCCTGTAGCATGCACGTCGTTTGAAACCTCCTTGAGCAGCATTCATTGCGCACTTTTTCTGCTCCTCTTGCTACAGTTCAATTTTCCAATATCCTGAGATAAAATCCATTGTGGTAAAATAATTTTCCCCTTTTCAGAAGGTCCAGAGCATCAAAAATTCTGGGCAATGGATACAAATCTTTTTTTGTGATGGCATTAAGGCGTCAATAATCAATTACATCCTCAATTGCTGCTGTCTTTTTTCTTTACTTTTAAAATGTGGCTGGCCCATGGGCTTTTAGAGGGCACAATCATTACACTTTTCAGTAATTTGACTAGATCTTCTATAAATATTTCGTTGCTAATCCTGGGGCACCATATTAGCCTCATTCTCATAGACACATGGTCCCTAGTGTCAATAAAATGCTGTACTCCTTTTGTGCAACCTTTTTCTTGGTCATCTTTGGAAAAATATTAGAGTATCATTCAAACAAAACTAGTGCTTCATCCTTCTGTTGTTCTAATTTTCCAGTAAACAATTCTTGATGAATTACAGTACGTTCCACGGCTTTCAGTTGGTAAATTGAACTCGGATAAGTCACCAGATATGATAGTTGAATTTAGCTGATCCCTCATAAACAGATGTACAAATGTGACTACTTGATATTTCTTGACCTTAATACTTCAGCTGGTCAAATTTGCTAATATAAAATCAATTTCCCCATGCCCTGGTATAAGTATTCTAGGCGCCACACTAGGTTCCATTCAAAAATGATTCCAAGGGGATACAACCTCCCTGTATAGTCCTTCTGGAATATCCACCATGGTCCCAGTCCTCATAAAGTGATGATAGCCAGAAGCTATTTTTGCATCCTTATTCACCGTAGAGGTATTCCTTGATTTTGTTTATAGCATTTAACATGGGGCGGCTTCGATTTCCCTGATGGATATATCCTTCTGATAATATCCCATCAGCATAAGATATAGATAAAGCTTTTGTGATGGGTAGTGGGCTTTGTATTCTCACAAAGGTAATAAATCTGAAGTGATTGGCTCATTATCATCAAGATGTTTTCTTTAAATTCACATGAGGTCCCATAGGTCCTTATAAACTAGTTCCAATCAATGTGTCATAATTGGCGTTTAGAAGCACTATTGCAGGTGCAGCCACTACCAAAACTCCAAATCAAAAATGGCAAAGCGTTGTAAGCTCCTTCACTCTTAGTGCTGTTGGGCCTGCGGTCCCATATTCTCAATTGTGGTCAATGTCCAGAGCAATTTTCAATTTCTTTACAGACTTAGTGGAGACAATGTTTAAAGGTGCTCCACTATCAACAATAGCTACAACTCTGACCTTGTTGACCAGAATATCCACATAAGTACACTTAGAGTATTAAGAATCAATTTAGTTACTAAGTGAATATGGGAAGAATCCAGGGAGTAAAGAGTGTGCTTCAGAGTATTCCCAATACTGGGACATTCATTGATGAATGTGTTGATTGGCATAGCTATACACACACCTTTTAAGCTTGGGGTATCTGCTGCATTGCTCATCCTCAAGCTGAAATATACTCAGGTATTTGTTGCACATATGATTTAGCAACTACTTCAGAGGCATCAGGTTTACAACCTTACTAGAGCGAGTTGCCGCATGTAAATTTATAGAATCTTCATTCAATACTAAAAAAGAATTTTTTCATTGTTAAATAAGGCCAATGGCCGGTGTATTCTTGCCAATCAGATGGGACTGGTGTTTCCAGCACAATAGAGCATCCCGCATCTATTGTGCTTGTTCTTTTCCCTCCTCCTGCGCATTATTAGAATGACTAAATTTATATTATGCTGATACTTTCAGTAAGCAAAGTGTTCTTTACAATTGCAGTTATTACAAGCAATCTCATTCATTGGGCGTGGGCCCTTGTATTTGAGGTTTGCTCAGTTTTCACAAGTACTCACTGTCAATATTCTTAATGGTTTTGAAGAGTTTTCCAGCAGAGGCATCAGGTCCAGATCTGTACCCAGTATTAGGAGGGCCCTATTTTTGTTAACATATGCACAAATTATTAACCAATTCAGATTTTGCAAGGTTTGCACAAAAGCAGTCAATAAAGTGGGCAACAAATTTCAGTAAGGTTGTACTGCATGTTGTAGTGCAATATTGGCGTCAAAATTGACCATAAACTTTGCGCCTAGGAGAACTTGAGCTTTAAAATAGAATCAATCCTCAACTTCATCAATTGCTTCATCTTTTGTTTAGCAAATGTTCATAAACTTAGATTTTCTAGTTGACATTCGTTCTGGACCTCTAAATTCACGTAGCACAGCCTCTTTGACTTTGGAATAAGTTGGGTTTTTGTCAATGTGAGGCATAATCAACTCAATGATCCATCCATTCGATCACTTGATCATTGTGGCCGCTTTGTTATGGTCACTGGCCCCATACATAGCCATTATAAAGCGTTTAACAAATATGGTTATACTTCCGTTCTTGTCAAAAATAGGAAAGCCTGCTGGTTTTTAATTATTATTTCTCCATCCAAGGTTAACATTTTTAAATTTTGTTAGCTTGATCCAGGCGTACTAGGGCGCTGAGGCACTGCAACATGGGTGAGATGTTGAGGTTGTCCAAAGCAACCATATTGCTAGGCATTTGTTGAAGTTGCCCAGCGTTTCTATTTCAGTAGCCTTTTTCTGAAGCTTCATACTCATATTAATTGGAAGAGATTTCAGTAGAGTGGTTCATGGCATACTGGCAACACCCATCATCCAAAGCTCAGATTTGATTATTTTTTCATTCTTCTAATTGACAAGATTTCGATTTTTTAACTTTAATTTCGCAATTTCCTCATTCAAGCTAGTAGTTTGTAGTTTAAAGATGGAAATCACTTGGTTCTTTTCCTTATTTTGACTTCTTGCAATGATTTACTTCTCCATGAAGAATATGTTTGACTCATTGATAGAGGTAACATACTCATTAAGATTATTGATCTGTTATTAAAACGATCAATAGAGACTTGAATTTTTTCATCAGTCCGTTGACCTTAGAATTGTTTGTGCCCAGTAGTTGATTTTCTCAGTGTACTCTTCCTTCATCTGCAAAATTTGGGTGCTCAGCTGTCAATTATGGTCATTAAATTCATTGTTATGGCTTAACTGCGCCACTTGGTCTTTGTGATTAAGCCTCATGAACTATAAAGCAATAATGGAAATCTGAGTGATATTGACAACCCAAGATTTGTTAACTTCGCTTTCCTCCAGAAAGTTTTCAAAGATGGGATGCAATATGTCATTTAGATCTTGTGCTAATTTTGTTACCCAATCATTAGCCCAAGTGGCTATACTATAATTCGCCTCCAAACTAGAATGTTCCTCAGCAAGGTTGGCTTCTAATCACTGATTCAAGATTTGGCCCACCTGGCTGGAGTTATGTGAGAAGGTTACCAACTCAGTAATGGCTGTGTGATGGCTAGCAATTGTCATCTGAGATTTTCTGGAGGCGGGGTGTACAAATTCAATTTATAGTAGGGCGTTATTCTCTATCCCAATTAAATTGTTTCAGACTTGAGCTACACTCAATTGATGATGAGCTATATATCACATCCACAACACATCTTGCTATCATTTGCAATAAAAAGGATAGCTACTATTGTCTGAAGGCCCTTGTCCCATTTAATACCCTCTTAAAAACTGATGTTCAAGACGTTCCAGCTCTTCAGGTGAAATGGTATGTCAGGGTAGGTAATAATGGGTACATCATTCCAATTAATCTGGAACACAATCATTTCAGTATTCATATTGGGCCTGGTAATGGCTCTAAATAATTGATTGTTAGCTGCTTCTTCTTCTGTGGTAAGGTAGAGTTTCAAACGTTTATTATATGGCGACAATAAACCAGATGGAGAAAATAGTTAAGATATTAACTCATTGATATTAATACTTCAAAGCTATATTCATCTGTCACTACTTGGACATTGGCACGATGCCCTGATCCTTCTGATCCCAAGTAAATTATTGACTCCATAAAACTTAAAGTACTAAATACAAAAAGCTTATAGATTAAACTATGAACTTGTGGTAATAGTTGTTTGTACTTTATCTGTATTAACTTGGAGATAACCTTTAGGGTTCGATTTTTGCCACATCTTGCCCATGACGCCTCATTTTCATAGCACTTGGCAAGAGAATAACGTAATATTTCATCAGATGGTCTACATTTTTTTAATTAGGGGCATCTCGCACAGCTTCAGAGTTGGTGTCAAATTTGTAATATCTCAATAAAGAGTTTCTGATGCATCTGCAATAAGCTGAACTGATCCTCATCTCAAGCAATTGGTAGCACATACAAAGGCGAACTATACCACTAATTAGTCTTAATTGGAAAATCTATTAACATTGAAAACTAATTCAACATAGACCAAAAAAGCCACAAGCCTAAGTCATTAAGTTGACTATTACTATAATGTTTGACTTAACCAACAAAGCCCCCAGGCCTGTGTCATCATAGTCAAATATTATTAACTTGAATTTCTAGGCCGTGAATTCCAAGCTTTGCAAAGGCTTAGGATATTTCTGATCCATAATCACTGATATCCAATATGATCTATAATAAATTAAACATGTTAACTTTATTATGTCCCTATCAAATATCTTATGATTAGGTCCAGTCAACTACTAACACCGGGTGGCTCTAAATGGGGCCTGTTGGAAAACCCTGATATGAGTTTTGCCAACCCTAGGCTGGTTGGTTGATTTTCGTACTGCCAACTGGTAAAATTTCCATTTTTTATTTGTTGACTCTTGTGTTGCTAGCTGATTCATATTGGTAGATGATTGACTCATGTTTCTCAGAGTCCTCCAAGATCACAATCCTAATGACTGCATCATCTTCATAAGCCAAATCTTTCAGTGATGGCTTCCCATGCACATCAATACCTTTGAGCTCTGCCTTCGCTTCCTGAAATACTGGGTCAAAAGTCAGGTTGTACAACTGGGGGCTCAATTGTTCCCCTTGCCTCACCCCACATTGAGGTGAGATTTTGGCTGACTGGAACATGGGGCCTAAAACTGACATGATTATAGTAGTTGTTTGCTTCATTGCCCAGTCAAGGAATTTATATGGCAGGTGTGCTCTTTCCATGCAAGGGTGTAGGTATGACCAGTCTACCCTGTCATAAGCTTTTTGTTAGGCTAGGAATACTAATGCCCCACTAGAGTTTGACTGGGTGACGTTGGTGAACATGTGGATGTTGTCCCTGATGCTCCTGACAGGGAAATCATGTATCAGTTTGGTGAGATCACGTTTCTCATTTGAACCCAGATGACATTCCAGGACTTTTGATTGCTGTTTGGGTCAGAATTTAATCAGCGAGATTGTATGGCATTTGTTGAATGAATGTTTACCGCTTTTTTTGTGAAGGAGAATGATCAGGGCTTCATCCCCACCAGGCATCAGCTCAGTCTCATCCAGGCATCTGTTGAGCGCAGCAAGGAGGATGTGGCTAAGGAGATCTGAAAATGTCATTATCAATTTATATGGGATCCTGTTGGGTCCTGGACTCTTCCACCTGGGAAGACTCTTGATTGCCACGTTGAGTTCTTTTTTTGTTATTGGCGCCATGAGGGCCAATGTGTTCAGTTTCAGGGGTGGCTCACCCTCGCGAGGAAGGACTTGATGTCCTGAGGTAAAGCGCCCTTTGTTGAGTATGATTACATATATTAATTATGGGTTATTTCAACTAGTACCTCTGGGGAATGCACTACAGTGCCATCTTGTGCAGCCAGAACATTGCATTGGGTCTGGGATTTCTGAGTGGTAACTGAATCATGAAGAACCTGGATGATCTTTCACCCTTGGCCACCAGTTTTTCTCCCACCTGTAACTCGAGCTGTTCTTGGGATTGCTTGATGAAACCTTAGAACTTGAGGGTCAACCAAACCAAAGACCTCATCCAATTGATGCTGTGGCCCTCTTGGTACATTCTTATCAAGTTGTTTTTTTAATTGGTCTCCCTCTGAAGGGCCAAAGCCTCAGCCATATGCCTCCTGGAAGATGTGCATTTTGAGGCAGCGACCATTTTGGCTTTCAGACATCCCCAGGTCTGGATCAAGTCCTCACTATGTGTCCCTCACATCGTAGCACAGGGTTCATATTGCTAGCCAGTGAGCACAGTCTGCATTACTCACAGTTTGTGGTTGGATGTTTTCCCATTTTGGTGCAGTTGTTCCCAAACCTTGACCTCAAGGTAATCCTTACCAGCTGATGGTCCAAGTGGGTGACACTAACTGCTTTAAAGTTTTCTACTATGAATTTAAGGGTCGTTAGGATACATTTTAAGTTGATGCATGTCATTGAGAGCATCTCGCCCTCTCTGATGTGAAGGCATCATCATGTTCTCTATGGTTGGCACACCCTATTGGCATGCATCAATAACTCTCATCATGGCTAAAAGTGATCAAGTTCCTGGTGTCCATGGGGATGACCAATGCTCGGAGGCCATCTATCTGTGGCCCTTGTGAGCCAACAATTGATGTTTCCTAAGAGAAAGTTGTCTTCTGGTAGTGGTAAATTGGCCACCTCCTCAAAGAAGTTGGCGCTTTTGCTAGGGATGTTGAGGAAATAGGTGTTGACCAGGGTGTATTTATTTCCTTGCAAGGTAATTGTGATGGCCATTACTCTCCCCCTAGGTGATTGGTCAAAGATGTGACAGTAATCCCCTGCCTGGTTGGCTTACAAGCCTGCAGATGGTGTACCAAGTTGAGAAGTTTGGGAGGAGCATCCAGGTCCACTTAGGTTCTTTCCCCCTTGGCAATGACTCTCCTGGATCACCAGGATGTTAGCCGGAGGGTTTCACAGGTGCTGAATCGACTTGGCTCAGGATGTGGCGCCTTCAGCCCTGCATTATTGAACATCACTATTGTGATTGGATTTTGCAATCCGCCCAATCTAACTTAATCAGATAGTTATGAGCCATTTGACTCAGTTCTTTTGCAATTCATATGATATGAGCTTTGAGTTCCCTGTCAAGAATTCTGAGCCACCAAGCTGATTCAAACTGAGGCAGCACTCACTTTATTGTTAGCTTAACCATCTTGAAAAATTTTGTAACTTTTATTCAGAGAACTTTTCGTTGAGACTATGGGTAAGTGACCAGAGTTGTAAAATCTGGCCTGATCTAAACCATTTTATTTCCTGCTCCATGGGCTGCATTTTCCCTTGTGTTGACACCTGCATATGCTGGTTCACTGTCTGCTCCTTTGAATCCTCAGGTCTCCCTCAGGATTTTAAAACAGTTTGTGTTCTCAACATTGTTGGTTGTTTTCAGAATCTGATTTGCTTTTTTAGCTTCCTCAGTCCTTGCTCTGGCCTATTCTCATCTCTTCGCATTCTCCTCCACTTTGAATTGTTTGGCAGTGACCAGTTCGACGATCTGGTACTCACCATGTTCCTCCCAGTAGAATGAGGATGTCACCACATGAAATTTTCCAAAGTTTTCATCAGTTTTGTCCATTTCCTCAAGGTCCTCCTGCTGCTGCTTGCCTATGGCGGGGCATGCGTGGGCTCAATGACCAAGCGCCTGGTAGTGCTGGCAGATGGGTGAAGCCTTATCTAAGTAATTTTAAGGGGTTGGATGCTTGTCCCTTGAAAGATGAACTTTGCGATAAATGAGATCAGATTGGGATTAGCTTCTAATTTTGGGCTTGGGGTCAATAAACTCAATCGCCTTCCTGCCACTAAGTTCTGGCATGAGTGGAAACGCTGCAGCTTGAACTGCTTCACTCTTCCATACTCCTCAAGGCCTTTGATCATCTCTATTTTGACAAATTTGTGGGAGAGATCAGTTGGGAGATCTTCGAAAGAGATGAAGAGTTTGTTCTCCTTGTTCCATTGGGTACTGTATACCTTGACGCAGTGGGGCACACCTTTTCCAGTTACCTCAATAATGACCTTTGCTTCAGTGTCCGCCTGCTCAGACATAACAAAGCTAATATCTATGAATTTTTGACAAAATGTTGCTTGATAAAAACAGCATTTTTTATTTTAAATATTTTTTGGTAATCGCCATTAAAAATCTCCAGGTGTTCAACCCTAAAGTTCACTCTAATCTCATGCTTAACAAGGGAGGAGGGAAGTGAGTGCCGGATATTATTGTAGAGCATATGCTGATGTAACATTTTTAATTACTCTTCAGTAGGGACTTGAATCAGTTTTTTGGCCTGGTTCACGTGGCTAACTGTGAGCTCCTTGTGAGAGAATTTGATGCCCTTGGGGAACAACATGTTGGTGAGTTACCACACTTTGCGATGTTCTCCCAGGACTTCTACTTTAGAGATGTACATCTTTTTGCTTTGTTAATGATTTTTGAATGTTCAAATTTAACTTGAATCTTCCTTTGCTCTATAAAAGTGAAGCTTTGGAGAAAGAAAAGCAATAATAATAAACAATAAAAAGAATAATCATAATGATAATGATAAAAGTAAAGTAAAATTATAATAGTAATAGTAGTCTAAAAGAATTGATTAAAATAAAATATACATGATGACACAATGTTAAGATATGATGCAGTTAAAAATGGAGCAATAGAACAGACCATCAGTTAGGATGATTGAAATCTTCTTGCCGCTTCTTCTTCTTATGGCAGAACTTGTGCCTTGTTTGGTAGGATGTATGTTTCTATTCCTTCTGCCATATTTTAGGCAGCTCAGCTTCACTATGCCTTTTGGGGAATGGTGGCAGAGGAGGAGGTTGTGCTATCAGAGAAGAGGGGTTTGTAATAGCATGGGGGATGACGAAAAGTCCAGAGGGACGTCCCCTTTGCATGGATCAAGCGATTTTCTCATTTCCAAATAAAAAGGTTTAAAGAGGGCGGCTGTACCCCTCATCACCCAGGGCAACATTGCCCATGTGGTAGACGAGCGCTGGGTAACAGCACTCCCTCTAAATATTCCACCACTAATTCCCACGCTTGCTTCTGCCAAAATAGTTCGCCAAATTGAAGAAAACTTTTTAAAATCATTTCTAACCAACTTCTCCACAAGCGGGAGGGACTTTTTAAAACTGATGATGCTGAATCCTCAGAATCAAAGTTGAAAGGTCCAAATTCAATGGGAATAAAGTATGACAGGCAAGAAACTAATAGTCAGAAGGTGACAAGTAACGAATTCATAGGTTAAATCACTGATGGCATTGAGCCATTGGGCAGTACAATTGCTGATGCCAAACTCCCCTTAAAATCGTTGAGGGCAGTCCCCATAGAGCAGGTATCACCATCAGATTTTGTCATTGATAGTTTGAAACCCCCATTTCAAAATCCGGGATTGGTGCTCAATGGAACCCATTTGGCTGAACAAAAGCCCCAGCAACTGGGCACGGATGGGTTGGCCATCCTAAACCTGTTTCTGACCCTTTGGAACCGCCTCTATTTGGGGTGGCCCTGGGGAATTCCGTTGCCCATTAGCCAGATGTCATCTTGCTAACCAATGTAAATGCAGTAAAGACTTAGATTAGGCATTTTCAGATGAATTGATAGCAACTTGACCTGCCTCTGAATCCTTCAATGTCAGTTCAGATTAGTATCATTTCCCCTCCCAAAAATTCCTCTGGGTTAAGTTGAATTTTTGGGCCCCAATCCCTGCTTTGACAAGCTTACCTTAATTGAATACTATTATATCAGTCGCATCACATTAATAAAAATGTTGGTCAATTTCTTAAACTTTTAATTGCAAAAAAATACCAGATAGTACCCAAATTTTGTTTACTTCAATCCTTCTTGCCAAAGTCCCTATGTCACTGACTTGGTGGCCCATTAACCCCTATACTGGATGGGCTATACAAGTTTTGATGGTCACAATTGGATCCGCCTTAGTCAACTGGAAAATTATGCAAGAAATTTCTAGGATTTAATCCCGCTATTAAAGCTATCCGCTACAAGGATATTGGAATCGTGTGGTATCACATATATCACCTTTAAGCAAAGTTTCACCCCCTTGTCTCTGCTTTGGTGATGATCCATTCAATTGGAAATCCCAAAACTGTCAATCCAGTAATGCAAACCCAGCAGTAAGGCCCGCAGGGTCTGGGGTTGCTTCAGTTTGGTTCATTTTTTGTTCTTATTTTTGATCACCGCACATCAATGAGCCATTGATACCCAGCTTCCCACACCATACAACGCCATTCAAGTGGCAATGACACTGGCATTCTGGCTTGCTTTTTGGGCGCTTACGCATCCTGACTGCCAGGCCAGTCTAAACTTCTTATGCCGTTTTCCTGACAATGACACACCAGAGGAATGATGAGAGGTCACAGCTGCTGAACTGTGAGGGGTGTGGGACTAGCCACCCAAGGTAATAGTTGAATATGTGACAATTGAACCAGGCAATCAATGAAAACACACTCCTGGGCCATCAAGAGCAATTATTCAACCACATTACTGGGGGTCTCAGGATAACAGGGAGTATGCAATGAAAGGAGATATATACAGAGTGGACATTGAATGAGGAGTTGGGTTTGAGATTGAGGGAAAAGGGGTGTGCCACTTGCCAGACATTTCACAGGAAAATCGTCTATGACGGGATAGGCCTGTGGTAAGGGAGAAGATGCAGTGTATGCCACCCAATGGGCCCACTCCAGAACCGGCAGATGGCATTCCAAAACTGAACCCAACTCATCAGCTGGGGAAAATAAAACCATGTTCCCAGGGAGCACCATTTTGTGGAGGTACCAGACTGAGTCATAGGCATCAAGAGCTTCAAATGTGGCGGAAACAACATAATGCATGAGGTTCAGCCAGTTGTTCATAAAGTTCAACCCCAGTAAGCAGAAGTGGTCTTGAGTGTGAGGAAAGGACCCCAACAAGCTGACTAACACCCATCATTTGAACATAACATCTGGCAAATTGCTAATACTGCTGGATGAGGCTTGGCAATAGGTGAAAACACAAGACAGCTTAATCCACCCACTTGGAGAAGCGTTGCTTTATTAAATAAAGGGACTCTACTCTGCTCTTTAGCCCAGTTCAACTGTACTACAATTTTGCTGAAGGGGGCGCACAAGGATTTCAAATGGCCAATAAGCTAGGGAAGTAACTCCTCTTGGGACAAGATGGCTGCAGCATCTAATTCTGGCACCAACTCATAGCTTGGATTAATTGGGAATCTGGGTTATGGAATTTGGCCTGGGTTGCCAACAATACCATCATACCATAAACATATGAAATCTGACTGGGCTTGGAGGCTTGGTTGCCTTTTTATGTAAAGAAAATATCAAGGAGATTCTTGATGAAGCGGTACCAAAATCTTATCATTTAGTCAAAGGGGCTTTTATGTCAGGATACTATGACTGGTTAATAAGGCTGAATTTTGATGGCGGTTTTTTTTGGCTAACGTAAAGATAGAAGTTAAAGAAATTAATAATTAACATGATGCATATGATAATATGTGTTGACGCTAAGCTATCTGACCTCAGTCAAATATGGGAATTCCACCAGAGCTCCCAATGACGAGATGAACATGATGTAAATTGGAGAAGCTGAGTAGCTGAGTGGATGAGCCAATGAGTGGCTGAAAAGATGATGAAAAAAGGAAAATAAAGAATGGAGGGCGAGGTTTTTAGTTGATACTACATAGTGACTCTATTGTGTAAGATCAGAAGATTAGAATGGTAGTGGACTCTACCTTTAGTAATAAAAGTTTAGTGAATTTTGAAGCCTTCACTTAATTTTAATTTATATTATGCTTGTTCAAGCAATGGCAATCCTCGTATCATCTTTCCATTGCATCAGTGGTAATCCTCACTGTGCAACTTCAGTGGATTATAACCTATTCTGCAAAAATTTATAACAGAGTCCATTTGACTCAGTTCTATATCTGTGAGCTCCATATCATCGTGATTATCCCTGAAGCAGGATATTTAAGGGTCCTTTATTCAGTCCCCACTTCTAGGTTTAGGGCTTCAGTTCTGCCTCAGGGTATTACTTCTTTAATAAAGTTGGCAATATACTGATCTTTTTCAGGTTTTTTGATTGCTTTGCTCTGATGCGCCTTGCTTCAAGGCTTTGTACAGTAATCAAAATTGGGTTATTGTACCTTTTGGTAATAATCAAATTAAATGTTTTTTCCGTTCATGTTGGGGTACTTAAATGGTTTATTTCTTTATCATTGGCCAATTGCAACTTATTTTGGACCGCCAAAGATATAAAAGGGGAAGGATTTTACAGACTTTGGTCACATAGTCAGCGTCATCTTCATACTGCAAATATTTTTTTTTGCAGGTACCAAAATATTGCTTAGAATGTCATCTCAACCAAAATGGCATATTTCTTGGGACGTTTTCATATGTAAAAAGGGTTGATTTCTATACTTGTGACTCAATCATGATTATCTTAATCTTAGGGTGTTGATGTACTAGCGGGGTTTCTTCCATAGGGGGAGGAATTACTCTAATACACTTCTGGTATCTTTAACAACACATATGGTAAGGACTTGTCTTCAGGGATACCGAAATAGAGTCTGTATTCTCTTATTATTTGATCATAATCATTTCATTCTGTTGATTTATCTTAATAAATACAACACTTCAATTTGAGTGAGAGCCTTTATTGCGTTTCTTTATAGATTACTTGGAATAAACCTAAGCCTTGTGCTGCATCAATGTCATAAACTAATCTAATTTGAAGGAGTTAATTACATCCAACCTACCCCATAAATTCTGTTATAGTTTAATCTGGGCTTCTTTAAGAAACCATCTGCTTTGGTAATTTCTTACCACTCTTCATTATAAGCCTTTCTAGGTGTCTTGAAAATCTGGAAACCCTTACACAACTAACTTTGATCTCTGTATCAGTTATATACCATGTAGTTCTGGGCAAATTATAAGGGCAATCACTGTGCTTACTATAATATAGTGTGTTCGTTTTGATTGAGAACCAAAATGTTAAATCTTCATTTAATAATGCTAAAAATTTAATATGGAGGATTAAGGATAAACTCTTATAAATGTTCTTGCGATTAGAATCTGGGAGATATTTGCTTTAATAAATCCTTAAATAGCCAAGTATCCACAGTAAGCTCACTTTTTTTGTGTCTATGAGGCAACTTTATTTAATTATGACCTTCTTCCTTAGTAAAATAGTAATACATTCTTTACTATTACCCTACTTCCTCAAGGAAGGCAAACACGAATTTATTACTTCTCTTCAAGTAGTTTGGTCAGGTGTAATTACTTTTTAGGAATTAAAATTTAAAATAAGATAAACAAATATGATAAGACTAAAGCTAGGATATATACAGAAGTATTTTACTTATAACCAGGTGCCTGAATTTTATACTTAGTAAGTATCTCATGAACATTGTCTGCGCCACAGTTCTTTGGACTGGCGCCGAGGTTCATAGGTGGCTCAAAGCTTGATAATTTGGAAAGAGAACTGAGAAGTAAACGGTAAAATTGGGTTAGAAAACTGAATACTTTATTAAGCTAAAAGGCTTCGATATTTATAGGTTGCATTGGAACTCAGTGTCTTTTGGATCGTTGGGGCCTCATCTATTCAGGATCTTTACTAATCTTCCAGAATGGCCTCCTTGTGCAACCTTAATGGATAGCTTTGGTCACCTGATTGAATGGGTGGAAACGCCACCCCACGTGACTCAGGAACTAGGGTGGAGAATCCTGAAATAGATTTAGCGCGGGTAGGTTT
Source organism: Massospora cicadina (assembly GCA_022478985.1). NCBI lineage: Eukaryota > Fungi > Entomophthoromycota > Entomophthoromycetes > Entomophthorales > Entomophthoraceae > Massospora > Massospora cicadina. The sequence goes on along the minus strand of JAKSZP010011828.1, from coordinate 256,323 downwards.
GATGACTGATTTGGCATGGCCTGATTCAGAAGGAGGGAGTTTGATTCGATCTTTATCTCAAATTCCAACAATGCCCCTCTCAAGATCCTGTCGGAGGGGTAACTATGGCCAGTAGGAACCAACCATGCACCTGATTTATATGGTCCCTTTGTTGACATTAGCAATGGAATACTCAGACTTCACCCTATGAATGACTTTATAAGGGCCTGACCTAAGTACATCTAGCTTGTTCTGTCAGTTTCCAGGTTAATGGTGATATCTGAGAATGAGGTCACCTAATTGAAAATCTGGTAAGGAGGGTCATCTAAGATTAGATCAGGATGTCTCTCTTCCATTGGTGGTGATAATACCTTGAGTGTCTTAGGCTTGAATCTGGACATTTTCTTCAGCTAGAGCCCTCATAGTTAATTTGGAGCTCTCAGGGGTGGAGGCTTCAAGCAGTGGCTGGACGCTACTTGGTAGCCAAGGTGCCCGCCCATATAGGGCTTCGAGTGGGGGCATCTTGATGACTCGATGATAGCTCACCCTGTAGGCAAGCAAGGCTCTGGGCAAATAATGGTTCCAACGGGCAGGATCTGAGGCAGCCAACTTCTGTAGGATGGAAACAAGAGTTCTTTTAGCTTGTTCTTTGGCCCCATTAGTAGATGGGTGGTAGGGGGCAGCAAAACTCTGAGTAGTGCCAAATAGTGAATTTATTTTTGTACTACCTGGGTGGTGAAGTTCAATCTATTGTCCAAAAGTAAGGTTTGGGGGCACCAGTGCTGGGTGAAAACAGAATAAACAAGAAAAAGAGCAGTAGCCTTGGCAGTGGCAGCAGGGACCAAAATTGCCTCAACCCACTTAGTTAAGTGGTCTATAGCTAGGATAATATACTTGTGGCCATGCAATCCTGTGGGAAGAAACCCACCACGTTGATGCTAACAACACTGAAGGGCTTGGTCAGGGCAACAATTGAGTGCTGAGATTGAGGGTTGGCTCAGTCATGGGATCAGCAGGTCATACAAGCTTCCAAAACCTTTTAAATGGTTTCTACCATTTGGTCCCAGTAGCCTTGTGACTTCAGCTATTCATTGGTCTTCTTAACTTCCCAATGTCCCACAGTAGAATGGCCTTCCAGGATGACATTGGTTCAAGATGAGAGACGTATATAGGGGAGTCACTTCTTGTTAACTTTCTTGTAGAGTATTCCATCCTTGATTTGCATGACTCAAGTCATTTGGCGGAGTTCAGCCTGAACCTTGGGAGTTTTCAGTTCCCATTGTTCGGTCTGTCCTATCAGGTCATAGAGTTGATCTTCCTCAGGGGCCAAGACTGCTAACACCAGCATCCTGGAGAGACCATCAGAATTCTGGTGTATCATGCCTGCGCAGTGGACAATGGTGAAATCATAGCTTTGCAGTCATAGGGCCCAACTGGCTAGCTGTCCATCAGGGACTTTCATCTGTTGAAGACACTGGAGCGAGGAATGGTCTGTAATAAATAGTAAAATGAGTACCATAGAGGTAAGGCTAAAAATGTTTAATGGCTGTCAGACATTCTCTTTATTGACTTAAGAAAATAAATGTTGAAGGTATTAGGGCTCCCAAATCTGCTATTATGATTGGCCCATCTCCTGCCTGATCATCAAAGAATAATGGGGATTTCAGTGATATGAGTACCCACCGTGAAAAGACCCTAGTGGATTCTCAGTGGATTCTTAACAACCAGAAAAATATGATTTTTCATAAAAATCAGCTTAAAATGGTAAATATTAATAATAGAAATACTCTGACTCCTCAGTCAAATATGAGGAGTATAATATTGCATGGATTGGAACCTCTGAAAGGCAAGAAGATTTTACCCATCAATGATTGGGTGAGAGTAAAATAATCATTATGATCTGAGTCTAACCACCACCGAGGTGCAAAGATCTTAGTCAAAGATGATAGGGTAACAATTAGCCAATCATTTCCATCTGAGTCTGACTATCACTGAGTTACCCAGTCATTACCAGTTGAGTCTGACCACCACCGAAGTGAAAAGATTTTACTCTCTGGTGATTGGATACAATTCATCCAATCATTACCGCATGGGTCAGTATTGCCTCAAAAATTTTTATCCTCAATCTGATAGGCCAAAAACCTATATTCCCTAATTTAGACAACTGAGCTTTGCATTCTTTTACCTCAAATATTGAGGGTTTTAAAAATCAAGCTAGTTTAAATAGGAAAAGCTAGTATTGATAAAGGGGCCTTTCTTGGTTTTGCAGCGCTTATTATAATAAAAAACATAAAAATTATAAAAAGTTTATTATTATATACGTTTATTAAAAAGTAAGTTTCTCACTCTGAGAAATTATTTGTGGCCTCCATTCGCGGATCCCACAAATTGGTGCTCACTACAGGGGTCAAGCCCCCTGCATACTTTGATAAGTATAAGAAAGAAAATGGAGACTGTCACTGTGAGCAGCTCTCCTGACCTGCGATTAGTTGCTCTCAAGAAGCAACTAGCTAGTTCTTTCTCTTGACTCAAAGAGCTAGAGCAACGTCCATTCAAATTACCACTGAAGGACAGATACACTCCAGGTGAAGGGAGTGTTGCCTACTTCTTGTACGTTTATGAAGCTGTGATGGATGGCGCTACTGACAAACAGAAAGCTCAGTACATCCTCCCCTGTTTAAGCCAAAAAAGCCCAAGAGCTGATCGTCCCTCATTTGGATCCTCAGCACACCTGGCCAAAGGTCAGAAAGGCCCTCTTGGCTGAGTTTGGATCCAAGAAGAGTTTACAAAGGGAAAAACAGGCTTTCCTGCATATGAGTATACAAGAAGGAGAATCAGTGGTTGCCTTTGTGAAACGATTTTATCTGAAAGCACAGACGTTGTTAACCTCAAAGATGTTGACTTTGGATGATGCTGTAGCTGCTGTTCTAACTGGAGTGACATTTCACTCTCTTTTGGCAATGCACATCACCTCGGTTAAACGCTATTTCCATGCAGTTCAAGACATCAAGGAAGCGCTAATAGATGTCGCCAATTTTCACAAGCCCAAAGTTCCACGTGGAGCTGTACCTCGACCTCATGTTCTAACCATTGAGGATTCAAATCCTAAGCCTCAGGCCTTAGCAATTGAAGATAAGAAGGAGCCCCTTCGGATAATGGGCCCTAAAAAGCAAAACCCCACAAAACCAGCTGCTTTGGTGCGACTTAAACAGGACATTCCCTGGTCCTGCAAAACGGAGATCCCTACTGTGGTTTCCTCTTCAGCTCAGCTAGTAGGTGCGCGCCCTAAGGGCATATCCTCCAGAACTACTGGGGTTGAAAAATGCCGGTTAAAGCCAAGCTAATCACCTCTCATCTCATGGCTGTCTCCCCCACTTCGATTACAACCTTGCCCATGGTTGCAAATACCCCAGGGGATGATTCTGAGGGGGATACTGATGAGGTGGGCTATTACGTTGTTGGAGCACCTGATGAGGTGGAAGTCCCTGATCGCTTAAATGCTGGGGGAGTGGATGATGCCACTATACCTGAGGATACTTACCTCCGTCAAATTCTAGTGGAGCCAATCATTATTGATACTGCCAGTGATGCAGATGAGGTGTTGTCTCGCCTTATTCGCCCTATCACACGTGGCCTTATCAGGCAGTCCAATCAGGAACACCCCTCTTCCACTTTGTCTTATATCACCTCTGGGTGCAACACTAAGAAATTGGTCAATTTATTGGAGGCTAGGGAAGGTATTCCAAATTCTGCAGCAGATGAGGTGGTGACTAAGCTGGATGAACAACGAGTATTTGACACAAAAATTACATCCTAAAACCCATCCAAACTCTTAAGCAAGGCCAACTTCAAAGGAAAAGTCCAAGATCCTAAAGTACAGCCTAAAAAAGAAAATTCTACCATTAAGACAGTGGAGGCAACTGTTTCTCATCCCAAGTCTCGAAAAAATCGCTCTTCAAAGGATGCTACCCCTAACAAACCTCAGTCTAAACCTCTGCACACTGAGGATAAAAAATTATATGCTGGAAAGTCTAGCCAAGAAAAATAGTGACTAAAAAAGGTCAAGCTGCCAATAAGCACCGAGCTCCTCTACCCTCCCACCAAGTGTTGGATAGGGTTTTATATTGCCATAATCGCACAACTCCCCAAAGTGGCAAGCTTGGATCAAACTGGGAGGGGCCATTTACCATCATACATAAGAGAGGAGATGAGTATAATATAAAGTCTTTGGCTACCGGAAACATCATAATCCAAGTACATGGCCGCTTCCTTCAGCCCTACACCCCTTCCAACATTCTTAAGGGGGGCAATGTCAGACATTCTCTTTCTCAACTTAAGAAAAAGAATGTTGAAGGTATTAGGGCTCCCAAATCTGCTATTATGATTGGCCCATCTCCTGCCCGATCATCAAAGAATAATGGGGATTTCAGTGATATGAGTACCCACCATGAAAAGACCCTAGTGTATTCTCAATGGAATCTTGACAACTGAAAAAATATGATTTATCATAAATCCAGCTTAAAATGGTAAATATTAATAATAGAAATACTCTGACTCCTCAGTTAAATATGAGGAGTATAATATTGCATGGATAGGAACCTTTGAAAGGCAAGAAGATTTTACCCATTGATGATTGAGTGAGTTAACCAAACATTACAATCCAAGTCTAACCACCGATGAGGTGCAAAGATCTTACTTTAAGATGATAGGGTAACAATTAGCCAATCATTACCATCCAAGTCTGACTATCACTGAGTTACCCAGTCATTACCAATTGAGTCTGACCACCACTGAGGTGAAAAGATTTTACTCTCTGGTGATTGGATACAATTCATCCAATCATTACCGCATGGGTCAGTATTTCCTCAAAAAATTTTATCCTCAATCTGATAGGCCAAAAACCTATATTCCCTAATTTAGAAAACTGAGCTTTGCATTCTTTTACCTCGAATATTGATGGTTTTAAAAATTAAACTAGTTTAACTAAGAAAAGCTAGTGTTGATAAGGGGGCCTTTCTTGGTTTTGCCGTGCTTATTATAATAAAAAACATAAAAATTATAAAAAGTTATTATTTTATACTTTTATTAAAAAAAAGGTTCTCACTCTGAGAAATTATTTGTGGCCTCCATTCGCGGATCCCACAATGGCTAATAGGATGGCTAGATATTCCCTCTCAGTGATGCTGTAGTTCCACTCAGCCTTACTTAGTGTCTTACTAAAATAAGCCATGGGGTGATCGACCTGGTTTTCATCATGTTGAGCCAGGATAGCCCCAACAGCTATGTCACTCGCATCCATGAACAACAAGAAGGGTTGGTCAAAGCAAGGATGAACTAGAACAGGTTTAGTACTTAAGGTCGTAAATAAAGCGTTAAAAGCCTGTTCCTGCTCAGGCGCCACTCAAATGGTACATTCTTTTGCAGGAGATAGAACAGCTGCTTAGCTAGGTCAGCAAACCATTGGTTACTCTGATGTAATAGCCCACCATGACAAAAAAACTTGAATATCTTTGAGCTTTGAAGCGCAACATTATTTCTATGGTGTCAACTTTTTTGGTTATAGGTTGGATGCCACTCTTAGAGACCTGGTGTTCTATAAACTCTAGCTCAGGATGAAATAAAGAGCACTTTAAGAACTTGAACTTGATGTAGGCCTTTCTGAGAAGTTCAAAGACTTCCCTGAGGTGCTCCACATGTCCATTAAAGGTTCGTGAAAAACAGTAATGTCATCCAGGTAGACGAGGATGTATGAGAGCTTCAAGTCCCCAAGGATCTCGTCCATAGCACGCTGGAAAGTGGCCGGGGCGTTACAGAGTGCTTGGGGAATCCGGGTGGGCTCAAATAGCCCCTTGTTGGCGATTAGAGTGCACTTGGCTCAGTCTTAAGGGGCGAGCTTGACCTGCCAATATCCGCTGGCAAGGTCCATGGCTGAGAAGTACTGGGAACCAGCAAGCAGTTGGAGAGAATCGTCAATCTGGGGCAGGGGATAGCTGTTCTTCTTGGTAAAGGAGTTAAGTCATCAATAATCCATCATTACCCGGTACTCGCCATCCTTCTTTTGGACCAGCAGAAGAGGGGAGGCCCAAGGACTATGTGATGGAACTAAGAGTCCAGCGTCAAGTAGTTTTTTAAGTTCCACTTTTACCTGGGCCTCTTTGACCTTGCTCTTTTGGTAAGGCCAGGATCAAAAAAGGGGAGCGTCCCCAGTTTCTATGTGATGGAGGACTCCGCTCATTTTTCCAAAATCATAGGTTAAAGTTGAGAATAGGTCCAAGTATTCCTCCAACAGCTCCTGAACTTTATGTCGCTGCTCGTCAGAGAGGTCCTTCCTAACTTAGCATCGACCAGACTAACCAAGGGTGGTGACTCCAAGCCAAAATCCCTCAAGTCCCCAAAGCTTCGAACATTGGCAACAGCCCCTATCAGTAATAGGTGGACATAAGCAGAGGGACTGTTTGGACCTAAAATTTTGGGTTTGTCAGTCAGGTTGGCTAGCAACACAGATATAGATCCAGCATATGCTGGATCTAGGATCCTGGGGCAGGTCAGCACTTCATTAGGAGTTGGGTTATCTAGGCCTTAGATTTCCAACAGGTACCCTGAGGGATTGTTGACATGGACTCAAGTGTCAGCAATGACTTGGGATTTTAGGGGTACAATAGTCACCCTGGGATAGATAGATTGTCAACCCTTCCTGTCTGTCAACAGCAGGAGAGGGTAGTCTGACTCAAGAGCCCTGATGTGATACTCAAGCCATTTTATTCAGCCTTCAGTCTCCAGTAGTCAGGCTCAGGCTTTGACCTCCGCCTTAGAGTCATGAGTAGTTTCAAAAACCAGAGGGCCTTGATGTCCTAGAAGGGAGAGGAAACCACCATCATAATGGAGCACCTCTGAATAGTCTCAAAGGAACTGAGTCCCAAGGAGCATGTCATAACTGGGGTTGTCTAGTGCAACCATGGGGTTGTTCGCAGCAAGCTTTCCAAAACACAACAGCAAGGTGGAATAAGCTCCTATAGATCAGTACACTGCAGGCTGGCCGTGCCATATTCCATGTATTGGGGCAGGTATAGAGCAATATTGACTCATTTCATCAACTTGAAGGATATGATGTTCATGGGGGAGCCTCTATCAATTATGGCGAAATTTGGAATCTTGTGGACCCAGATGGCGACTTAGGTAACCAAACTTCCAAATTGGGGTGGTAATGTGAGGAACATGGGAGAATCATCAGAAGAAGAGTAAGCAGTATTAAAGTCTTCATTGTCATCAGATACTAAAACTACCTCTTCTGGTACAATAGCTTCAGGTTCATTCACGGAGGGTAATTGAGGCTGGGTAGGGATGTCAGCATGAAGCGCCTCGTCCTTCATGCTGAAGGCCCTTTTCCAACCTCCTCAACAAGTCATTTCCAGCATGTCTCGGCACTGTGTCTGAAACCATTACAATAGATGGATTGAGAACGTGTCTTCCTCGAGTTTTTGACTACATGGACCCTAGGGCGGTTAGAGGGGCCAGTAGACGTAGCCTTAAAGTGTAGAGTCGAGGCAGGGATCTTGTTGAGGTCCTCCTTGATCTCCCAAATACAGGTGAACCCATCTTTTGCCCAATCATATGAATTTGAACCTCAGGATAGGATCGCAATGTAGAGATGACAGCGGTGATATCGTCATCCAGGGTGATACAATGCATCGTGACCAAGGTTGTGCTTGAGTGTAGAACTGGTTGGCAAACTCAATAGGGTTTTCTCCTTTATTCAGTCAAATGCCCATGAATGCTTGCTTTTGGTTGGCCAGAGTTTGATTGCTGCCAAACTCTTGGATCAAGGCTGTATGGACCTGTTCCCAGATATTATACTCCTTCAAATAAAGGGTCATGATCTCTTGGGCGGTGCTATCTAGGAATGAGTGAATATGCTTCACCTTCTGCCAATTAGTGGCCTCCTCCATGGAACTCTCATAGGCTTACAGAAAGGAGGCAATACTTTATCATCTGGAAGTGAAATTTTCCTTGAAACTAGACTTAAAGTTAGCTACAATGGGAGTGGAAAGGGTGGTAACGCCTGGGATGGGTACTGGCTCCAAGATCTCCATTTCCACATAATCCCGAGGAGCCTGCTGATACTGCTGCTGCTGCAATCCTTCTAAGTCCTCTTGAATGTAGTCCCAATTTTGGCTGTGGGTGGAAGCAGAAGCTTATTGGAAACCTGCTCCTTAAGGGATTGAATCTTGGTGTTCTGTAGATTAAGATGGCTTTTGATTGTGGTCAACCGGGTTTTAAACCCTCAACAAGTCTGTTCAAGCTGGGAGATACTAGCATCAGTAAGCTTAATGAAGGCACTGAGGTTATCCATCTCATCTGACAATGCCTCAATAGAGATTCTAGGGTCGAGGTGGACTCCATCTGATCGAAGTTTGCACCCCAGTGCCACATTTTTTATTTTATCCTGTAAGGCAGCCAGGGCTGTTATTAAATCCCTTCGCCAGGGGTCTTTGGGTTCACCTGATGTTAAAGGGCCTGAGGGCCCTTGACGCCCCTTGGGGCCCTCAGGCCCAGCGCTCATGGAGGGGTAGTCATGAGCAGCCAGCTCTCAATAGTGCTGTTACAGGGATTGTACCAATTATTTGACTTGGAGGAGACGCTGAGTCCATGTTGCCTCAAACAGCTGAACGTTTTGACAAAACTGCTCCTCGAGGTAGCCAGATATTCTGCAGTCTGATACTACAATCTGATCGCGGATCTCATTGGTTAATTGTCAGGTATCAATAATGGCTTCATGGTTGTCATGCACAAAGGAAGAGGCAGCGTTGTAGAAGTCGATGATCTAGGAGTATAAATTCTGGGTGAAAACTAGTTGCCAGGAGACCTCCTGGTGGTGTAATCTGACTAGCTGAAGGAGGTGATGGATAGCAGGGTGGACAAAGTTATGAAGGTAGCGATCAGGTCCCAGGGTTAGTTCCCCAGCTGGCAATATGGCTGAGGCGTTGAGGTCCCACATTGTAGAAGGTACAGAGGAGGCACAGAGTGGCTGGAGTGGGCGCCCACAGAGTAGATGCCGTTTAACAGTTGTTGGATGACATTATTGAGGTTCATACTGGAGTTGGTATTGGCTCCCATTAAGGGAGGGTAGTAAGAGTTGAAAGGTGGCCCAAAATTCTAGCCTCTCAGGCTGCAAGGGCAGCGTTGCGTATTGCAAGTTATTAACAAATTGAGTAACGCTTCTTGACTGACCAGTCGTTTGGTCATCAGGGCTGCTAGTATTTTCCATTTTTCGTGATAGACGTTTTTACTTAGATCAGCTCTGAGCCCCTGTAGTGAGCACCATTTTAGTTAGCGCTACAGTTCTTTGGACTGGCGCTTAGGTTTGTAGGTGGCTCAAAGCTGGAAAATTGAAAAGAGCACTGAGAAGTCAACAGGAAATGTGGGTTAGAATACTGAATAATTTACAAGCTAAAAGGCTTCAATACTTATAGGGTGCATTGGAACTTGGTGACTTTGGGATCATCAGGGCCTCATCCATTCAGGATCTTTACTGAACTTCCAGAATGGCCTCCTTGTGAGCATCCTCAATGGATAGCATTGCTCACCTGACCAAATGGGTGAAAACGCCACCCCACGTGACTCAGGAATAGGGGAGGAGGATCCTGAAATAGATTTGGCGCGGGTAGGTTTGATGACTGATTTGGCACTGCCTAATTTGGAAGGAGGGAATTTGATTCGATCTTTATCTCAAATTCTGACAACCATACTCATGTAGGATAATTTATTTATGCATTCCAACCTTCTGCTGTTCATGGTCACAATCATGGCAATATTCCTTTGACCAGATTAGCATGAATCTGGCGTAAAAAAGTATATTCATTATTTCCTGATTGTGAGTAACATCCTTTTGTATTCATGGTGATTTTGATACAATAGCAGCACTGGCAATGCTTGATTATCTCAAACCAGCTCAGATTTGAGCTACTTTATACTTTTAATACTAATTAATAATAGAGAAAAGAAATATAAAAATAATTATTGATATACTCAAAGCTGGAAAGTTCATGCTTTCACAAGGCAATATTATGCAACCATTTGGATGAATATTATTAATACATTAGTTTCAATTTCTTTAATTTTAAATTTTACCCAAGGTGGGCTTACCTGTTGATGATACCACACTAATTAAGGGATTCAAATTAATGGGAAAGAAGGATTTAACCTGGAAAATCTCCATGCATGGTGTATTATAAGCCAGAAACTCCATGGACCACTTTGCTATTTGCTACCTTGGTTTGGGGCATTTATGCGCAATTCCAACACAGTCATAATCGTCCTCTACCAAAAGTTCATCTACTGGGATTGAACTCAGGGAAGCGGTGATAGAGGGTACATAAACTACCACTGGGGTATTATATCCTTAGTTACAAAATCTTAGATTCAGTATTATTAATATCTTAAGCGTATAGTATTGATCTGGTGCATTATTTCAGAAAAAGGTGAAATTAGGTTAATATTGCAGGACTTATTTTAGTGTATTTGTGGAAGCTTATAAAGCATTAATTAAAAAGTATTTGAGGTGGTTCAACCTTAGGACAAATACACCACGCCGAGGTTTTTTATAGCCAGTCTAGGTTTTGAACATGTGTTGAACAAAACATACACTAGAGTGGAATCAGGAATCACCCTATTAGGCTAACCACCCCATAAAGGCATTTGTCATTCAATGTAAAATAACCTATTTTTAGTGCTGTTAATTGGTAACAAGGTAATTACCTATTAATAAAGAACTTGGAAGTTTTGAATTATGAATTGATCTAAATAAACTGACAAAATTATGAGTGATATAAGGATGTATAACAAATGAGGCAACTTTCAATTTTTATAGTTTTCCTAAAGGGAACATTATTCAAGTCAACCATTAGAATCTAGATATTATCATAAAAATTAAGAATAAATTATAGTTTCCTTTCATTTAAGATCTTAGGATGAAATTTCGATTTATTCGAGGTACGCCAACCAGGGGATGGACAGTACCAATCACAACACTCAAAGCGGCAAAACAAACTACTAACCAGGTGGGATGCAGAAACTGCTTAACCCACCATGGCAGAGGGTGAGGAGGGGTCGGGGGTTGGTTTTCAGAAAGACCCGCCTCAATCAAGGGGTGTTGGTTACAGTACCGGATCAGAGCAGAGAGCCAGGGCGTTGGGGCATCTGCATAGTGGGGGCTGAGGTCAGTGTAGTAGGAGTTTTCCACTTCTGCATCAAGATAATGATGGGAAAGTGTTTCAACAAAAGCTGCGAGGAGAACTTCAGCTTCTTTGCGGGCTTCAGGAAGTTGGGTGAAAAGGGAGAGACTGTGGCGGGTGATTTTGGCTGAGGGGTTGGATGAAGCAAGCGTTGCGACATTCATAACAGCGATTTCAGCATCATCAAAATAGTTTCGAGATATCACTGCAGGGAGATTCATGGAAGTCAGGGGGGAAGAAGATGGTGGACAGGCCATGCTGGAGCTGAGCCACTTACTGGGCCACCGCGGTGCGTAGTTTTGGGAAATGAGGAGAGGCCACTGCAGCTAAGGCGAGCTGGTGGTCACTTTGGAAGGGGGCTGTATTGGGTAGAGGAGCAAAATGGCGAGGGGTAGGGGTTGCATCGAAGTCGGGAAGGAAAAATTCTGCCCGACCATAATCGCCATGGCAGAGAGGTTGACCTGTATGCTTACTAATGAGGATATTACCTGATGTGTCAGTTTCAGCCAATAGATCCCATGGATTTTGGTTCACTGGAATAGTGGCGTTTAAATTTGAGTGGGTAGGATTGGGCGAATGGGCAGCTGCTTGGGTGCGAATGTTGGTCCAAGCATTGCTCTGATTGGCTGGCGTAGATTTAGGTGGGAGAGTGAGGATGGAGGTTTTGGGTGGGGCTGATTTTCCATGTGGGCCCACTGAACGAGATTGGAGGGTGGGAGGGGGCAGCAAAGCGCCCCATACAGAACCTCCAGAGGGGGCTCAGAAGCTGCATCAGCAGATTTGGCCTTAGGGCACGCTCTTTTTGCATGGTCGAGGCCAAAGCAGAGGGAACAAATCTACCTACCATTATCGACCTGAGCCCAAAAGAAATGATCAGGCGCTGCAGCCACACTAGCGCGGGGTGGGATTTGTTGGGCTATGGTAGGGTGGTGTGGTATGATGGTGGCTGTTGCACGAGGAGCAGCAAGGCGTTCTGCACCAGATGGAATGGCAAAGATGAGGTTGGGCTGAGTGCCATAAGCCATGAGCCCCGCGAACAACTGGTCATACAAAACCTGAGGTGGAAGGTGGGATGGGAGATTTGCAAATGATACCACCAGTGTGGTGTCTGAAGGGAGGCGATTACGGGTTGTGGGAATGGGGTTTTTTTATAAATTAGAGGAGTTTGTGCTGCCGCTTCAGCATCCTCCTCAGATTGGAACCCAACGTCAAAGTAGCCCTTAAAAGGGCGGAAGTCTATAAAGCCAGCTGGCGCAAAGGCTGTAGTGGCTAGGTCAATAATTGCCTTATTGGCATATGGGAACAAACGCCCATAGTCCACTCTGAGGCAATGGCGAATGGCGGAGCGAGGGAGGGCGAGAGGATGGGGGCGAGAAGGGTGGACGCGCGCCAGGTGGAGCGCTAAGTCCTGTGGGGGGACAAAACGGTTGGAAGCAGTGGGCGGGCTGTTTGAACCTGTCCAAACGCGCTTGCCTGCAGGGCGGAAAACGCTAGGTGGGGGTGCACTGCTGCCCCACACTGGGGTGGCAGGTGGCAGAGCCAAGGACATCAAAGAATAGGTTTGGGCAGATGGCTGTGGATAAATAAACTTAAATTTAAAATCGCTCAAAAGTGACTTTGAGCGGTTAAAGAGAGTTTTTCTTGGGATGAAATTGATGGATCAAATATTGCAGATATCTTTATATGGTACCTTCAAGTTATCATCTATAGCGTACTTTATTTTTGTATAAGTGATATACCTATACTATAATTTAATGATCATAAGTATTAGATTTAGTGTAATAAACCTAGATTTGACTTATTTATATCTAAAAATTTCATTTACAAAAGCATAAATTTTATTAGATAAAAAGGACTCTTAATCTGGATTTTTTTAAATTATATTAAATTCTACATATATAGACTTTTCTTTTTAAAATGTTTTATACACGCTGTGGTGCCTGTTTGTCTGTCTGTCTGTCATCTTGTAGTGGAATCTTGTAATTAATTTTAACTACTTTCTAGACTAGAAAGAGCTTTAAATTTTGGCACACCTATGTATCTCTCATGACAACACAATAATATATTAGAAAAATTGTCATGAAAAAATGTGAATTTTGAAAAAATCTAACTTTTTTTAAACTTTAAAACATTTTACTTATTATTTTGTCTTCTTTAATTATGAATCAATTGTTTAGGATTGCTTACTTGGAGAAGAAAATCAGGACAATGATCCATACCTTTTTGTGGTTCAAGATGAAGGTGAAGCCAATAGCACTGGAAACCCTGTCAAAAGGGAAGAGTGAAGGAGGCATAGGCATCATGGATTTCTGAGCCCATGCTCAGTGGATCTGGGATAAATTGTATCTTAAACTAAAGCAAACACTCATGCGCTGCCCAACCCTAGCATGGGGTGTGAACTGGGAAAGAGCCTAAGGCCTCCAAGAGCTTGTCTATCCTCATTCAATATGCAAATGGATGTCAGACTACCCACAAATACCCTCCCAAAAGGGTACTCTATATTACTGGCAACTATACAATTGGGTGGTGCACCAGGGCATATGGTTGTTTTAGTGGATTGGGATACCAACCAAATCCACAGGGATGTTGAGGACTATAATTCTGCAATGATTTCTGAAACAAGCTGGGAGGAGTGAAACAGAATAGCTGACAAATATGCCACCAATTTGATCTAAATAAGGTACAAATCAATACTAATTGAGTATGGGGGCCCACTCCTGAAACCTGGGTGCAACCCAACCCACTTGACCTAGAATCCTAAAAGACTGGGCTGCTGAAGGCCATGATACCAACTACCCAGTGAAGGATTTGATTTGGGGCTAAAATCCCATTTGGTAACAGCTAAGTAGAGATTGGTAACCTGGAAGATTCTAAGCTATGCATTCATGATGGGCAAACACAGCAGGACAGATTGCCCACAAAAGGAGTGTCCCATATACACTAAACAGGTAGCAGATATCACTCACCAACATTATGAATGTGCCATGTTCAAAAAATACTGGTCTGTGATGTGACACATCCTATTGGGCAATCAATTGCTGACAGAATTACATCTATCGCAGGATCTATTTTTTACAAAAACTCTGAGAACATCCCTGACCCAACTACAAGCCTTCATTTACTATTATTGTGTATAAGTGATCCACTCAGCTCTCATTGCCAAGAGTTTGAGCAACGAGTGCCCCCACCACAAGAGTTTGGTGGTGAAGACCATATGGATTATATCTGATCAGCTCCAACTGATCTCCAAATTTTCACACTTAATCCCTGGGTGTTACAAAGCTACACATTTAGCTTTCCCCAGCAGATTGCTTGTTGTGTACAATGAGGCAACTAATTGACTAAGACTCGAATGGTCAGTAAGCCTGCCAACGCTAGAACTGTAGCTAGCAATGGTGATCGCTGATCAGCAATGGTTGGAGGTGCTAGATCTCTAGCGGCCCAAACTCCTGGTCTTTTAACCTCAGCCAAATTGCCTGTATTCTGCCCTTCCCTCTTACTTTCTCTTATTTTTTTTAAAAATAAAGGATGGAGTTTCACTAAAAAATTGCTTAGGATTGCTTCGAGAAGTGTGGCTATATTTAAGCTTAAAACCCTAGTGAAATGATAGTCCAAATTAAAAATAACATTTTCTGTCTTCCCTGAAATCTGCACCTAGGCTAGTGTAGACTAGGGAAGAATGTCAACTAAACATTAAGGGCAGATTCATCTTTTTGATTGGAAAATTTAGTATATTTAGGCATCCTTGCTCAAATTAAAGGGTCAATTCCTAGAGGCTTAATGGTTTTAGAGCAACGCTCTTGAAATTGTTAATCTTGAACTGTTTAATATTTAATTAAAGCCACATCAAGCAGAAGAAACATATATCAAAGATAAAGCGTAATTTAATAATTGTTCAAAGAAATCATAATTAGCTCGTTCGAGAGACTTAAACTAAGTGGTAAATTGGTATAGCATTAACGATCATAATCATCGCAAGGAGGTTCAAGTTCGGCTCTCTCGAGGAGCTCTTTGCTTTCATCGTAAATTTTTACAATGAAAGGGGTCAACACGTTGTAGCGGTCTCCGGGTTCTTCAGAATAGTTTGATGCGCTTATCTTTATTCCGTAAGCGAAAGAAGCATCATAAAAATATTCCACTCTTACGATACGCTGCACATCACTTCCTACAACCCTGAATACTTAGAAAGGTTTAAACACCTCTTACATAAGGGAAGCCCACATATCATCATAATGAAGCAATGCGAATTTCAAAACCCGCAATTTCTCGGGGCAATCAACTTCTTCCCAAGTCACTCTGATAGGATGGTCTCCCGAACCGCCAAGGGCTCTGTATGGGGCATCATTTAAAATGATTTGGTTGTCCTTGCATTTGGGACAGATATCAACAACGTGAGCGATGGTGGAACGGTTTCCGGATGTAACTTCAAGGCATGATCCACACATATTATCATTATATCGAAGATGCGTGCGAGCGTTTACGGCCACCAGGTTTTCGTAATACCCTGGAAGACTTACGCAAGCCATTCCAACTTCTGATTGTTAGTGCCGCTATAAA
Organism: Massospora cicadina; assembly: GCA_022478985.1. Taxonomy (NCBI): domain Eukaryota; kingdom Fungi; phylum Entomophthoromycota; class Entomophthoromycetes; order Entomophthorales; family Entomophthoraceae; genus Massospora; species Massospora cicadina. The sequence continues at coordinate 240,556 of JAKSZP010011828.1, read as the reverse complement.
GTAAACTTACTCAAGTCGGCCAGAGTAGCATTCGCGGAGCGATTCATGAATTCTTCAGAGGCTACAAAAGGATTGATTACTACAAGGCAAAAAAGACTAGAAATCATAAAATTCAACATGCGATAAAAGTTCATGGTGCGATGCTCTTTTATACCTAGCACTTGATCTAGACCACTACAAATCAATTGTTTTAGCTTAGTCAATTTTATGTTCAACCATCGAAACGATTTTGAGAAACCGTACCAAGAGAAACATATTCTCAGTCATGCAGCTTATTCTGCATTTCATAGTTCTATTTTTAGATGATTCTTAGCTATGCCTAAATTATTATAGGTCATTTAAGCTTCATACTTAATTTTATCTTTAAATCATGCAATTTAGTATTTGACTATGCATGACCTATAATAAATAATATTTATATTTTACTCATAATTTTGGCTTACTTATCAGTACACCAATTGTTCATAAACAGACATTTACATGAAAACTGCTCTAATTGCGAATGTCATATTTTCTATTAAAACAGTCTTTACCATATAAAACAACTCATTATCAAAATTACACTATTTATAAAGTTGTAAGAACTAATATATAATTGGGCTATAATAAGCATACTTGGTCATGAAAGATCTCAAATTTAATAGACATCACATAAATTTACCTAACCATTATGATGTATAGACCGACATATCTGCAAAAAACATCTCATACCATAAGTGGAAAATATTAAGCTGATACTTGAAGTTTATTCTGCTTTTGGCCAAAAGCAGAATAAAAGCTAAGGTATATTCTCAATTTATAATCATCAAAGCTCTAACCAGTTTTTAATGTCCATATGGGTTAAAGTACCAGTCTATAATAAAAGGAAGCATTTGTGAGTGCATGTGTTGCCCAGCTAAAAAAATGTGGCACCCTGAGCTTTTAGGATTTCATTATAGGTGGATGAAAGGGGTCTAAATTGTTGTGAAAATAGAAGAGTCTGCTTTAGCTTATGACATGTTGCTGTCTTGGTGGCAAAATATCCCGATACTATGGATTGTTGGGCTAACAGTTGTCTGCTTCATCCTTTGTGCTTTAGTTTGATAAAGGCCCAAATGGAATTTTTATTGTTTTTAATATAAGTAAATAATAAGATGACCTGAACTCTAAATCTTTCAATATATTAGAAAATAATGGGTGGTCACTATACCTTATTCTGTGGGCTTTTCAGAGCCTAGAATATTCAAGTGTTGTCAGTGAAATTTCATGATATCAATTAATATTTGTCAAATTGTTGAATTGAAGATTTTAATAATTTTAGCAATTACTAGTCTGTTTGAAAATCCCCCTATTCAATTTTGTGAATTTTTTAATTTAAATTTTATTTGAGTCAAGCTGACCTGGGAACAATGCAGCACCAATTAAGGGGATTTGAAGTAATGGGAAAGGAGGATAAAACCTGGAAACCCTCCACATGCAGCATATGGTAGGCCAGTAACTCCATGGACCACCTTGATATTTGCTGTCTCAGTTTGGGGAATTGGTGCACAAATCAAAACACAGTCATAATTGTCCCCTACCCAAAGCACATCTACCAGGATCAAACTTGGGAGGCAGTGGTAGAGAGTCCATACTATAACACTGGGGTACCCTCCCTTCCTATTCAATTTATAGTAGTATAGTTATAAGGTTTCAGTTGATGAGTGATTAATATGCCACTCCATTCATGCTATAGGATGTAGTTCAAATATATGAATACTTTAGTAACCTTAAATTGTCCTTTGAAGTGATGGGATGTTTTCTTGTATGTTAAGAGCTCATGAGCTTATTCCTGTATAGGATGACAAGGTCACCTATTATAGTACCTGGAGGGTTTTATCATTTTTATAAATTGTATTAATTTATAGGCTTAATTCTATAACAATTAATAAATTTATCTGAGGTGGATAACCTCAGGACAAATATCCAACCTCAGATTTGAGATAGAAAGTGAAGATACAGGAATTGGAGGACAAAAACCCAAGTACTGGGGGCAAAAATTCCTGTGCATGATCTGATAGGCCAGTGTTAGTGATTTAAAATTAAAATAATTTTTTTTCAGAACTGAGGGATAATGAACAACGCCTCATGAATTACTATCCTCTTAGCACAGATATCAAATTTATATCATGACAAGATCTGAACCTAGAACATGAGGGGTAATAGTAGTATACTATTTCCAATACTCTAGCACCCTCTTTATAAAACTATACCAGTTTACCAGAGTTAGATTGTCCAAGTTGGCAGGTTGCCAGAAACTGACTGATGAGCTGGTTTAGAAAGACAATTGAGTTAAAACTGTAATACAAATTGTAACTCATATTTGCATCCTTGATGGTGCTGTGAACCTATGTTTATTTTTCTCAGAGAATGGCAGGCAAGACATGCTATTTTTCAGGGTTGTTGGTGACACTCTGACCTAGATCATTTATCAGGGTTTGATTCATCCACAAAGTTAACTTGTTACACTGAAGGTTATATATTGTCATCATGAAGTATTGAGCGCATACCTGGGCCATCATTTCCTTAACCAAATTATTCATTAGAATCTCACAATTAGATAAGAAAACTCAGTATATTCAATCTAATGGTAAAGATCTCCAAATATATGGTCTTGGTTATGGCAATTGCATCAGCTTGGGAAACTGCATTGGCAATAGGCTAACAGCTGAGTTATTTTAGCTGATAATATGTGCTTTGACCCATTGGTTGAAACTCTTAGTGGTCATATGAAGTTGAAATACCACATTTCAAATAGTCTGTGTGTTACTATAGGGTTCAGGGGTTTCAGAGTACATTATAATTATTGAACGCTTTCTAAGAATGAAATTTGATTACATAAGTGCTGCAATTATAAAGATATTTAGCTACTATTATATAGTGAAAAAAACTTTATGTGGCTTGGCTCCAAAATGTACAGCGTGATTGTGGGATTTTTCATATTCTGTATGTTTTGACTTCTTGGAACCACCTGTGCAACCGATCCTTTGGTATGTATGGACAAGAGCCATTCTGATATAAAAACTCTAAATCATTTTATGAAAGTAAGTCCTGACCATTGTTTGGATTTTCAGGATCTCCAGAACTTCCACATCTGTAGTAGCTCATTCTCAAGATTGATCCTCCATATGAAAGATTGCTGACCCCACAGGATTGTTTTGAGTTCTAAAAAACCCATCTGCTCCATTGTAGAGCCTCACAGTAATTTGCATAACCTTCATGTCAAAATAAATTCATTTTTACCATCAGCATAACCAGCATCTGTTAAATATGAATGTTAAACGGGAGCTTCCGCAAAATTTTCTATAAATATGTTGACCCATTAGTCCACTAGGTAGTATAAAATTCCCAAGGGTTAACACTAACGCTAAGGTTTCTCATAAGTTAGATAGTTGTTCTTCTTATAGAAAAAACTTCTTGGAGATTAATTTAATGGGTAGGTAAGTATTTGAAAGTATTTTGTTGAGTAAAGCCTAATGGCTGACTCACTAGTATCCATAAATACCTGGAACACTTTCAAGTTTGGGAAAATTAGATGGTAGAAAGTAGTAATGCATTCTTTAGGCTGACAAAGCTCAAGTGGATGTATTGGTGATTCCCAAGGAGTTCCCTTCTTCTCCAATTGGTATAATGGGGTGGCCACCATTCTAAGATTTTTGGATTAATGCTTAGCAGTAATTAAAGATTTCCTAGTAAATCAAGAAGTTTAGTTGCATTTTATAAGACTTGTCACGTGTAAATTGCTTACATCCTAGATGTTGGTGCGGTTTCCTTCTGGATAAGATTTTTCCTAGAAGCTTCTGCTCCATAGAAAAAAGTATTTATCTTAATTAATCGTTAGGTTCTTTTCATTAGTATGAAGAGTACTACTCCAAGGTCCTGGATGTGTTGCTTATAATTTATGGAAATGATGTTAAGTATTGAGGTAAACAGTTAGAAATCAATTTGTTAATACAAGTGATAACTAATCCATAATTTTTATAATGTTTTAGGAACTCCAGTTAGGCTGAAAGGCATTTGTGTTCATTTAAGTTTGTCCAAATTTGGTGAAAAATTTTGCTTTAAAATTTATTTTTCTCAATTACTAGTTGATAGTACCCAGAGGATATGTCAATATTCATGAAATAGGGTTCTCCCATAGCATTGAAAAAATCCACAATAAAGTATATTGGTGTTGGGATTTGCCCTAGAAGGTGTGAATCATCAACCTTGGGCTCATGATACTCTATTTAGGCAATTTCAGTATATTTCTTATTATTTTAACAATCACTAATTTATCATTATTAAGGCCCAAAGCTCTAATCTCAAATTAAATAACATCAAATTTTTAATAACGCCAGATTCTCAATTAAACAAAAAACTTTGGGATGAAAGGCCCCATTGATGCTCCACTGGATGATAAGATAGGGAAGAATATCTGAACCAATATAATAACATCTTGAGTTTAAAGTCCAAAGTTATATTCAGTGTCAGATCCTCTATTCACTCCCTTAAACACCTCACGTCACATAATATGCCTTGTATCACCTATTCTACCTTACTAACTATTAGCTTCCTAATGAAAGATAATAGAAACCACTTAACTGTGTACCATTATCTCAGTCCAGCTCTTAATGATGAAGCATTATTTACTCCATTACTGAACTTGAACTGTACCTTAACCTCCTAAATTACCAAATCTATTTCCATCCACATATGTTGTATGCGCCTATCTCTCCTCATCTGGATTACTCCCTCTTTTATTTTTTTTATTATTGATTCAATTCCGCATTATTTAAAGTACCATTTATTTCTCAATAAATTTAAGCTTTATCTGATAAATCTTACATCATTATATTTTATATATTCTATCTAGAGACCGCCTGCATTATAAGCAGAGATTTAATTTGGCAACAACGTCTATTCAACTAAGAGATTGCTTGTTAGAATAAAAGATATTTTGCAATTTTCACATGAACAGAGATTGCCTCAATGACGCCAATTCTGTCAGGATATTGCCTTGTGTTAACTAGAGATTTTGCCTTCTTATATAACAGAGATTTGCTTTGATGTCGCCTATTCCATCAAGAGATTTTCCTTAGAAAGAGAAAGTCACCTAAATAACATGCTGGTGCTACTAACGACTAATAATCAATTATCCTTCAAAGGAACATCCTTTAAATTCAACAAAAACTTAAAATTGTGCTCTCTGCTAGGTCTCTTTTGAGGCTACCTGGTGAAGACATGATTTTTTGAACAATACCAGCATTTTGAAGTTGAATGTTCACCAAAGGGTCCACTCAATAAGTAAAAATTCAGAATTAATAATTTTGTTTTAACAGGCCCAGTATTATGAAAAACGGTTGTATGAAGTGGTCTATCACCTTCCCCAACTCCCGCTCTGCTTGTTAAGACTTTAATAAGTCAAGCATACATTTATTAATTGGACTTCAGCCTTTCAGAAGTTTGGCTAAGATATCAGTTAAATCACAAATTGAGCTAACTCTGCAGCCTTTAAATTAGAGTTTGAAGCTAAAGAGTCACCTCCCAATCTCCAAATTATAAAAGTGTTTTCAACTTTAGGAATCAAAAACAATAAATTTGGAGTGAGAACAGCAAATCCACCCTGTTTTCTAAAAGTTAAATTTTGAAACTAAAAAATTTCAGCACCCTTTTGTAAATTCAATTAAACGTCCCCTCTGCGTGGAATGGGAAGTTTTCCCATTTCCTAATAAAAAGTCCAAAGAGTCATCTGTACCTCTTTTCACACAGGGCGACCTCGTCCAGTGTGGTAGATGAGCGCTGGGTAATAGCCCTCCCCATGAGATTTCTCTCCTGGTTCCTGTGCTTGCCTCTTCTAAGAGGGTTTGCCAAATCGAGAAAATCTGTGCAGAAATCATCTGTAACTGTCATCATCATAAGCTGGATTGACTTTATAAAACTGATGGCTTTGAATACACAAAATCGAAGCCAAAATGTCCAGAATCTATGGGATAAAGCCTGACAGGTGAGCAACTAATATTCCTAAGGGGTCAAGTAATGAATTCTTGTCAAAATCTCCAATGGCATCAAGCCATTGAGCAGTACAGTTTTTAATGCCAAACTCTCTTCAAAATTATTGGGGACAAACTCTGACGGGCAAGTATCTCCATCTGGGACTATTGCTGATAGTTTGAAGTCACCATTTCAAAAATCAGGATTGGCGATTGAGGGTATCCATTGGGCCAAAAAATGAACCAGTGATTGGGCACAGACGGGTTAGCCATCCTGAACCTTTTTCTGACCTGTTGGGACTGCCACTATGTGGGGTGACCCTGGGGGATCTCCATTGCCAGTTACACTAAAAGCTGTCAATGATAACCGCTCTAAACGCAGTAAAGCCTCAGATCAGTCATTTGCAGTCAAACTGATAGCAACTAGGCCTGCTGCCAAAACCTTCGATGTTGGTTCAGTTAAAAATCATTTTTCCCCTCCCTCAAAAATTCCTTGGGTTAGGTAAAAATTTAAGGTCTCTGATCCAGTGCTTTGATAAGCCATTCCTAATCAAACACTATTTAATCAGTTGCATTGCTATGAGGAAATTGTTGTTTAAATTTTTTATTTAACTTCTAAATGAAAATACCTTTGCCCAAACTTAGTTTTTACTATGTTAAATCTTAACAACCCCTCCGACTATATTCCAACAACCCACGGGTCCCATAGTCATCTTTACTTGGTTTGTTGCTAGGTTCTTATGCATGACTATGGCTCATGAACGCTTAGTGGCGAAAGTTCTTCACAGTTTCATAACAGTCGCACAAGCTGCAGTGCCACTGGCATTCAGGCTAGTCATTTGGGTGCTTTAGCACTTAAACTGGCAGTCCAGTCTAAAATTAACTGCTATCTTCCTGACATAATCGACCAGCCATTATTCTTAACCATTTTTGCTCTTCTTGTTTAAATAAGCATAGAAGTGGCCCTTTTTAAATCAGCTGAATAAGGAATAGAAGAAGTTCTACTATAGTCACAATAGCCTAGTACTCCCAAGTTACCTAAGCCCACCCTAAAAATGGGATTTTCATGCTAGGACCTGCCGAGGTGGCCTTGGTGCTAAATACTAGCTCCAAAATTATTGTTTGAATCAATCTCAGTAGTTGCTGTGGCCCACGTGCCCATGTTGGTATATTTTGTCATTATGAGTTATAAAGTATCTACTCCTGTCACAAACCTTGTGGTTTCCCCCAATACCAATACAATCTCTTCATTATCTACAGACACAACTATAGCTTCCAATATTTAAAATTTTGCCTATTTTTTATTAACCATGAAGATTAGTATTGGAGCTCACCATTTATCCTTTGAGACCTTGTTGGACACTGGAGCAGCGGGAATTTTTATGAGTGTAAAGCTAGCCCACAAATTGTAGCTTGATCTGGATTTGTGTCCTACAGTGATGGTTGCTTCATCGGTATCCCAGACCTCATACCTAGTTTGATGTCCATAAACTTTCTCTGTTCACCAGTTTAACTCTTGCAATCGGTTCTCTGCAATGCCAAACTTGGTGTTTCTGGAAATCTTAGTAAGTGGTTTGATGGTTTCAACAGCATGTTAGAATTCACCTTGAGTCTAATATGTTGTCAATTACTAATGACTAGATGGAAGGCGAGTTTCCTTTAGTAGAGATCCTTACTAAAACTCAATTTTGCAGTTTGATCACTTCCCTTTGTTTTCACAGCAGACCTCCCATCATATTTCCCTGAAGGCGTTAATGAGATATTAAAGTATCTTCAATTATGAGAAGGTGGCCTTCTTCCCCCTCATACTAAATTTGATTTAGGGTTTAGAACAACAGTACATGTGGTGAATATTAGTTGCCCTTTGTACCCACATACAGCGGAGGAGGAGGATGCTCTCAATGAATGGTTGGATGGCATGCTTAAGAAAGAATTCTTGTTTAAAGATACATCATCAGTTGCTTCTCAATAATTTTTTTTCAAGAAGGCCGACGATTTCCTTTGTCCCTGCGTGGATTATAGTTACTAAATAAAATCACAGTTCAAAATACCTACCCTTTGCCACTGGAGCAAACTATCAGTCAAATGATTGCTAAGTCACATGTGTTCTCTAAACTTAACTTTGTTAATGACTTTAATCAAATTTGGGTGATGGAAGGTCAGGAATGGCTTACTGGGAAGACCAAACAAAGAGGGGTATTTTCCAATTTTGAGTAAGTCCTTTGGGTTGAATATTGCACTAGCCATATTCCAAAGAATGATCAATATAGCGCTTGATGACCTCGGATTCACTTGCACAGTCGCATACATTTTTTATTCTGGTTCACTCACCAACTCTTGAACATCACGCAAAAGACTTGAAAGCGGTTGTGGCTGCCTTGCATAAGATAGCCTGTTTGTTAAGCCTTCAAGATGCGAGTTTTATAGGGAGGAGGTTACTTTTTTGGGCAATATTGTCTTAGAAAATAGGTAAGCTATTCCTCCCAACAAGTTGAAAGCCTTTCACGAATGGCCAACTCCAACAACCCAAAAACAATTGAGAAGCTTTTTTGGCATTATCATTTTTTCAAGAAATTTTCCTCAGCCCTATCCCAGTTAGCCAATCCTCTTCATCCCCTCACAGGAAAGAAAGTTCCCTTTTGTTGGACTCCCAAGAGCCAGCAGGCATTTGAGTTGATTAAAGAGGTGTTCTTATCATCCCCAATCCTAAAACAAGCAGACTCCTTCAAACCCTATGTCGTTGCAGTGATGCCTCATCTGTTGCAGTCAGGGTCATCCTGTTTCAGGAGCATGATGGTCTGGAAATCCTGTCGCTTATTTTTCCTACAAGTTCTCTTCTACTAAATAATCTTGGGCCATCTACAATAAGAAGTTGGCACCTGTAGCATGGGAATTGACTAATTAGTGTTATCTTTTACAAGGCGCCAAGCATGTGTTAATGTACATATGAATCACCAAGCCCTTCTGTATTTATGTAAACCACAGAAGTTGGAACATAGGCAAGCAAGCACCTACTGGGATTTGTTTAGCTTCAACTTTAAATACGAGTTTGTGAGAGGTGCAACTAACATGTTCCCTGATTTCCTCAGTTGCAACCCTGCTCATTGCCCACAGACTCAAATGAAGCGGATTTGGTTACTATTGGGATTTTTGCTCATATCCCAGCCTGCTAGATTACCAGGAAAATCTGGGTAATTCCCTAATGCGAGGTGAATTGGAAATCAGTTGACCCTGATTTTGGGGGTAACTATGTTCAGGGGATTTTAGGTTATTCGCCTGGTCAGATCCGTTGAGGATTGATATGGATGAATGCTTAATATCTAATCGGGCAGAGTTGCTGACATAATAGGGGCATCTGATAGTTGATTAACTATTAGGTGTACTGATTATGATTGGTCAGTTTCATCACTGACTAATTGGGAATGTAAGAAGTAAGTCGCGAGGCGAGTAATGCTTCCTGTAACTAGAAAATTATTAAGTTGGTTTGTGACCTGCCTTAATAGATAACAAGTCCCATTACCTAAGCAGGTCGCTTGTTAAATACGGTTGGTTTGCTTATATCAATAGGAAAACGTTAGTGACACATTTTCCGACTCTTTCTGTTTTAGGTTTAAGAATTTCCAATAATGGAATCCTAGCCAGGATGGGGAAGGCCATCGCTGTTGAGATAAGGACAGGGATTTAGTGGCAATGGCTGCCGTTTCATCAAAGAGGTGTCAACCAAGCGTTGGGTGCCAAATTCCCCACTATAGGTTCCCTAGAAATTCACCAATAAAAAATAATAGTTTATAGTAGCTTTTACAATGTAGTTTTAAAGTAGAACAATGTATACAGTAGTTATACTAGCTTAGTACACTTTATCAGCATTCATCTGTTCTATTCTTTCTCAGGGATATTATTGCCGTGTGCAACAATTGGGAGACTCAAGGGAAAATGGTAAGGATCTGAACGGAGATCCAGAGAAGAATTGGAATAAAATTAGAGATTGCTTCTGGCTGTGTGTTGAACCAGAGAAACCATCAAAGGTAATCTAAGAGAAGATTGGGTTAGATGGTATGAGGTATTTAATCCCTATTTTAAGACATCACAAGTATTTTGAGCAGAACTTTTGGCTGAGCATTGGGCTGAGATCTAGGTCTTCCATTCAACTATGGAAGATAGTCACCATACAATTATCAACTGATTATATCAACTATCATACAATATGGACAAATTTCACAAAACCAAAACCTGTGCAAGTAAATTTTATAGAGGTTATTGGCAAAAAAGTATCAAATCTATAAATTTTTACCAAGTGGTGCTCACTACAGGGGGTGTAGTTGAGTAGAAGTGATTGGAAAATGATGCCTTATGAAGATGTTTCTGATTCTGGAAATATGTTACTATGGAAAGTAACATTGATGATGAGAAAACTTGAAGTGGATCAAGTTCAATTGCATTCACCTAGCTCAATAGTGGAACTCTGAGTGAAGCTAATTAAGGATAATTAAGTTATGGGAAAAGGACTTGCTGTCTGGATATGGAACTAACTATTGCTGCAAGAAAACCTGTTCCACCTGACATCTACCTGAGATGAAGAGTATCAGCAGGGCCAACTTGGGTTGAAATTGGGTCCACTTGAAATAGTCCTGAGGAACAGCAGGGCCAACTCATGTTGAAATTGGGTCCACTTGAAATAGTCCTGAGGAACAGCGGGCTAACTCATGTTGAAATTGGGTCCACTTGAATTAATCCTGAGGAACAGCAGGATCAACTCAGATCAAAAAATGGGTCCGCTTTAAATAGTCCTGAGGAGTGAGTGTTTAGAAGAGGCATTGGCCAAAATAGGAAGCAATCAATAAAGAGTATTGGATTGCCATACCAATGAAGATATGAGGTCAAAACAGGAAACGATTGATCCAAGTTAGTGGAGAAAATCATTAGACCCAATAACACTCAAACAATGATCAGAATTTGCTGGAGATGAGTCATATATTCAGACGAAAGTGGATAAAGATAACGAGGCCTGAATGACCTGTGTAATTAAGGATGGGACATGAAGGTCAAAAAAGTTTTCAGGATAAGAACGATCTGAACAATTGGATGAAACTGCTGGCTGATGAGATACAAAGATTCATGCATCAGTTACCATATATATGAGATGAAATTAAAGCCCGTTGGATGAATAACCAGTCGGGATTAAAGTCCTAATATATTCAAGAGTATTGCCAAAGTCAGCAAGTGTAGCCTATACATGAAGAAACAGTGCTGATAGCCATATAGTGAAGAAGGTCAATACTAAAAAACAGAAAGTATTGGACCTAAGAAAAAATATTTGCAATTTTCCCAGCGGACCTCTGAGTCATTGAATGGTTATGTCCTGAGATTTTGGTCAAGTCCCAGAAGAGGGCCACTGAACCAAATGGATGATTAAATCTTAAGAGGAAAAGACTTTATACCATGATAACTTGTTGGTTAGAGTATACCTAGGACCCAGTTTGGATGAAGGGGAAGAGAATGCCCTCTGAACCTTTTTGTAGGTTAAAGTCCGTTGCAAAAGAAAAATACAAAAAATATATAAAAGACATAAAATATTAAATAATCGATTCATTTGGTCCATGAATTTCAAACCTAGGAATCAGCAAGAAATCCTGACGGCTGAACTGAGGAAATTCCACGTTTTGGGACCCTTGATGAGATGGAATTATCAGCTGGGGTAACAGAGAGTATCAAATTATTGGTTGATCAAGAGAAACTCGCTGATCTGATGGATGGATAGCAAGAGGAGGTGCTCAAATTGTTTAAAAAGTATTGGGAAGTATTTTCCCAGGATGATCATGATTTGGGATGCATGAGATATGTGATTACAAGGTCAATACTGGGGAAAATTTGTCAATCAGGATGAGACCAATTTGATGGTTGAAGGTGGCCAAAGCAGTAGTGGAAGAAGAAATCAACAAACTAGTGAAGCATGTGCTTCTAGTTCCGTCATTGAGCCCCTGGGTGAGTCTGATTCTTATCGTGAAGAAAAAGAATGGCTCTAATCTGGTGGTGATCAAATACTGGAAACTGAATAAAATTATGAAAAAGGATTTGTATCCCAGACCAAGAATTAATGATGTGCTAGATCTATTGGGAGAAGCAAAGTATTTCTCCACAATGGATCTGATATTGGGATATTGGCAGATTAATTTGCCAAGAGGAGACCAAGAAAAAGGCGTGATTATTACTGCACAGGGGCTATACCAACTGACGAGGATGAACAGGGTCTATGCAATGAGCCTGCAACGTTCCAGAGGGCCATGGATTCTATACTGAGTGACTTGAATCTGTCATGTATCCTGGTGTAGCTGGACAACATCAATGTGTTAAGTAGGACGTTTACTGACCATTTACACCACTTGGAAGAAGTATTCAAGAGACTGTCCATGGCCAAGCTGAAGATTAAGCTGAGGAAGTGTCATCTCTTCAAGAAAGAGTTGAAATATCTGGGATTTGTGATCAACTCTAGTGGATTGCAGCTGCAAACCCAGAAGATAGAAGCCATAGAACTTATGGCTGTTCTGAAGAGTGTTCAGGATATCCAAGTGTTCTTTGGAAATGATTGGATACTATAGAAGATTTATTTGGGATTTTCCCGAATTGCCAAACCCTTATTCCATCTGTTGAATGATCTAAAGAAAGTATTCATATGGAATGAAGAAGTGCATGAATCCTTTTATGAGTTACACCAATATCTAATATTCTCCAATTTTTAAATATCAAAAATTTGATTGAGAATTTATTATACAAATTGATGCTTCATTGATGGCAATCAGCGCCCTATTGAGCCAAGTAGATGAACTTGAGGACAAAAATCAGGTGGCATATGTGAGCTGTACACTCTCAGCCGCGGAGAGGAACTACACCATAACTGTGCATGGCCATTGCAGTCATTTACACCTGTAAACAGTTTCAGTTGTACATCCATGGAATGTACTTCAAAGTGGTGACAGACCACTCCTCGTTACGTTGGCTTCACAAATCTGCAAAAACCAGAAGGACGACTGGACCAATTGGCATTGAAGTTGCAGGCTTATGATTATGAGTTGTCCACCGAGCAGGGGCTTCTCACCAGAATGCAGATGGCTTATCGCGGTTACCAATGGTCCAATTGTATACCAGAAGGCGGATAAGTTATGCCTGAGAACGTTTGACGGAGAAATTGGTAAAAAGCCCCTAAGAAATCCAAGTTGCATATCAAAAAGCGATGGAAAACACTGAGACCATGGATGGACAAGTGTTTAAGATTAATGGGAGGCGGTTACTATTTCCAAAGCCATCAGAAAGAACAGCTTTCATTCAAGCCACTCATAAGGTTGTCGGGCGTGGAGGCCTGAGAAAAACAAATGACCATATTCACCAGTACTACTGAGAGTCAATCAACTATGATGTTGCCAGCTATCTAGCTTGTTGTGTGAAGTGCCAGTTGCACAAGCCACAGAAGAATACAACTGAATGCCAACTGTTCCGCCCTAGATTTGCATGGCACACAGTGTCCATCAACGTGATGGGACCGTTGACAATGAGCACAGGGGGAGTTAAGTACATAATAGTCGCAATTGATCATCAGACAAGATGGGTTGAGATGAAGGCCCTGGTGATAGTAGACGCTACCAGTACCACAAAGTTCATCTGGATCAATTAGTATACTAGCATGGATGCCCGCAGGTCCTGCTTAGCAACAATGGGACAAACTTCACATCTCATGTAATCCCATGATTAAATGAGATAATGGGGATCTGAGGAGTCCTGTCTGTACCTTACAAGCCAGAGATGAATGGACTGGTGGAACGAGTTAATGGAATGCTGGGCACGACGCTGAGGAAGCTGGTCGCAGGAAAAACTTCCATGTGGGGAATGTACCTTAGTTTGGTGACGTTTGCCTACAATATCAGTCATCATACGGCGATGGAAAAATGCTGTTTGAATTGCTATACAGGAGGAAGGCCATGTTGCCGCTAATTTTATATTTGGTGTTGGAACCAAAGTTGGGGATGAGTGCTGAGCAGTACCTGAACCAGTTGACAAATATCCTGATCAAAATGCAATTGCAAGCATTTGATACTACTTTGAAGAAAAGAGTACAAGCGAAATTGATGGACAATAAGAATTGACCGGCTTTATCAGAATATCATATATGCAAAAGAGTTTCCTATTGCAATATGCATGGTTTTGGGAGAAGAAACAAGCTGGATGCATTGTGGTTGGGTCCATTTGAGATTTTCGCCAAGACAGCGATAGACGCCTACTCTATCAAGAACCTTTTGGATGGAAGAGTAGTAAATTGAGTCCATGCTAAGTATTTGAAGAGATGGATCAATAAAAAATAAAAAAAGAGTTCCCAAAGGACCACTGAACCATTAAGTTGATTATGTCCTAATGATTTGGTCAAGTCTGAAAAAAGGCCTCTGAGCCATAGAAAACTGGTAGGTCTAAGAATACCTAGGATCCAGTTTGGGGAAAAATAAAAAAGATAGACCACTAACTGAAACAAGGTCAAGTCACATAGAAAAAAGAAGATAAGTTAAAAAAATGATAAAGATATTGGAAAGAAAGAAGTAAAACTGCATAGAAAAACCAATATACTTTTATAATTTTTATTTTTAATTGATTATCCTCAATTCGTAGATAATTCATCCTATGTTACCTCTTGGGGGAGGGAGGATGGATTGCTTTAGGAATGAATAACCCATCGATATCTATGTGAGATTGGATGCTAGTGAGGGCTTGACCTACACAAAACCAAGTTCTTTGAGCAGACGCAGACCCCTGCAAGAAAGTGACTAGGGGAAGGGAAATTGAGATGTCAGAAGAAGCCAGATGTGAAATCCTGGAGCAGGGAGGGAAGCAACAGTACAAGAAGGGACAGTCAGCAAATAACTTCCAAGTAATCCCAATATGGTACCAGAGCCAGAAAATTAGACTTGAGCGCTTGCCAATGGGATTTTTCAAGAACACCAGACATATGGGTTGGGAAGCAAACAAGGGATACTGGATATAGCTTGCCAAATCAAGCCCCTATTAAAGCCATCAGCGGAAGATACCAATGGGACGCGCCAGAAACGAGATAGTCATGCAAGGAGTGAATTAATCCTGCAAGCAATGACTATGAGCTTCTTGGAAGCTGAAGCAGAATGAGAAATGGAAGCTGCGAGAGGCTGGAAGCTTTGTGGCCCGACTTTAAAGAACTTGGCCAGCAAAGAGAAGAGCATAAGCGGCGATATCTCAATCTAGGATGTTCTCAAGATTGGAAGGATTCAGCGCTATGGGTAAAGCCTTATTGACTTGGGTCCTTAATTCTGTGAAGGGTAAAAAATGCATGCTGTTGCCAATGGTGAGTTTGGTGGCCAAGACACCTGGCTTGTAGTAATGAATGGGTTGGAAGAAGTACTAAGGAAGAAAGTCTGACCTGGCGAGGAAGGAAAATCAAGAGTGAAGGGCATTATTTCAGGAGCATCAACGATGATGTTTGGCACATCTGCAAAAGAAGCCAAATCCAGGAGATTTTCAAAATCTAACTCTGGAATCAATGACAGAGTAAGAATTGGCTAAGAGTAATTCAAGATGATCACTAGCCTGGTTTCAGAAGATTTGGTTACCGTTTCTGGTATTTCCACAGAAGGACTAGCCAACAGTGCCAGACTAGGCGTATGAGTTCTGGAAGGACCGTAGAAGAGGTTACTTTGTGCATCCCAAATCATCTGCTGGAAGAGCTGAAGATCTTGATCAGAAAAATTGTTGAGAAGCTGTTGGTACTGCAACTCAAAATTTCACATATGAGCTAGACGAGAGGGTGATGTTGGACTTATTTGATAGTTGACATTATGCACTATAAAATCCATTAAGCTCCAATTTCAGAGAAATTATCCTCAAAATTAATGTTTTAAGCTCTCCAGGGAAAAATTAAGAATGATATGATCCAAGAGTATATGAGAAGGAAATAACAAGGGCAAACATAAATGAGCATTCTTAATTGGGCTGTGAAAAACATTGACGGCCTAAGTCTCCTATTGAGGATGAGGAGAAAATCAGGAAATCAAGATGCCAGACCAAGAATCCTGAATATGACAGTGGGTCATATGCCCTGATGAGAGGAAACTGGATCCTAGGATTAATTTTGTCACGAGTAAATCAATCAGCCTTGCACAACGATAGATCATGGGGGCTGCGCTCAGAGTAGGCAGTAGCGAGGAGGAAGAGGAGGAGAGCCGCATGCTGAAGGTTGTCCTGAGCAGCGTTGAGTACTGGTGATCATACTCCATTTGAGCAAAAGAAGTATTTGACTGAGTATATGAAGCGGTGTTCTCCTGTCCCAGTCCTTTTCTCACTGAAAATTTAGGCAAGAGGGGGATGTGTTGGTTTTTTCCCTATATTTCCAACTGGCTAGATTACCAGGAATCGCTAAGGGATAAATCTCTAATTCAAGGCGAATTGAAATCAGTTTCTCCTGATTTCTCAGTAGTTATGTCTTGGGATTTTAGTTTATTCGCCTGGTCAGATCCTTTGGGGATCAATCTGGACAAAAGCTTAAGATCTTGTTGGGAATAGTTGCTGATGAAATAGGGGCATCTGATAGTGATTAACTATCAGGTGTACTAAGTAATTGGTTGGGTTTCATACAAACTGATTAGAAATATAAGGAGTAAGTTGCGAGGCAAGTGATGCCTCCTGCAACTAGCAAATCGATCAGTTGGTTCATGACTGCCTTAATGGGTAACAAGTCCCAATACCTAAGTAGGTCGCTTGCCAAATATGTTTGTTCACTTGGATCAAGAGTAAAATGTTAGGGATACATTTTCCAACTCTTTGAGGTCTCGAGGATGTCCAATAATGGAATCTTAGCCAGGATGGGGAAGGCCATCGCTGTTGAGATAAGGACAGGGATTCAATGGCAATGGCTGCCGTTTCATCAAAGAGGTGTCAACCAAGCGTTGGGTGCCAAATCTCCCACTATAAATTCCCTAGAATTCACCAATAAAAATAGTAATTTATAGTTTTATTATATAATTTAAAGTAGAACAGAGTATTCAGTAGTTATACTAGCATAGTACAATTTATCAACATTCATTTGTTATATTCTTTCTCAGGGATAATATTGCTTGTTCAATAATTGGGAGACTAAAAGGAAAAATGGTAAGGATCTGAGCGGAGATCCAGAGAAGAATTGGAATCAAATTGGGGATTGATACTGACTGTGTTTAACCAGAGAAACTTTTAACGGGAATCTAAGAGAAGATTAGGTTAGATGGTATGAGGTAATTTATCCCTTTCTTAAGACATCACAAGTAGTTTGAGTAGGAAATACTGGCCGAGTGTTGGGCCAAGATGTAGGGCTTCCATTTAACTATGGATAATAGTTATCATACTATTATCAACCGATTATATCAACTATCATACAACATGGACGAATTGCACAAAACCCAAACCTGTACAACTAATAAATTTATAGGGGTTATTGGCCAAAAGATAAAAAAACGTATAAATTTTTACTGTTACCATGATCCTCGCCACTTAAAACTTATTCATCTTACATCCTGTGGTCTCATCAGTAAACTTAGCTCCATATGCGCCTCTTATTTCCTGAGTTTTAGCAGGCCAAATGACCCGTCCCAAATGGGTAGAGTTATTATAATAAATGTCCCTCCAGCACATAAGAATTTCCTATGTTCCTTAGTGAGGGTCTTATTCACTACTGGTTGTGGGTGTGGGTTCCTCATCTTTTTAGAGCTGAAATTATAGGCTCAGCATGCCCCCACAGTTAGCCATCTGGGTAATAAGAAATGTATCAACTTGATTAAGCATACCTATAGTTGGGTGGGCTTGTCAAAAGAAGTACCAGCCTGGATCACCAATTGTGTTACCTGCGCATGGGCCAAGTCAGATCAATCAGGAAGGAATGGTCTCCTCCACCCTTTACAACAAGCAGAGGATCCATGGACGTTGGTTTAATGGACTTTATTGTCAAACTTCCCTGTTCCCTTGAGTTTACTGCAGCGATGTTGGTGGTTGATCAGTTTACAAAATTTGCCCTATTTATCCCATTCTCTTCTGCCATTTCTTCAGATGTAACTGCCCATCACTTCATGCGCCATGTGGTTTTTATGTTTGGTCTCCTGCAGGAGATTATCAGTGACTGTGGGCCCCAGTTTACAGCGCTGTTTGGAATGAGCTTTTATCAACTTTAAACATTACAACCTGTTGACCCACAGCATATCATCCCCAGTTTGATGGACAAACTGAGCAGGATAATCAGATTTTGGAACAGTACTTGCGTTGCTATGCTGCGGCTGTGCAGGATACCTGGGCAAACAACCTTCCTCTTGCTCAATTTGCTTATAACATTGGAACGCATGCCTATATGGGGTTTTCCCCTTATGAAGCGACATTAAAGTATAGCCCTCGTTTTTAGTCAGTCCTTGTCTATGGACAGAGGTCCCAGCTGCCACAGATCATGTAGAGAACATTCGGTCTACCCAGTCCTTGGTATGGGAGCATCTCACTAAGGGTATCGGTGACTACAAGCGTTTTGCAGAATTTGAAGCAGCTTCCTGACCATGATATTGTGGTAGGTTATATGTCATGCTTGATATATACCATTTGAGGATGCAGGTATCCTCCCAGAAGTTTTCAAGCAAGCATTTGGGTCCCCACTTGGTGGAGGAGGATTTGGGTAATGGTGATTTCTGGTTAAAGTTTCCATCTCACTGGAAATAGCATCCAGTCATCTTTATATCTAAGCTGTCCCTGTTCAAGGAGACAGACCTTTTAGATCCTGAGCCAATAGTGATTGAGGATGTGGAGGAGGCCGAAGTGGAGAGCATTTTAGCACCCTGCAGATCTTGGAGGTCAAAGCAATATTTCATCACATGGAAGGGTTAACCAGCCTATGAGAACAGCTAGTAAAGGCCTACGATTGCACAAACGCATGGAATTGGTCAGGGCATTTCACGTGTCCCATCTCAATACTCCCCATCCCCCTGCAAAAATTGCAACTTTAATGGCGATCAGGTTTTCCAAGGCTCACATAAATGTAGCTCACACACAGTTTCTCAGCGGTGGCGCCCCTCCTCTGGCAAAAGGAAAGGGTAATGTAAATCCAGGGGAACGTACCCTCTGCGTGACTGGACAGTTTTTCATTTCCTAATAAAAGGCTTCGAAGAGGGCGGCCGTACCTCTCATCACACAGGGCGACCTCACCCATGTGGTAGATGAGCGCTGGGTAACAGCTCTCCCTCTGGAGATTCCTCCTAAGGTTCCCATGCTTGCCTCCACCAAATTATTTTGCCAAAGTGAGAAAATCTGTGCAGAAATAATTGGACATGTCATCCCCACAAGATGGATGGACTTTATAAAACTGATGGTGCTAAATCCTCAAAATTGAAGCAAAATGTCCAAATTTTATGGGAATAAAGTCCAAGGGGCGAGCAACTAATATTCAGAAAGGGGACAGGTAATGAATTCTCAGTCAAAGTCACTAATGGCATTGAGCCATTGAGCATTACAGTTGCTGATGCCAAACTCCCCTCAAATTATTGTGGACAAACCCAAAGGGCAGATATCTCTATCAGGGACTGTTGTGATAGTTTGCAGCCCCAAAGCAAAAAAGGATTGACAATTGAGGGTATCTATTGGGCCAAACAAACGCTCCAGTGACTGGGCATGGGGAGTTGGCCATCCCAAACATGTTTCTGACCTGTTGGAACCACCTCTATGTGGGGTGACCCTGGGAGGTACCCATTGCCGTTGGGCTAAACACTGTCATGCTAACTGCCATAAACGCAATAAAGCTCATATCAGGCGTATGCGGTCAAACCAATAGTAACTCAGCCTACTGCCAATTCCACTGATGTCAGTTCAGTCAGAAATCATTTTCCCCTTGAGCAAAAATTCGCAAGGTTAGGTCGAAATTTGAGGGCCCTGATCCCATGTTTTGACAAGCCATCCCTATTTAAACACTATTTAATCAGTTGCATTGCTATGAGGATATTGTTGGTCGATTTCTTTATTCAACTTCTCAATAAAAATCTCTCTACTTAATTCCGGTTTTATTATGTTCAAATCTAAACCACCCTTGCCAACTATATTCTAACAACCCATAGGAATATGGCCATGTTTACCTGGTTTGTTGCTAGGTTCTTATACGTGACTATGGCTCATGAACGCTTAGTGGCTGCAATTCTTCCCAGTTTTATAACAGTCAAGCAAGCTGCAGCGCCACTGGCATTTGGGCTTGTCATTTGGGTGCTTTGGCACTTAAACTGGAAGGCCCGTCTAAAATTAACTTGATGTCTTCCTGACACCTTTCCATTCCCCTGATCTGACACTCCTCAATGATCCCAAAAAAATAGCCAACCTTTTTGCCTCTGCGCCCTTTCCAATTTCTTTTGCCAACTCTTCTTGCTATTTTGCCAATAAATTAGCTAACCCAAATTTCTCAATGCACAATCCATTTTACTGTGCTAACGCTTTATGCTATTTTTCCAACAAAATAGCTAACCCAAAACCCTCAGCACCTCTCCATTTTTCTGCGCTGATGCTCCTTGCTATTTTGCCAAAAAATAGCTAAATCAAATGCTTCAGTGCTCTATTCATTTCACCATGTTAATGCTCTTTGCTTCTTTAACAAAATTGGATCTCCCAATTTTTTTCTTTGTTACCTTTTAAATTAATTTTAATAAAATTTTGTATAATTTTTTGACTATTTTTATGACTGTCAATGAAAAAAAGAAGATTTACCCAATTGGATCAGGGCAGGTTTAACAAGTTATCTCCTAAATGCCTTTTTTAAGTGTAGATGTTCCCAAGGTCCCTTATCCTTACTATTTTATTAAAGTTGCTAACCCAACGCCTCCCAATCTAAATTTAGATCTATCAGTCAGGGTCACAAACCTCAATATGTTAAATGTTTTCTGCCATTGAGATAGAATATCTGACTGAGGGTTTCCTTTACCAGTTTCCCATAAACTCACCCTTGAGGCTCTCAAGGAAGATTTTGAGGTAACTCCTTGTGGATGCTAACTTCCTCCATCACTGGAACCAACTTTATTTTCAACCAAAGGTTCATTTGAAGATATATATAGCTGCTATATGAAGATTTTCTGTCAATCTACATTTGCCCCACTCTACTTCATTATTGCTCCTGTATGCCTTTAATACCTGAGTACTGCCTATACTCCTCTGTTCCTTATCTACCTCAACTCTCAATTGTTGCTACCAACTATCTTGTCACTTATGTGTACCACATTAAAAAATGCAACGCCAAGCTCAATTTTAGAACTAAGTCTACTTTGAATAATTTTATCACCACGCTTAGCTCTTCCATCCTAATGTTTAAACTAAAGTTGGCTTTCCTAAGCTGGGTGAGCTAGCAAATTTTAGGATTTCCATCTTTTCAAAATCTAGTTTCGCCAAATGTTCAGCATTTATGAAAATACTCTGTCCTACCTCCATTTGCATACAGATACAAATATTGAAAATCTACTTTTCCTTGCTGGGCCTATACCTAATTCAACTACCTTAGGTTATCACCTCCATCCCATCTCTGTAGTTTGTGACCCTAGCGAAGCTGGCTAACCCATACAACCTCATCACTACCCCTGGTCAAAGGCTTGGAGGGAGCATTGTTGGGATTTGCCTTATTAGGTGTGAAGCCTTGACCTTGGTTGGTGTAGATTTAATTATTTAGTTAATTTAGACTATATTTATTATTGTGAGACAATCTTTAATTTATTAGAATTAATATTAATATTAATTTACATAGTTTAAATGGTTGTTAACGCTAATTTACTGTCAAATGAAAATATGATGAATTGCTATTAATACTCCAATGGCTTATAAGATAGGGAAGAATACCTGAACTAAAATAATATCATCTTGATATTAAGCCAGAGTCTTATAAAGTTTTTAACTCCTCTTTTTACTCCCTTAACTAGCTCACACCACAGTTTATGCCTTATATCACCTATTCTACCTTACTACCTACTATCTTCCTAATAGAAGATATTAGAAACAACATAACTTATTTACTATTACCTCAGTTCAGCTCTTCATGATGAAGACTGATCTACTCCAACCTTTAACCTGTTCTGTGTCTTTACCTCATACATTTCCAAATCTACTTCCATCCTTGCATGCGGCATAACCTATTTCTCCTCATATAAATTACCCTCTTTTATTTTATTTATTCTTTATTATACTCTGGTACGATTTAAAGTACCATTTATTTCTCAATAAAAGTTACGTTTGATCTAATAAATCTTTTGTCATTTCTATTTGCCTAGTTTATATAAAAACTGCCTGCACAATAAGCAGAGCTTTCCTTGAGGATGAAATATATTTTGCTAAATAAATATTTCTTAGAATAACAAAGATTTTGCTTGTTTGCATGTATAAGGTAGCCTCAATGACGCCAATTCTGTCAAGAGCTTACCTGGCATTGATTAAATATTTTGCGCTCTAAAAAGCAGAGATTTACCTTGACAATGCCTATTCCAGCATGAGATTTGCCCTAGAGAGAGAAGTCCCATAAGAGTTTCATCTGATGCTACTAATGACTATTAATTGTGTAGTTTATCAAGGACATGTCCTTTGAATTTAAACAAAAACCCAAAAAGTTAGGTGCACAATTTTTGTGACTAGGTTCAGTGGAATACAACGGATGCAAAACCAGAGTTTTCCAATTTAATTTAGAACAACTACAATTGTTAATGTGCACTTATACTGGGAGGAACAGGTGAAAAACTAGCCATCCCCTTCTTCTTTCTCTTTTAGCAAAAAATTTCTTGGGCTTGAGGCAGGCGGTAGGGTCACTGTACATGTCCCATGACATGCTGTTGGAAATTTGGTTAAGCATATTATCCATATCACTTGCTGATTAAAAATTGACAGTTGTTAAAGCAACCAATTGTTCAGCAATGGTTGCTAAATAATTTTTTAATCATAAATATTAAAGGATATAATTTGACAGTTGGTTTTGATTAATATTTCTTTAGGGTTCATCCCCAACTATATTATTATTTGTAATTAATTAAAGGACCTAATCCAATGATGGGATCCAATTACTTTTTCGTCAGGGATCATCCCCAAGTAAATTAGTAGTTAAAATTTATCAAAGGACATAATCTGATGATTGTTTTGCTTAATATTTCATTGGCATCATGCCCAACTAAGTTAATTTGGTAATTTGATGAGGGCATAATTGCCGATAGTCAGATTGCTATAATGAATTGTTACAGCAGAGGTGCTGAACAATTAAGGTCATTTTAACGAAGCTACTGGAGCTTTTTAACGCTTGTTTTGGCAGTTGCTAGTAGTAGTAATCAATTAAGATGTCCACAGACTATCTGTGTAAAGTTCCTAACATATGGGGATGGTTGCCAATCCATAAAAGGTTACAGTGCTGGGGATTAATTAATATAAGACATTTGCTACCATCAGAAGTTAATCCCAAGGTTTAGAGGTTTTGGGGGACTAATGAGATGAATTCCTGAGAATTATCTGAAAAATTGTCCGCCTTTTTTGCCTTTAAAAATCCCTAACATTTTCTAATAAAAAACAGAATTTAACTGCAATATAGTTTTATATTTACTTCCAAATTGAAGACTGAAGGGAAAATAAGTTCCTAGTTGTTTTTCTCAAATACAGTTATCAAAGTGGATTCATTGCCACCTATTTTGAAGACTCAACCTACTAGTTGTCATCATACATTTAGTTTTGTAATATTACTCATCACACCATTCTGTGCAGTAAACTTACCTGAAAGTTTACACATGCTTTTATGAGTAGATTTCAAGGATAAGGAGGAGATGAGTCAGGCCAGAGGATTCAAACTGGCCGCCATCTCTGATCACAGAAAGCCTGGATAAATGCTGGTTTAAGGCCAAGAAAGCCCAGGATGATCCCCAGGAATCGCGTGATGGGATCTCAGATGTTTAATTGATGGGGTTAAAGATTTTCCATTTTTTGTGTAGACATTGACAGTTTATTATGTTTGATCTCCAAACGAGGATTGAATTTGTTTGTCCACTTACTTGTACTATAATAACAGTGTAGGTTGTTATCAAATTCTTGAGGTTTTGCATACTCTAGTTATAAACTACAATCGTTGTTAGCCTCGTTTTTTTAGCCAAAGTCATTTCCAAGCCTAACAAATTGATTGAAGGCCATATTACCAATGTTCCTGAAAATTAGTTTTACACCAACAAATCTTTGTATTAGTCATTTTTCCCTTTAAAAAAAGCAGGTTTTTATATATTTGCTTATCACATGTTAATTTTGCTGCGTTTTGGGGGTTACCTCATCAAAAAGCTTCTGCGGAATTTTATATACTATGAAAGAGTTGACACCATATTAGGTGGTTTTAATATATTTATATTAATATTTAATCATAAAGAGTCAAGGACACTCTTCTCAAACCCATCTCTTAATAGAATTAGCATGGCAATATCAGTGCAGTGTGAACCTTGGGGTGAGAAGAAAAACGTCGCTGTTATGGCGGTGTTGGTGGAGAATAAAGCCATAGGATAGGGCGTAGTTGAAACAGTTGCTTCAGCATCTCAAAAGCGGTCTTCTGTTCCGCACCACACTGAAAAAGAGTTTTTTGGTCAATAGGCGGACAAGAGGCTAGCTAAGCTGGATGAATTTTAGGATGAACTGATGGTAATATCCCATCATCCCTAGAAATATCTGAGTATCCCTTAAATTTTTAGTGAAGGCATTTTTGATATCGCTTCATCTTTATCTTGGATTTGTTGAATTCCTTTTTGAGAAATGGAATGGCCAAGGAAATAAATTTTCTTTTAAAAAAGGTACTCTTTGAGCTTTAACTTGATGTTCGCCTTATATAGCATTAAAACACCTCCTTCAGGTGATCAAGATTTTCTCTAAAAGTTTTTGAGAATACTGTGATGTCATTGAGGTAGAAAATGACGCGACTTAACTTCAGATCCTGAATAATATGGTCCATCGTATGCTGGAAAGTTGCAGGTGCACTGCACAACCCTTGAGATAAACAGGTTGTTTGGAATAGACCCTCACTACAAATGAGAGCACATTTCTCCTGGCCTTCAGGGGAAAGGCTATGTGCCATTACCCGCTAGCCAAGTCCATGGCTGAAAAGAAGTTATAGCCTGAGAGTTGGGACAGGCCGTCGTCCTTGTGGGGGATAGGATAACTATCCTTTTTTGTGAGTAATATAACTTGTGGTAGTCCATAACTATCTGATGACCTCCCTTTTTTTAATTAGCAAGGGGGAAAGACCAAGGGATTTAGGAAGGGGCTAATAAACCCGCGTCTAGTAACTGCTGAAGCTCTTTCCTCATTTTATGTTCCTCCATCTTTTACTTTCAATGAGATTCAGGACTAATAGAATGGGCATCACCCATATTGATGAAGTGGCACCAGCCCTTTATGTGTCCATAGTCATTATCAAATTTGGAGAATATGTTGCTATAGTCGTCTAGGAGAGTATGAAATTTTTCCAGCTCATCTGGTGTCAGCTTATCCGAAACATGAATGTTGGGTAAGGTACCTACCAGGTTATTCATTAGCAGGCCCATATCAATTGTAAAGCCAATGAAGTTAATTTGTTCAATGTTTTAGACAGGGACTAACAAGCCCCTGTCAATCTCCTGGTATTTTTTTATAACTATGTCCTTTGAAGTGAGGTTCCCCAACAGCAGAGTAATAGGTATTTGATAAGCTGGGTTAAAAACGCCAGGCAATATTTGAGGCTCCAAGGGACTAACGCCCTAAATACTTATGAGATGCAACAAACAGTTGCGTGCATTTGAAGCGTGGCTTTTGTGTCAACCACTCGTTGTTCACCAGGCTTAATCAAGACCTCATCTGCAGCATAGAAAGGGATTCAGTCAATAGCATCCACTGAATTGAGCAATTTTCTTTGTGTTGCGCCCAGAAGTGGTATAAGATAAAGGTATAGTGGAGAGGGGGTATTCGCTCAAACAAGATTATTTGTAATTTCTGGGTTCTTTACTAGGACTAACTAACGGGACTTCATAGTTGAGTAACAAGAGGTAACCTTGCTTCAGGTTGATTATTCCCTCGTATTGAATCATAATTTAAGTGCTGATGAGCACATCATACGCGTTGTATCTATAGCCACAACAGGGGCTGATAAAATAAGCTTCTAAATTCAAATGGGAGGAGAAGAGTATGCCCTGATAGCACAGGTATTGTTGAGGCCTGCAGTCCAAAATTCTTGTGTGTACTCCAAGTCAGGCGCTAGCTTTATCTTCTTAATAAGCTTAATGTAGATCACTTTAACTGTGGGAGCAAGTGCCCAGGATGGCCATTATTCGAACTTTTTGAATGACCACTTCAACTTTTGTAATTGTTCCTCCAAAGTTAGGTGACAAAGCTAAGACCTACTTGAGCTGTAAGGTGGAGGTTATCTTTTTTGCAATCTCAGAGTTTTTTTATCCAAGATGGATTTCATGAGATGCACCCGCTGAAGAGGTCAAATCAAGACAACTACAAATTAATCACCATCTCTGGCAGTTTAAATAAATTTTTGGACACCCTAGCTCTTGGCTGAGGTACGTTTTCTCTGGCATGGTGGTCTCATCTACTCCTTTAGCGTCCAAATGATCATGAACCTCTACTTATATGGGGGCTCCCAAGATATAGTAGCCAATGTCATCATACCCCTATCAGATTCTTTCCCAAGGGTATTCTCCACAGCGGGAAAGGCTATGATGGAGGTAGGGGAGACAGCCACATGAGGTTGAATAGCCTTAGGGCGCGCATATACACATTGCTGGAGGGGAAGGCATAGTGGCTTTAGTGAGCTTGTTCAGGCATATGGTTTTTACTACCTTTTAGTTCTCTAATTCATAATAAGGAGTAATATCCTTTTTAAGTTGCACTGAGGAAGCAGTTTTTTCTGGGAGAATAGGCACAGATAAATTTTACTCCCAACTGTCCAATGAACGGAAGCTCCTCATTGATTAGAGCAAAGATTTCACCTCGGTTTCATTTGTTGTGGCTCATAAATGAATTTTGGCCACATCTAACAAATCTTCTTTGATGTCACAGATGTTTTTAAAGTAGCGTTTCACTGAGATGATATAACTGGATATAGTGGGCTGAGAAGCTAACCCAATCAACAGGGCAGAAATAGCATCATCAAGGGTGAGAGTGTTAGAGGTTGATACCCTTTGCGCAATGAGGTGAAATCGTTTAGCAAAAGCAATGGGTGATTCACCTTCATACATGCTAAAGGCGCATAAAGGTCTGTTTTTCCCTGTGTAGACTGCTTTGATCTGAATTCAGCTAAAAGAGCATCCTTCACCTCTGCCAAAGTGAGCGAGGGTCCATTTAAAGAACTATTATCTCTTGCACTAGGCGGTACAAACAAGGAAGGATTTGTTGACCATTTTGCTTGTCCGTTGCCCCATACATGACAGCTTCATAAATGTAAAAAAAAGTAGCAATGCTCCCTTCGCTAGGGTCCTGTACTTGTCTTTAAAACGAGGTTTTAATAGGCGCTGCTCAAGTCTTTTAGATGGGATAGAGCGCTTGATAATTGCTTTTTCAGAGCAACTAATCGTGATTTAAAGTGAAGAGGAATAGTGGGAGGGTTACTCACGTTTTAAGCCTGCATTTATGACAATTTTTGTGAAGTACAGGTGTCACCTTCAGTGAGCACCATTTTGTATAAACATGGCTGTTTTATTTTTCTCTGATTCCTCATGCCACTGGATTCCAAAAAGATTTATCTAAAAAAATAAAGCACTACTAAAAACTTGATATATATAATTTTTATTAACAGCGCTGGGAAAATAAAGGATAATGATCCTTCTTGATATCTGATCAATCAGTATTTAAACTATATTGAGGGCAGGGGGAATTCGAGGATAGGTTCAGAATAGCTTAGACTAGTAAGAATTAGGAATATGGGGAAGCAGCCTATCAAAGCTTGAGATACTCGCTTCATTTTAGCTGAACAATGGAAGGGGAATGATTATTGGTCAGAATGTACCCATGGGGTAATGTTTTGATGCACTTCAGCCAATCCCCATTTGTGAAATTTATTGCACTTTGGGGGACCCCTGCCACGCCTATAAAAAGGAGGTGGGCCCCACGTAGTGCTTGAAGGGACCTGTTAATGGCTGGGAGAGTACCGTCTGATGGACAATCCAGGGTCCACAAAGTGGTCAGAGAAATCTGACTGCTCACTTTGGTGTATTTTGCCCTTGTTGTATTCTAAATTGTGTTTCCACGATTAGTGGGGTTCTACCATGAATTGACCAGGGTCTTTGGGTCGACAGAATTGTTAGTGTTATCAATATCACTCTTAGGATCATTGAAAACTTGTAAATGGCTGACATTTTCCCTTTTCAACTGATTTTGACCTAATCACTCTGCGTTTGCAGATGAGAGAACAAATGTCTGACAGGTGGAAAACATCTAGAAATGTTTGAGGATTTTATTTATTTTCTCTATTGTTGATCATTTAAATGAGTTTGAGTTTTACCTGTTTTGGAAACCCATCATCCAGATAGGTAGACAGATTTGTGATTAGTGTCAATAACTTACCAGTAAGGAATAGATTACTTTCAAAAGTTTTATTTCCTCTTACATTTGCATATCATAGATCCAAATAAAGTTTGCATGCATTAAAAACTCTTTTAAGTCCTGTTTTGATTTGGGTTTGACCTCAATAAGATATTAGCCTCAGTAATATTACCTTTAACGCTCTATAGACCTCACCTTTATCCTCTTCCCAATTATCAATGTTCCCTGGAAAATTGATTCCCATCAATCCGCTGTTAACAACTTGATATCATTTTTAGCCCCAACTCAGGCATATATAATTCACCAACCTTTTGTCCTGATTATCTGTATATGACAGATCAAGTCCCACTGATCCTCCACCAGACATCTTGCTAGAATTTCCTTGTACCTGAATTCAAGCTATTAATTAACAGCTATATATGATCCTGACCTCTGGAGGATCAACTCCTATCCACTTGCCAACTAGATGCCCAGTTCCCCAAACCAGTTCCATACACATCAATTAAATTTATTAAAATGTTTTCACCAGATCTTTCCTAAATATCTTTTTAAATTAGAACACTAGAAAATTTGCCTACAACGAACAAAAAATTCCAGAATTTCCCACCCAAATCCAACGTGAACGTTGCAACTAATTACAAAAAGTTACCAGATCAATCCAAGTGAGTCTTCCACAAACAATACTGCTGACAATACCTATCAAACCAAAGATTTACCCGACCTATGACCAGACCCTCGTGACAATGTCATGAGCTTTTCAGAGGACTAAATAATGAAAAATGTAAGAAAATTTGTGCTTCACAAACAAGGCTGATGAACGAACTACGTCCCTAGAGGTGTTAGCATATATTGGAAAGGTGACGTATTGGATCAGGGAGGATGTGGTGATGCACCAACTTGTATCAACTAGTCCCAAAGGAATGTGGACTTATTTAACGTCAGATCTCCAATGTGGAAGTACAGCCTGAGCTACAGCTGTCCGGATTTTTAACTTTGGAATAACCTGGTTTTCTCTTATGCTGGATCACCAACAATTGAAGTATAAATCAAGACTACAGCATATTTGGAGGATTGATTCAATATAATTTAGTTTATCCTAATTTTAATTTTTTTGAGATATACTATCACCATACAGCTATACCTAATTGAGTGCTGAATATATCTGTGCAAGCTCAACCAGTTGCAACTAAATTTGCAACATTTTGGTGATCATTACAGTGGGTGCACTATTGTCATAACCGCCAATATGGGAGATGAAAATGTAAGAATTATGGCAGAAAAGATGTAATACTTATTTTTGGAGGCCACTAATCAAGCTCAGACTTATGTGGACATCAAGATGTTTTTATTTAAACTGCGTGGTGCAATGATCAGAGAAGCGAGAATCCAATTAAGAGAGGAGAGCGGTAGATAGTAAAAGAGATGCCTCCTACATT
The DNA here is from genome assembly GCA_022478985.1 of Massospora cicadina. Lineage (NCBI taxonomy): Eukaryota > Fungi > Entomophthoromycota > Entomophthoromycetes > Entomophthorales > Entomophthoraceae > Massospora > Massospora cicadina. Next base: position 210,573 of record JAKSZP010011828.1, on the reverse strand, counting down.
TCTACAAATAGGTAAAATGAGCTAATTTCTGGTCACACTGATGAAATTTCCGCACGTCTATCTTAAAAAAGATATCAGGGAGGAGGATGAACAAAGTTTATGCTCTGTGATATAGATTTGTTGATAAGGTTGATATTCACTGTGAGGATTGCATAGGTTTGAGCCCAATGAACAACGGACAAATGAAATGGAGGCGTTGCTCCACTAAAGGAACTTAATAATTATTATAGTATGAAGCAATAGCTTTGACACACAACTTTATTTTATTAATATAAATAACAGATTCTGTCTACTCGAAATCCCTGCTACTTCTTACCAAAAAACATTTTACCTCTAGTCTTCTTGTCACAATTATATACCATGCCTTTTGGTTGATTCTGGCCCTGTTGCTTAGGGTAATCTTTTCTGCCATATTCTAGTTGGTAAATCCTCATAACTAAGAGGCTCTGGCAGAATCTATTATTCTTAAATTCTCTATCGTCTTAGATTGAGGCGATCTACTAAATACTCGTTGAGAATTAACATCGCCTTATCGCCTTATTTGAAGATGCTCCAATTAATATCTAAATGAGCTCAGTATCGCCTAATCACCTTATTTCAAGATATTCTCACCAATACTATGCTATTACTCAGTTTCAGTTTATATTACCCAATCGCCGCAGCTATTTGGATCATATCATCCAGCCATATAAGATCTCAACGTTACCACCCTTGACTGAACAATAAGTATCTTATTGCTTATATGTTCGAATGAGCTTTGCATTTACTTGATTAACAATTCACCACTTACATCGTACTTGATAGTGTAAGCGTCAACCCCCATATTCTCAAAAATTTTGAATGAACAGTGCAGATATTGGCCAATTTATGCTTTTGACTGAATCCATGTTGGTCATGAAATAAAACCATCTCCCCTTCTTTGAACTGGGGTATCCTGCTACGCTGAACCTGTCTGGCGGCCTGATTCTTTATCTTTCTGGATAAGCTTAAGGAGTACGATTCAATTTTCAGCTTGATTAATGTGTTTGTCAGGTTAGTCATGTAACATTGTGGATCCATTACCCCAGTATCTTCCATGCAGGCATAAAGTGTTGCAGGAAGAGCTGGGTGTCATCCATGAAGAAACTGGAAGGGACTTTTCCCAGTTGCAGAGTGATAGCTAATGGAGTAGAAAAAAAGGCAGTGGAAAGGAGATAAATTCAATCTGAAGTTTGATCCAATATCAATTTCCATACTATGTTTACCAAGGTTCCATTAACACACATAACTATTCCATTGTATTTGGGTGTATGGGGTCATTAGAACCCCACGGATGGCCATTAGCTCATTTAGCTTGAAATATGTGCGAGGTGAAGTTAGTTCCATTATTGATAAGGATGCATTGCTGGAAGCCATATCACTGGATTTTACATTGCATTATGAGTTTTGCCACCGTAACCGTCCCCAAGTCCTGGATTTCTTATGCTTCTACCCACCTGGTCAAGTGGTCAATTATCGCCAGAATGTATTTAGAACGGTTTTCTCCAGTTGGCAGGGGCCCCACGACATTGATGGAAACTGTATGACAAGCATAATGTGGTTTCACCAACTAATATGAAGTCTTCAAGAGTATGAGCTTTTCCACTTGGCACTGGTGGTGTCATTGCTTGAGAATGACATAAATATAAAATAACAGCAAGGACAAAGTTGCACGTCAGAAGGCAAAAAAGGTAAAGTTTGCAGGCTTTCCTGAAGGTGATATCACTTTCTTTTACCGCTTGAAGTCACTTTTGAGCGATTTTAAATTTAAGTTTTATTTATCCACAGCCGTCTGCCCAAACCTATTCTTTGATGTCCTTGGCTCCGCCGCCTGCCACCCCAGTGTGGGGCAGCAGTGCACCCCCACCTAGCATTTTCTGCCTCGCGGGCAAGCGCGTTTGGATGGGCTCAAACATCCCACCAACTGCTTCCAACCGTTTTGTCCCCCCACAGGACTTAGCGCTCCACCTGGCGCGCGTCCACCCTTCTCGCCCCCATCCTCTCGCCCTCCCTCGCTCCGCCATTCGACATTGCCTCAGAGTGGACTATGGGCGTTTGTTCCCATATGCCAATAAGGCAATTATTGACCTAGCCACTACACCCTTTGCGCCAGCTGGCTTTATAGACTTCCGCCCTTTTAAGGGCTACTTTGACGTTGGGTTCCAATCTGAGGAGGATGCTAAAGCGGCAGCACAAAATCCTCTAATTTATAAAAAAAACCCATTCCCACAACCCGTACTCGCCTCCCTTCAGACACCACACTGGTGGTATCATTTGCAAATCTCCCATCCCACCTTCCACCTCAGGTTTTGTATGACCAGTTGGTCGCGGGGCTCATGGCTTATGGCACTCAGCCCAACCTCATCTTTGCCATTCCATCTGGTGCGGAGCGCCTTGCTGCTCCTCGTGCAACAGCCACCATCATACCACACCACCCTACCATAGCCCAACAAATCCCACCCCATGCTAGTGTGGCTGCAGCTCCTGATAATTTCTTTTGGGCTCGGGTCAATAATGGTAGGCAGATTTGTTCCCTCTGCTTTGGCCTCAACCATGGAAAAAAAGTTTGCCCTCAGGCCAAGTCCGCTGCTGCGGCTTCTGAGCCCCCCTCTGGAGGTTCAGTATGGGGCGTTTTGCTGCCCCCTCCCACCCTCCAATCTTGTTCAGTGGGCCCACATGGAAAATCAGCCCCCCCAAAAGCTCCAGCCTCACTCTCCCACCTAAATCTACCCCATCCAATCAGACCAATTCTTGGACCACCATTGGCACCCAAGCAGCCGCCCATTCGCCCAATCCCACCCACCCAAATTCGAACACCACTATTCCAGTGAACCAAAATCCATGGGATCTATTGGCTGAGACTGACGAATCAGGTAATGTCCTCATTAGTAAGTATACAGGTCAACCTCTCTGCCAAGGCGATTATGGTTGGGCAGAATTTTTCCTTCCCAACTTTGATGAAACCTCTACCCCTCAACATTTTGCTCCTCTGCCCAAAACAGCCCCCTTCCAAAGTGACCACCAGCTCGCCTTAGCTGCGGTGGCCTCTCCTCAGTGCCCAAAACTATGCACCGCGGTGGCCCAGTAAGTGGCTCAGCTCCAGCAAGGCCTGTCCACCCTCTTCTTCCCCCAACTTCCATGAATCTCCCTGCAGTGATATCTCGAAACTATTTTGATGATGCTGAAGTTGCTGTTATGAATGTCGCAACGCTTGCTTCATTCAACCCCTCAGCCAAAATTACCCACCACAGTATCTCCCTTTTCACCCAACTTCCTGAAGCCCGCAAAGAAGCTGAAGTTCTCCTCGCAGCTTTTGTTGAAACACTTTCCCGTCATTATCTTGATGAGGAAGTGGAAAACTCCTACTACGCTGACCTCCACCTCCACTATGCGGATGCCCCAACGCCCTGGCTCTCTGCTCTGATCCAGTACTGTAACCAACATCCCTTGATCGAGGAGGGTCTTTCTGAAAATCAACCTCCTGACCCCTCCTCACCCTCTGCCATGGTGGGTTAGCGGTTTCTGCTTCCCACCTGGTTAGTAGTTTTGTTTTGTCATTTTGAGTGTTGTGATTTGGTACTGTCCATCCCCTGGTTGGCGTACCTCGAATAAATTGAATTGCAGGCCTTCCTGACCTTAAGCATACCCTGAACCAACGCTTAGTACTGGCCAAATTCTCCCAGGTTAGTCCTGGGAATGTGCGTGAATCATGTCCTGGCATTGCAGCCTGGGCATTAAAACTCACAATCTACGTTTATCAATAATGACAGTTTGATTAGATTAATCAGTAAACAGGATTCTAAAATTTGTCCATTTTTCAAAATTTCCAGTTTGGATCAGTCTTGTCTTCAATTGATAACCTGAGTTCAGTTGAAAACTAGTTACAGTACCCTGCACAATGGAAACGTGCGCTTAATGGTGCACATGTGCTTAGCACCACTTCCATCAATTGATGATTCCCCCAAATTAGCTTAAATAGTTTTCTCAAGACCAATCTTTATCGCTGGTCATTTTCCTCCTTAATAAAGCCCTTTGTTAATAAAGTTTCTTTTATGTTGACTTGAGAGAAACAGTGCGTGGACCTCTTCAAGGAAGTCTCTCACAACGTTAGCTTTTTATTGCACAAATATAACTATCACATCTGGTGCACCGCTAGGCTGCCTAGGCCCCCTCCAGACTGAAGAACCCTTGCACCCCAGCCCAGATCACCTCTTAGTATGGCTCCTCTTGGGGGCCACTCAAGTCTTGCTGTTTGTTTAATCCCTATTAATCTATACAGCGTCAAATACCTTCGCCTTATTTTATCTGAGCAAACACCTTCAGTGAGCTATGCTCAACATAGTACTGAAAATTAGTTCCTGGTGTTGGGGCTGTGCACCTTGTACCACTACGCTGGGAACTGATAGTTATAGTAACTCGCCTTACAGGTGGCAGCATAAAATTGTCTCAATGATGTCAAAGTGCATTCATTCCAATAATACTAGCAAACACAACAGTTACAAGTTTTGTGCAATCCACAATGTAAAACTGCCTTATGTCCACTCATAATTATGCTTAGCCATTCCAAAGTTTGCGTAAATTTCACCATCTTAATCTCCATGCCATTTTTTACAGCTCACAATTTTGCTGAAAGGATTTCCTATCATCTCTTTTAGTGCCATTATAAACTTATGGCGGATTGTCATCATATCTACCACAGAGCATTTTTTCATACATTACATCTTTCAGATCTGCTGTAACAGCAATTTTGGGCATCTTGATAAACAATCTGCATTCTGATATTTTGCTCCAGGTTGGTGAAGGATTTCAAAGCCATAAGCCTGCATTTGAGAGCCAATAGGGCTAGATGATCCTAAGGCTCCCCTGAGATTTTGCGACCATCATAATAATCATGATCCAATATGACTAAACTTTATTCCATTCAAATATGCCCTAGATTTTTATATGTATAGATCATCGCTGTCATGATTCTGATATGACTGGACAATAAGCCCTAAGTTTAAATGGCGGAAAGGGTGAATCTACCAATCATGATTCTAAGTTATGATTATCCGAGTGCCTTAGGATGAGGCGATAATGGGTGGAAAGGATAATATTGGATTGCCCCAAATCAGGAGAATAGGTGATGTTGATAAAAAACAAATAATGAGTAGTCAGTCTACGATGGATAATATATGGATCGCCTAGAACTAAGGTGATCAGAAATTTGGTAATTGATGAACTCTTCTGGAACCAATGAGAATGCAGAGGAATGAATAGTTAAAGCAAAAGGGATGGTAATGACCAAAGTCACTAAGATATAATTAATATGAGAAGATTGAAAGGGAGGAAAGTTAATAGAAGGAGTGAGCGGACCAAAAGGATCCGCTTAAATAGTAGAAATGAGAATAAAATGTGTTGAGGCAATTGCTCCATATTTATTAAAAGTTTATTATGTTGTTTCAAGGATGACAATCTTCATATCATTGGTCTATTGCTCAGTGGGTGTAACCCTGTGCATAAACCCTTTAGCATATCTATGATATACTGCCAAATTTATAACAGTGGTGCTCACTACAGGGGCTTTGCTGGTGGGCTGCTCAAGTAGTTGGATGACAGGTTAGGAGCTGGTGAGAGCCACTGGTTCAGACATATACTCCTTCAAGGGGGCGATGGGGTATGTTTGGCCCACCATTGGGGTGGGTCACGCTGGAGGAATAAAATCTGGTTAAGTGAGGGGAAATGTCAGAATATTAACCAGATGGATTCCTCCAAATAATATCAGATTAGGGGTGTCAGTAAGTTGGGTGTGATTTTTGACTGATTGCCTAGTTCAATATTATTTAGTGCTATAATATTATTAAATCAGTTAAGTTTGGCGGATTCCTAGTTCAAAGTCAACTGCAAAATTGTGGGTGATTGTGAGAATTTCTGGTGGAAAGCTGATGTACTTATAATAACTATCTGATGATTTTTTGCTTCCTCAAATCCTTGTTTAACAGAATCTTATCACGACGCCAACTGCAACACGATGCCAATTTTTGGATTTTCCAGAGGAAAGCCAAAGTACTTGTTATCAATTGTCCAATTATTGATTTGCTTCCTAATTCGGAGTATCAGAAACTCATGCTGAGGATGCTCAAAGATATTAAAAAATTTTAATTTATTTATGGCTGACCAGCAACTCATGCCAAGGATGAGTCAACCTAATATTCAGTGATTGGGATGAGTGTAATGGGATGAAATTGCTTGTAGGAATCCAACTTATTTGTGCTCGCAGATGCTTACATCAAAGGATTCCACAAGGTTTATAAAATTTAAAAATAAACACTACAAAATCTTGGGTTTTATGATTTTTTATTAGTAGTATGTGGAAATAAAATAAAACTATCCCTCTTCAATATAAGACCAATCATTATTTATATTATATTGAGTGTCGAGGGAAATACAAAGTTAGCCGTGTGGAATAGCTTGGTAACATCCAAAATAAGTAATATGGTAAAAACCCTATTATAGCTCAGGAAAATTGAGATCATTTAGGTGAAAGGACTGATGGGATGGTATTGTTAGGAAGAACGTACTTATGTGATAATGATTGATCTACTTCAACCATTCACTATCTACTAAAATAATTGCATCTTGGGGGATCTCCGCCATGCCTATAATAGGGGGGTCCCTACTTAGGTGTTATAATTGAACTGAATGTGGCAGGGGAGAACCATTTGATGGGCTCCCCAGAATATGCTTTATGGTCAGAGTAATCCAACTGCTAGATTTAGAATTAATAGCCCTTTTAGTTAGTGTCAAAGTGTTGCCCCATTCTCAGGGTTCCACTGAGAATCAGTCAGGGTCTTTTGGCCAATACTTATTGATAATTTCATTCAAAATAATATTATCATGAGATTGTACATGTAGTTGCCCAATCATACTTGTTAAATCAGGGTTATTCTTCCCTGAAACAGTCTTTTGCCAAAGTTGAGGTGGCAATTGTCTGACATCACCTTCCTCAAGAATGTTAGGGGGAAAATATGGCTGTAGGAAATGATCATGTACCCGATTAATGGTAATACCTGTTGCTAAAGATTTGATAGAGTACTCGTTTCATCTCTTGTAAGGATGGTGAACGGTCCCTCCTATATTGATTTAAGCTTGCTGCTTATTGTAGTGATTCAAGTATGGTAATATAAGACCATATCAGGTACTTGAAATGAAGGCAGTGGAACTCAAATCTCTTTGGAAGATTGTCCCTCTTTAGTGACCGTTTTAGAAAGGTTCTTTAAAGCCTCAGATTAAAGCTGATTGATATGGTGAGCTAGTCTTCTCATGGCTTTTTCAAGGTTCCTAAACACTAGAGAAGACAACCTTAGCTAATAGGGCAAGTATTTCATGTTCTAGCCCATACAAGACATGTAAGGGAGACATCTTTAAGATCCAGTGATAGATAATCCAGTATGCCATAAGAGCACAAGTAGGTATCGATTCTATTGAAGAGAATCAAAAGAGGCTTTTTGATCATAATTAGAGACCAAAGTTCCAATGACTCTTTCCACAGTCCTAATGGTGGAAGGATTATATGGAGCCAAGAAGAATTTTTGAGCTCCGATGGAAGTGTCCAGGATTTGAATACTCTGGAGGTGAAGTTCTTACCATTGTCACATGGTAGTACTTGGGGAAAGCTGTGATGATTGATAATGTATTGGTGTGAAAAGGTGGAAGTGGCCTTAGCCGTTTGTTCAGGAAGAGCTGCGGCATTCCAACCACTTAGTAAGTGGTTGATGCCAACTAGAATAAATCTATTTCCACAGTCTTTTGAGGGACGGGACCTACTACGTTTAGGCTAGTGGTGTGGAACGGTTGTTGAGGTGTAGTTGGTTGATATTAATATTTAGTCTTGAAACTGGATTGCTTTTTACATGTGAGACAGGTATCCAAGACTTCAAAAATGGTTTCTATAATCCATTCCCAATACTATTAATCCTTAATACACTCATAGATTTTCTTTGCTCCTCCATGACCTAGGGTGAAGTGAGCTTTCAGGATAGCAGGCACAAATTCCAAGGGCTGAAGGTAAGGTAACCACTTTGCCCCACCTGCTTATATATTATTCCACTCTCTACCTTAGTGTTTCAAGCATGCTAGGGTAACATTTTCTGTATAGGCTCATCCTTATCCTCCCAATCCTCGGGGGTCATTAAAAAATATATAACCTTTCTGCCTCACTATATTAAAATGATGGATGGGAAGCCGAGTTAACTCATCAACATTCATGTGATGGGTTCTAGAACGGTGCTCAATATTCATGTCATTTTGCTGGAGCTTAAGAGCCCAACGAGCTAACTGATCAGTAGGATTCTTCATGTTCTGTAACCATTTTAGTGAAGCTTGGTTTGTAACCACAGTGAAGGTGGTTCCATATGAAAAAGGGCGGTAGTGCTTTAAAGCTAACATAACGGCAAGGTACTCCTTCTCAGTTACACTAAAATTGCATTCTGCTTTTGACATCATCTTTCTGAGTTAAATTACTAATTTATTTGCATCATTTTCATCTAATTGGGTTATTATGGCCCCAACGCCATATTATGTATGAAGCGTCAGTAAACAAGAAAAACGGTTTAAAGTTGTTGGGATGCCTCAGAATAAGACGTTGTTGTAGCAGTTGTTTCAACGTCTCAAAAGCGTCCTTCTGTTCAGCACCCCAATAAAAGGGGTGTTCTAAGTCAATAGGCCAACAAGGGGTTTGATGAACTGGGCAAATTTGGGGATAAGCTAATGGTATTACCCCATCATCCCTAGAAATACCTGAATATCACTTAGGTTTTTTGGGGTAGTCATTTTTTAAATCGCTTCAACCTTATATTGCTTGGGTTTGATTCCCTCTTGGGAATTGGAGTGTCCAAGGAAATCCACTTTACTTTGGAAGAAGGTACACTTTGAGGGCTTCAACTTAATATTTGACTTACTTAACTGTCAAAACACCTCCTTTCGGTGATCAAGATGTACGTTGAAGGTTAGTGAGAACACTGTGATGTCATCTAGATACACAATGACACAAGTTAACTTCAGGTCCTGAAAAATGTGGTCTATCACATGCTGAAAAGATACAGGTGCGTTACACAACCATTGAGGTAATTAAGTTGGTTGGATGAGACCCTCACTACGAATGAGAGCACATTTCTCCTGGCCTTCAAGGGAAAGGTCCAACTTCCAATAACCACTAGCTAAGTCCATGGCGTAAAAGAAGTTAAGGCTGGAGAGTTGGGCCAGGGCGTCGTCAATGAGGGGATAGGATATCTATACTTTTTTGTGAGGTTATTTACTATTTGGTAGTTAATGACTATCCGATGACCTCTGTTTTTCTTTTCTAATTAGCAAAAGGGGGAAGATAAAAGGCTTTGTGAAGGTACTAATAACCCCGCGTCTAGAAACTGCTGCAGCTTTTTCATCATCTGCTATTCTTACACCTTTGGTTTACGGCAAGGTTTGGACCTAATCTGATGGGCATCACCCACATTAATTTAGTAAACCCAGTCTTTCATGTGGCCATAGTCATTATCTGATTTGGAAAATATGTCGTTATATTCTTATAAGAAAATTATAAACTTTTTCCAGTTCATCTGGGTTAGCTCGTCCAAAATATGAACATTGGGCAGGGTACACACCAGGTTATCCATGGGCAAGCCCAAATCCGCCATAGAGCCAATGGAGTGATTACTTTAATATCCTTTACTGGAATTGGGAAGCCTCTGCCAATCTCTTGGTGTTTTATATGACCATATCTTTTCCGGTGAGTTTTCCCAGAAGAAGAGGAATAGGCCTCTAGTAGTCTGGGTCTAGTATCCCAGACAGTACTCAAGGCACCAAGGGGCTAACGCCATCCAAGATTATGATAAGCTTCAATCAGTGGCGTGGGATTTGAAGAGTGACTTTTGGGTCAACCACTCGTTGTTCACCAGGCTTAATAAAGACCTCGTCTGCAGCATAAAAAGGAATACCTTCCCTGGCATCCTTGAGTCGAGCATTTCTTTGTGTTGCGCCTAGAAGTGGTATAAGGCAAAGTAAAGTGGAGAGGGGGTATTTTGACCATTTATAAGTATTTGTGGTTGCTGGGTTCTTTATTGGATAAGACTAAAGGGACTTTATAATTGGGCATTAAGTGGAGACCTAGCTTCATATTGATAAATACCTCATGCTTAATCATAAATTGGGTACCTGTGAGCATAACATAGGTGTTGTTGTTCAAGGCCACTGCTGGGGCCAATAAGATAAGCTTCCTAATTCAAATGGGAAGACAAGAGTATGCCCTGATAGCACAGGTATTGTTGAGGCCTGCAGTCCAAAACTTTTGTGTGTACTCAAAGTCAGGTGCTAGCTTTATCTTCTTGATAAGCTTAATGTAGATCACGTTAACAGGGGAGCAAGTGCCCAGGATGGCCATTATTCGAACTTTTTGAATGACCACTTCAACTTTTGTAATTGTTCCTCCAAAGTTAGGTGACAAAGCTAAGACCTACTTGAGCTGTAAGGTAAAGGTTAGCCTTTTTGCAATCTCAGAGTTTTTATCCAAGATGGATTTCATGGGATGCACCCGCTGAAGAGGTCAAATCAAGACAGCTACAAATTACTCACCATCTTTGGCAGTGTCAATAACTTTTTGGACACCCTAGAATTTGGTTGAGGTACTTTTCCTCAGGTATGGTGTAGCATCTACTCCTCCAGCATTCAATTGATCTGGAACCTCTACTTCCGCAGGTGCTCACAATATATAGCAATCAACGTCATTGTAACCCCTCAGATTCATCCCCAAGGGTATTCTCAACTACTGGCAAGGCTGCAATTGAGGTAAGAGATACGGCCAGATGAGGTAAGTAACTATCCTCTGACCACACGTCTTTCCAGCAATCCCTTTATTGTCACAAGGGTTACCCTTGGGGAAGTAACTACCAGCTTATCTGGAGGGGGAAGCATAGCAGCTTTGGTGGGCTTGTGTGAGAGCATGGTATCAACTACTTTACAATTCTCTAATTTACACGAGGGCGTGGTATATTGTTAAAGTCACAATGAGGAAGCAGGTTTCACAGGGAGGATAGGCACAGATGGGCTTGCTCCCAACTGTTCAACAGGCGGAAGCTCCTCAATGGTTAGAGCTGAAAGTTTCACCTCAGCTATTTTTTTGTTGAGGAACCTAAATGGAAATCGGCCACATCTAACAAAGCCTCTTTGATCTCGCAGATGTTTTTTAAAGTAGCGTTTTACTGAGATAAAGTACCTGGCTAGAGAGGTATAAGAAGCTAACACAGTTAGCAAGAAGTTTATAGCATCTTTAATGGTGAGCATGTTAGAGGCTGACGACCTTTGCGCAGCGAGGTAAAATTTTTTTGCAAAGGCAATAGGAGGTTCACCTTCATACATGCTAAAGGCGCATAAAGGTCTGTTTTTCCCTGTGTAGACTGCTTTGATCTGAATTAAGCTAAAAGAGCATCCTTCACCTCTGCCAAAGTGAGCGAGGGTCCATTTAAAGAACTATTATCTCTTGCACTAGGCGGTACAAACAAGGAAGGATGTGTTGACCATTTTTCTTGTCCGTTGCCCCATACATGACAGCTTCATAAATGTACAAAAAAGTAGCAATGCTCCCTTCGCTAGGTCCTGTACTTGTCTTTAGAACGAGGTTTTAATAGGCGCTGCTCAAGTCTTTTAGACGGGATAGAGCGCCTGCTAATTGCTTTTTCAGAGCAACTAATCGTGATTTAAAGTGAAGAGGAATAGTGGGAGGGTTACTCGCGTTTTAAGCACATTTTTGATAATTTTTTAAAGCACAGGTGTCCCTTGTATTGAGCACCAAGTTATAGGAATCCAGCTTATTTGTGCTCTCTTGTGCTTACACCAAACGATTCCACACGGTTTTTAAAAAAATAAACACTAACAAAAACTTGGGCTTTATAATTTTTTATCAGTAGTGCAGGGAAGAAAACAACCCCTCTTGATATTGGACCTTTCCATTTTTAAATTATATTGAGGGTTAAGGATATACAAAGTTAAGCGTGTGGATTAGCTTGGTAACGTCAAAAATAGGTAATATGTAATTCACCCTATCACATGAGGTAAAATTGAGATCACTTAGGTGAAACAACTAATGGGATGATATTGTTAGGCAGAACGTACCCATGTGGTGATGATTTGATATACTTTAACCAATCACCTTCTGTTAAAATAGCACCTTGGGGGACCTCCGCCATACCTATAAAAGGGGGTCCCTGCTTAGGTGTTGAAATTGAACTGAGTGTGTCAGGGGGAGAACCATTTGATGGGCGCCTCATAATATACTGTGTGGCCAGAATAATCCAACTTCTAAATTTAGAAATAATAGCCCGTTTAGTAGGTGGTAAAGTGCTGCCCTGATTTGCAGGGTTCCACCGAGAATCGGCCAAGGTATTTTGGCCAATATTGTCGATATTTTTATTTGAAATTATGTTATTATAATATTGGACATGTAATTGCCTATTTGTATTTGATAAATCTGGGGTAATCTTCCCCAAAACACTCTTTTTCCGCTGTCAAGTTGGCAATTGTCCAACATTGCTACCATGGATGACTGAAATTGGGTGAGGTTCCAGCTTGAATGGCCAGATGGTTTTTCATAGGAGCTTTAGCCTAGAGTATAAATAGTTTTTTTCCTCCAAATAAAAATCTCACTCTCAACTACTTTCTAATTACTTAAAGTAACACGAGCTACTAAAGTTGATAGTGGTGGGACTGGAGATTCCTGAAGTAAGCGCGGGGTGATGCTCCTGGAGTGGCTATTGCTGCTAGCTCCCATACCTCAGCCCTACGAGGAACTGATGAGAACCTGACCAACTGGCCACCAACAATGATGTGCTGTTGGCTGTAAGCCTTGAGGGTAAAGCGCGAGAGTGCCATAGCCGCCCAGGATGGGGGATGGACTCACTGGGGCATACCCAAGATGGGTTGGTGATTGGCATAAAAGTTTTGCAACATGGGTGTGCCATGGCTGCACGGGATAAGGGAAGGAATCACCAGGGCACACAAATATAAACCAAAGTGCTAAGGTAAAGTCGTTGGCCTTCTGGGTTGGTGACTTGGACGTGGACTTGTAGGGCTTGGTATACCTATTAGGCGAACAGCCAGGGTCAGCCTATCTCCATACTTGTTGGCCTGGCACACTTGTGGAGCCCACCGTTTGGAAAAGGAATTTTTTGACAACTGCTAAGAACACAAGCTCAGTCATGCTATAGTTGCGTTGATGAAAGTTCAGGATATGACTGCAGTATGCAACAGGGTGCTTCTCCCTTTTGTAGTCAATTTAGGATAGAACTGCTCTAACGGCGGAAAGAGATGCTTCAATCTGAACAATAAAACCTTTATCAAAATTTGGGTAGTGTACCGGAGTACTGATCAGTACCGTCCAAAGTGTGTCAAAGAGGTGTTGACAGTTTTTTATCCATTTATTCATGGGTTCCTTTTTGAGTAACTCAAACAGAGGTCCCCCAATGCAGCTGAAGTTAAAGATGAAGCTCAAGTAGTAGCTGACAATCCCCAAAAATACCTGTATGTTGCGTTTACTAATTTCTGGAGTTATTTTCTGGATGGCTGCCACCTTGGCTGGCTGCAGTTTCAGCCCCTTCGCATCTACCACAAAATCCCAAGTATTCCAGCTGTTCTTCAAAGAGGTGACATAAAAGGCTTTAACTTGATGTTGTCCTCAGAGAGCTGGCGGAATAGCTCCTTTATATGGTTAAGATGCTCAGAAAAAGTTTGAGAGAATACATTGATGTCATTAAGGTACATGAGAAATCATGACAGCTTCAGTTCACCAAAGATGGTGTCCATAGACTGTTGGAATGTCCTGGGGCGCTACTCAATCCTTGAGGCATATGTGTCAGTTGGAAAACCCTTGATGTAATAAAGCGCATTTCACTTGTTACACTGCGGGTAACTCAGTTTTCTAGTATCCCCATATCAAATCTATTTCTAAGAAATTTTGAGCTCCTCAAAACTGATCCAAAGCATTGTCATGCTGGCGCATAAAATACATGCTTTTTGATAATACTTTTGAGCTTCCAGTTGTCTAGCATTAGCCAGTTGGTACCGCCCTTCTTTTTTATACCAGAATGAGAGAAGCCCAAGGGACTCTTTGATGGTGTTAGTATCCATTAGTCCAGTGTTTTTTCAATTTCATTGGATACTACTTCTTCTGCAACCCTTGATCAGCGGATTAGCCTTGACCTGATGGTAAATGATCCCCAGTGTCCAACCAATAGACCATTCCTGAGAGCACCCTAAATTGTGGTCATTGACAGTAAAATCTCATTATATTTCTAAAATAAAGCTATTGCCTGATCTTTCTGTTCTTCCAATAGCCCTAGAAAATTATTTGCACGAACAACTGCAAATACGCTGGATTGCAGTTTGATGGGTAGACCGAATTCATCCAGCAACTCAGACTCATGAACCTGAAGGACATCCTCAACAGGAGTCATGTTTAGATACACCACTACTTGATGTTGGCGGACTTGAAGTGGCTTCTTTTTATAGGTTATTGTAAAGCCTTGATCCCCTCATGTCCCAGTAGTATAACGCTTGGAGCCATATGGGGCTAAGCTTAAAAATCTGATAATGCCCAATGACCTCCCATATATAATGACTGGTACTTCCACCTCCAATTCAGTGTTCACTATTACTTGGCATCTGGAGAAGATAGATCTTAGACTCAGCAGCTCTGAAAGCCATTTCATGATATTCATATATCTGCTGGGTTAGGACATGTGTCTTTATTTTAAGTCAATGATAGTGAAACGGAATCACCCTGTCACTATAAGCAAGTTTAAGGTGTCCCACATGTACCAGATCCTTTTACACTTTTTTGGAGATAAAATATATTGGAATATGTTGCCCCATATCTATAAAGTCTCCTCCATCATATCAATGACAGCACCAAAGTGTCCATAAAATCAGTTCCAATCAACAGATCTAATTGCTGTTTGGTAACACTATTGCTGAAGTTAAAAAACTGGGCTAAAATGCAAAGGTAGCGCACTGTACAAACCGTGGAGACAATTCTTTCCGCTCCAATGGTTTATAACTCATTTTATGTTTACATCAGTTTTTAACGTCAACTTCGCCATTAACTTAGTGGACACTTTATTGATTAGGCACCCATATCTGTTATAACGCAGACTTAATTTTTTACCAAAAAAGTCACAATTTAAACAACAAGATTAAACGAATTTTGACTGTTTTTACGTGAACACTAAAGAATCTCTCTTTCAGGAAGCTCATAATCCCTTCACCGACTTTGGGGTTTCTTTAACAATAGTGTCAACTGGGAGGGGAACGTTTACCATTTAGGAAAGTGCATCTGAGAATGATTTCAAATCATCTGGAGAAACTTTTTTGAAAATTTGACAGGCGAAGTCTTTGGTTGCTCCTGAGGTCCTTCTTCTGCCACGGCTTTGGCTTGTGCTTGAGTCAGTACATTTACCTCTTCAGCTGGCTGCCAATATAGAAACTCGTCATCATACTGAATGACTTTGGCAGAATATACTTTGATAAATCAAGGTGGGACTTTTGGGTTTAGGGTTGCGGAAGTAGAGGGTCCTTTTTATACTACGCTCCATCTTTTCCATGATAATACTAGTCCTGCTGTACTTAATGGACTGACAATAGGGGTAATCTATGCAAGGTGCCAGGGAGACCACAATCAAAACAATTTATTCCATAGGGTTTGTATCCTTGGTTATTGTAGGATGGCCCAGAGAGATAGTTTGGCTGTTGGCAATCAGCATAATCTTGACCAGGCAATAGGTTGACTGGTGATAGTCGGAGTAATTAAGCCCATGTTGAAAGTTGGGCTGCTTTCAATCGTCATAAGCAGGCCCAGACCAAAAGTTATACGGATGGGGGTTACTAGACAAGGGTGAGGCTCGTAAATGTAATAAGACTGTTGGTTACTGAGTGGAATAAAAGCAGGGCAGGTTAATTCACCCAAAATAAAAAGTCTGGCAACTGCTTTGGAAGTTTTCCAATCTGCATTGGAGTAAAGGTGGAAAAAACGACGCAAAAATTTGAACAATTTGAGATGGGGTACGTCATCCTGCAAAACTTGTGCCATGACATTGTAAAGTTTGCAGTATGGCTTCACCACTGAGGTCACCAAAATTCCTATGCCATCTTTGGATAAAGTGCCTGCCTTAATTAAAGTGTGGGCTTCCATTATGAATTTTACAGCAAATGCAGTGAGGGTCTCATTAAATGGAACTGAATAGTTAAGATCTTGGCCTTCAACTGTGACATCTTTGTGATACCCCCAAACAACCGCAGCACAGTATCCTTCACTTCTTGATATGTAATAGAACTGCTTGGAAGATAACAAGTAACAAAGTTGTCCCTTTCAACATTTAAGGCGGATAAAAGAAATCAGCCTTGCACCAATCTGAGGCTCATTTCTCTGTGAACTCAAATTGTTTAAAGAACCTGTGAATGTTCTATCGTGGTCAAAAGAAGGCAGCTTAATGATACAAACCTTCTCCTCCCGCATATAACCATGAGCATTTTGGAGCATACTGAGGAATTGGTCAAGACACATAGGAGTATCTCATCAAGGAGCCGGTTTGGTAGTCCCAAAGGCGCATGACTTATCTGCTACTTCAGGGCAAACATGGGTCACATTTACAGGCAGTACAGCCATCACCTGGTGAATTGGTTCAATGTGACATAATCATCTTCAGAGCTGTTTTCTTGGGTTGAGTAGCTCATCCTGCCTGCTTGTTCAGCGAGAAGTTCCTCAGCTAGATATCCAGTTCATATTACCATCATATGATTCTTCCTGAGCAGACCCATGCATTTCATTCATTTCCTAATAAGAGCGCTGGGGGTAGGGTGTTGTTTAGCTTCCGCTCTGCAAAATGTAGTCATTTGGTAGTGTCATCCAGACAATCAGCAAGTTGCATGTTTTGTGTCTAAGGATCAGCATTTGATTGAACATGATATTGAGCTGGTTCATTACATTGTTATATTCCAGAAGGATCTCATAATGCTTTTTAAGGAACACAACCAAAGCAAGTTTAATTTCTGCATACACAGCTGTAGCAGTAATTGTGAGGTATTCCCGTCACTGCAGGCCAATTGTGACAGGAATAGCACTTAAATATTTATTTTTTATTTTTGTGGTTGTTCAGTGTTCTCCCAGTAGTGAGAACCACTGTTATAAAATTGGAAATAAGGTTGATATTCGTTGTAAGGATTGCACAGGGTGAGCCCACTGAGAAATGGAAAAAAAATATGGGGATCGTTGGTCCACAAAAGGAACTCAAAATTATTATAATATGAAGCAAAAGCTTTGACACACCATCTATTTTATTATTATAAATAGCAGATTCTGTCTGATCATAGTCACTGCTTCTTACAAAAAACCCACTTTCTCTTGTCATCTTGTCACACATATATACCAATGACTTTAGGTGGATCTGGCCCTGTTGCTTGATCTATTAATTTCCGCCATATTCTCATTGATTCATCCTCAAAAACCGAGAGGCTCCAGAAAGTCTATTATTCTAAAATTCCCTATCACCTTAGTTCTAGGCGGTCTATAAATATTTGTCATTGTCAGTGTTGTAATTGTGGCGGTATATTTTAGATATACCAAAGGGGGTTTGCAAATGGTTAAGACCACTGAGAAATAGGACCAACAATATGATTATTGTTGTTTTTAAACAACGTATAAACTTTAATAGATGTAAAGTAATTCCCCAAAGACACTCTTTTATTTATTATAATATATATAGAAGATCCTCACTGTTCTGCTCGCTCTAGTCTACTAAAAATTCACCCCTTAAAAATCTCTGTTCTCGCTTATATCTCAACATTTTGGTTGATACTAACCCTTTTGCTTAGACTATTCATTCCGCCATATTCATATTGGTTCTGGCAGAGGCTTCATTAAATTCATGATCTCTTAGTTCAAGGCGATTTACCAATTATTCTTCTTGCATTTCTATCTCCTAACCAACTCATTTTAAAGCAATCCAATAGCCCTCCATTGTAACCAATATCGCCTCATCCTAAGGCGCTCAAATAATTGTAACTCATATCATGATTGGTGGATTCTACCCATCCCGCCATAATGATTTAGGGATTATAATCCATTCATATCAGAAATACAATTTACCCCCTTGACTGGACAAAAAGTCTCCAATGTTTATATGCCCAGAGGGCTTCACATGCACTCAGTTGATGATCTGACCACTTGTGGGGTCCTTAATAGTGTAGGCGTCAATGCATGTCTTCTCAATTATCTCGAATGGACCAATCCAGATGATGGCCAACTTATGTTTCCACCCAAACCCGTGCTGGTCATGAACAAAACCATATTCCCATATTTTAATTGAGCTAAGCTACTATGCCGCACCTAATCGCCAGTCTGATTTTTAATGTTCTTGACTAAGCTTTATAAGTATGCTTTGGATTGTAGCTTGATCAGCATCTTCGCTAGGTTGATCAAATGACGGTATGTATCCATTATGCCAGTATCTTCTACACAGGCAAATAGTAGCACCATAAGAGCAGGGTGTCTTCATATACAGCAATTGGAAGGGGCTCTCCCCCATGACAGAATGTTAGCTATTATAGGTGATAAAAGCGGTGGAAAGAAGGGAACTCCAATCTGAGAGTCAATCCTCTACTAATTTATAGAGTATTTCCACTAATATTCCATTGACCAGCTCAACCATTCCGTTGGACTTGGAGTGGTATGGGGTTAACATAACCCCAAAGATGGCCATCAGTTCATTTAGCTTTAGGATGTGGGAAGTAAAGTTAATTCCATTATCAGTAAGAAGGAACTGAGGGCAGCTTTGTCACTTGATAGTACACTCCATTATGAAATTGGCCACTGTGACAGCCCTCAAATCCCTTATGGCCCACACCTCAACCCACTTGATCAAGGGGTCGATTACCACAGAATGTAACTGGACTGGTTAGCTCCCATTGGCAGAGGGCCAGCAATACAAATGGAAACCTTATGCCTCGAAAAATGTGGTTTCACTAACTGTTATGAAGATTTCTGGTAGAATGGATATTCCACTTGACACTAGTGGCAGCAGAATATCATTTAAAGCACGTCAAATTTAAGGATTAATCAATAATAACGAGGGCGCAACAATTACAATGTCTTGCGCAACCACCATGGCTGACTTTCCTATATGCGCTCAGATAATGTTAGGCCATTCTGAGTGTTTTAAGAAGTTCACTGTTAAATTGCCAATATGCTTTTACAACTCACCATTCCACTGGAAGTTATTGGCTCTCATTTCATTCAACACTTTTATGACTTGTGCCAGCTCATCATCGCACTGTCCGCTAAGCATCATGTCATACATTATGTCACTCAGATTTATCGTAACTGCAAAAGTTGGTAGCCTTGACAAGTAATCCATTATGGTGTTTTAATCCCAGTCAGTGGAGAATCTGGAACTTAAAAGCTCCAGTTGAGGGATCACCAGGTTGGCCGCCCTTCAGGATCCTTAAGGTTCTGCAACAAATGTAGTGAAGCGTGATCTATTACCGCTTTAACCTTCACTCCAAGAAAGTACTCTCTAAATTTCTTATACACATAAATCACCACTAAGCACTCCCACTCAGGCAAGGTGTAATTACGTTTGTGGCAATTCAGACTTCTGACTGAAGTATACGACTGTGTGCTCCTTCCCTTCATTATCCTTTTGCTATAGGGCTTACCCAACGGCGGAAAGGGATGCATCCATCCACACGATGAACTCCTTATTATAATATGGGTATAACAGCACTGGCGCACTGATTGACACCATTCAATTTGTATTGAAGGAGCATTGGCGGCGTTCCATTCATTTGAACGGGGCATCATTCTTTAATAACCAAACAGCGGTCCACCAATACAACTGGAATTTGGTATAAAATGGTAGTAGTAGCTGATCATTCCCAAAATACTTGTATAACACGCTTACTATTTAAAGTAGTCATCTTTTAGAAAACCTTCACCTTAGAGGTCCGTAGCCCTGTTGCATTTAACACAAACCTTAGTACTCCAGATGATCCTTGAAAAAGTGGCATTTTCGGGGCTTTATCTTGATGTTGGCCTAAGCCAAATGGCAGAATACCTCCTTTAGTTGGGTAAGGTTTTTGAAAAACGTACAGGAGAATATGTTGATATTGTAAAGGTATAGAACGCACAACAGGTCCAAGTTACAAGGATAGTAATCATTTCCCGTGGAATGTAGCATGGGCATTACACAGCCCTAGTGGCATACATGTTGGCTGAAAAAGCCTTTGGACGTGAGAATGGCACATTTATCCTGTTCTGCCACGAGTAACTTGATCTTCCAATAACTGGATATCATATTCATTGCCAAGAAGTACTGAGCTCCTCTCAAATGGTCCAAAGCATTGTCGATTTGTGGCAAGGGGTAAAAGTCTTTTTCATAAAGCTATTGAGCTTGAGATAGTCTATCCCTACCCAGTTGGTACCATACTTCTTTTTGACAATTAGGACAGTTGAAGCCCACGGACTCTTTTACGGTTCATGTATTCCTTTCTCCAGCAGCACATCAATTTCCTTAGTGATGACTTCTTACGCTGCTCCAAATTGGAAGACTGGCCAGGACCTGATGAGGGGATGATAAACCATGTCAAGTTGATTTACAGTTCTCTGCGCGCACCCTAAATTGTGGCCATCAATAGTGAAGTTCTCCTTATTTTTTGGAAATGAAGTTATAGCCAGATCTTTCTGATTTTCCATCAACCCCATTAAGTTTTGCAAGATGCCACCATCTTTATGCCAAGCTGCGATTCAACAGGCAGACTAAATTCATCCAGTAACCTGAAATGATGAACCCAGAGGACCTACTCAACTGGGTAAAGTTTAAATATGTCACTATTTGATGTTGGTGGAATTTCTATGGTTTATTTTGGAGATTTTCTAACAAGACCTTGATCTCTCCATGTCCCTGTAGTATAACGCTTGGAGCCTTATGAGGCTCAAGCTTAAATTACAAATAAGGCCCAATGACCCTCCCACAGAGCATGACTGGTACTTTCACATCCAATTAAGTGTTAACTATTAATTGGCGCTGTAGGAGATGGATATAGGGCCAACAGCTCTAAGAGTAGCCCATGAAGTTCATAATTTGCTGAGAAAGGGCCCAGGTTTTGCTCTTAAGTTAATTGTAGAAAACTGAAATAACCCTGTCACTAAAGGCAAGGTTGATATGTCCCATGTGCGCAAGTCCTTTGGCACTCCGCTGAGGGTAAAATAAATTAAAGATCCGTTGCCCCAATATTTTTAAGGTCTCCTCCCTCATATCAATGACAGAACCATAGTGTCACATAAAAGCGGTTCTGATCAATAGGTCATAATTACTGTTTGGTAACACTACTTCCAGAACAACACTACAATTGATCCTAACTTCAAGGGAAGTACACTGTAAGTTTTTTCAGATACCGTGTTTTCTGCTCCAGAGGTCCCATACACACTTCAATTTTCCACATAAGGTTTTAATGTTAACTTCACCGCCAACTTAGTGGAAGCTATGCTGACTGGATAGCCTGTATCTATTAGAGCGCAAACTCGGGTTTTTTCTATAATGATATTACAGTAAGTGCACTTCAATTAAGATGAATGTTGACTGTTCACTATATGGACATTTAAAAGATCGCTTTTCCCATGAAGCTCATAATACCTGTTAGACTTTATTGTACCCTTTTACAATATCGTCACCTGGGAAGGCGATGTCTACTACTCTCATGGAAAGCGCATCTGCAAATAGTTCCAGTTTTTTTAAATAACTTTGTTCAAACATTTGACAGGCGTAAGGCGTCAAGGGTTCCATAGTTCCTTCATCTGCAGTGTCATTGGTTTGTGCCCATGTCAGCACAGTTATTCCCCCAAACTACTGCTGATATAGGAATGTATCATAGTACAGGGGGACTTCCGCCGTATATACTTCAGTAGGTACAGGGGGAAGTTTGGAATTGGTATAGCAGAGGTAGAGAGTCTCATCTCTACTCCGCTCTGACTTTTCTCTAATAGTCCTGTTACTGCTGTAAATGATAGACCCAACAATTGGGGCAACCTCTTACCAGGTGCCCAGGGCGGGCCACATTTGAAACAATAAGCCCTGTAGGGCATGCATCCTTGAGTATTTTAAGATGGGACTCAGCAATAATTTGATCATGGGTGATTGGCGTAATTTCACCCAGTTTGGTAGTGGGGCTGTTGACAATAAGCAAGTTCAAGGCGGAAGTTGAACTACTGAGGGGTATCTCAGCTGAAACTAAGCTGAACAGCTGAATTTCTCTGAATAAGAAGGTTCAATGATGGCGACGGTAGGCTTCCACTCTTTATTGGGTGGAGGGAAGTTTATGGATAGACAGCTCAAATAGTGAACAAGCTTAAGCAGGGGTGCGTCATCATCAAACATTGGGGTCATGACATTGTAAAGCTCATGGTATGGCTTTACCGCAGAGGGCATCGCAATGTTGATGTCAGATTTGGATAAAATTTTCACCTTAATTAACGTGTGAGCTTTTGTCATGAACCAATCAGCAAACATGGTGAGGGTCTCATTATGCTGAAATTTAATGGTCTAGAGCTCAGCCTTCTGCTGCAACGACTTTTAATTATCTCCAAACAACAACAGCACAGTATCATTTGATATTAATATGAAAGGGAACTGTTTGAAAGATAGCAGGTGGATTGATTGGCACTTCCAACATTCAAGGCAGATACTAACTGTATCTCTTTATACCATCCGAGGCTCCTTCCATTGAAAACTAAATCACTTAAAGAACTATGAATATTCCCATTGCAATCAAATAGAGGCAGCTTATCAATAAAAACTTCTGGCAACAACACTTTCTGACTTTTGAGCACAGCATTCAAGGAGATTTTTGTATTACATATTTGACTGGTGCGGAGTGTTGTGCAGATCCCTTGTCAAAGCAAGCTGGATATTACATGACCAGTGACTTAAAAGGTTTTTAAATTTTTTGTTACTGATCAATGGAACCCTGTAGTTAGAATCACTGTTAAGATTTTAGCGGTATATTGTAGATGCTCCAAAGGGGGCTTGCACAGTGTTGATCCCACTCTGCAATAGGACCAACAATATGATGATCATTATCCTTGAAATAATGTAATAAGCTTTTCAAATGTGGAGCAATGTCCCTTTCAGAAAATTGACTGTGGGCTCTGTTAGTTGCAAGCCAACAAGTATGAAATATGGTCAGCCCTTGCCATTTTGCCTTAGGCAATGGGGCCAGCAGCGCCTGCTGACCCCTGGCATGTCACCCGCACTATTCAGGGATTCCCTAACTTAATCTCAACCAATGAAATAATCTTAACCTTAAATTAATAAGAGAATGGGAAAAGGGAAATATTTATTGAAAGGGAAGCGCCAGGTATTTATACTATATACAAAAGAGCTACTGCGCCCATTACTGACCTATCATATTTCCAATGGACATTCCAGCCAGCAATTTTTCTCAGCCTTCTTCTGCGCTACTCTCTTCCCTGGCATTGAACCTCTCTGTGGGATCCGCGAATGGAGGCCACAAATAATTTCTCAGATTGAGAAACGTACTTTTTTAATAAAAGTATAAAATAATCACTCTTTATAATTTTTTATGTTTTTTATTATAAAAAGCGCGGCAAAACCAAGAAAGGCCCCTTTGTCGATACTAGCTTTTCCTATTTAAAGTAGTTTGAATTTCGAGACCATTGATATTTGAGGTAAAAGAATGCAAAGCTCAGTTTTCTAAATTAAGGAATATAGGTTTTTGGCCTATCAGATTAGGGATGAAAATTTTTGAGGTAATACTGACCCATGTGGTAACGATTGGATGAATTGTATCCAATCACTAGCAAGTAAAATCTTTTCACCTCGGTGGTGGTCAGACTTGACTGGTAATGATTGGGTAACTAGGCGATGGTTGGACTCAGATGGTAAAGATTGGCTAATTGTTATCCTATCATCTTCGAGTAAAAGCTTTGCACCCTGATGGTGGTTAAAATTTGGATGATAATGATTGGTATACTTGCATCCAATCATCGATGGGTAAAATCTTCTTACCTTGCAAAGGTTCCAATCCGTGCAATATTATACTCCTCATATTTGACTGAGGAGTCAGAGTATTTCTAGCATCAATACTTACCATTTTAAGTTGATTTTTATTATAAATCGTATTTTTCTGATTGTTGGGATTCCACTGAGAATCCACTAGGGTCTTTTCACTGTAGGTACTCATATCGCTGAAATCCCCTTTATTCTTTGATGATTGGGCAGGAGATGGGCCAATCATGATAGCAGATTTGAGAGCCCTAATACCTCCAACATTCTTTTACTTAAGTTGAGAAAGGGAATGTTTAACATTGCCCCCCTCAATAATGTTGGTAGGGGTGTAGGGTCAGAGGAAGTGGCCATGTACCCATATTATGATGTACTGGTAGCCAAAGACTTTATGGAGTACTCACCTCCTATCTTGTGTATGATAATATATGTCCCATCCCAATTTGATCTAAGTGTGCCACTTCAAGGAGTTGTGCAATTGCGGTGATATAGATTCCTATCCAACACTTTGTAAGAGGGCAGAGGAGCTCGGTGCTTCTTTGAAGCTTGGCCTTTTTGAGTCACTGTTTTTGTTTGGCTAGACTTTCCAGCCCATAATTTTTCATCTTCAGTGCGCGAGGGTTTTTGACTGAGGTCTGCGAGAGGTAGCATTCCTAGAAGATCAATTCTCTTGAGCCTTGGGATGGGAATTGGCTGACTCCACAGGCTTAGTGGTAGACTTTTTGTTTTTAGGCTGTTCTTTGGGAGCCTGAACTTTTTCTGGCTTATTCACCACCTCATCTGCTGCAGAAATTGGTATGCCATCACTAGCCTTCACTGAATCGTGCAATTTCTTAGTGTTACGCCCAGGAGTGACATAATGTAAGGGCACAGCGGGAGAAGGGTGTTCAACTAGGCAGGTGTCATCATTCCTAATGAGTTCTTCGTTGGATAAGACTAATGGAACTTTGTAGTTCATTAAAGATAGAGACCCTTGCTTCGTGTTGATGATGCCTTCATACTCAATCATGAACTGAGTAACTATCAGCATCTCATAATCATTATTATCCAAAGCCACTGTGGGGGCTGATAGATAAAGCTTCCTAATATGAATGGGAAGCGACGAGTAAGCGCCAAGTGCACGGGTGTTATTGGGTCCAGCGGTTCCAAAGTCTTGGTTGTACTCCAAGTCAGGTGCAAGTTGAATTTTTTTCATCAACTTGGAAGAGATGATGTTTACTGGGGAGCCTGTATCTAAAATTGCCATCACCCAAACTTTTTGGATCACCACTTCGACTTCATGAGTATTACCCCAGAAGTGGGTGATAGCGCTAGGACGATTTAAGATGAAAAGATGAGGTTAATTTGAACGCGGTCTCAGGGTAATTTTCCTGAATGGTTTGCATGATATGGTCATTCTGGATTGGGCGAATAATGCGAGACAACACCTCATCAGCATCGCTGGCAGTATCAATTTTGATGGGCTCCCCTAGGACTTGACGGAGGTAAGTGTCCTCAGGTATGGTGGCCTCATCTACTCCTCCAGCATTCAGGTGATCAGGGACCTCCACTTCCGAGGGAGCTCCCAGCAAGTAATACCCAAAGATTTGTAACCCCCCCTCAGAGTCAGCCTCTGGGGTGTTTTCCACCATGGCAAGGTTACAATCGAAGTGGGGGAGACAGTCACAAGAGGTGGGGTAATTTGCTTTGCTTTAACCGGTATTTTCTCAACTCCAGTAGTCCTGGAGGACATACCCTTAAAGCGCGCACCTATGGATAGAGCTGAAGGGGAAACTGTAGTGGGGATCTCTGCTTTGCATGGATGAGGAACGTCCATTTTAAGTCACACCAAAGAAGCAAGTTTTGGGGGGGAGGATAAGCACAGGTGGCCTCACCTCCAACGATTTTAGCAGGCTTCTGCTCTAAAGGGATATGAGCAACGTCTAACAAAGCCTCTTTTATATCTCGGAAGGTTGTAAAGTGACGTTTCACTGATACAATGTGCCTGGCGAGAGAGGGTTGTGAAGCTAACCCAGTTAAGATAGCGGCGATAGCATCATCCAGGGTAAGCAGTTTAGACGTAGCCAACCTTTGAGCAGCGAGGTAGAACCTCTCAGCAAAATTAAAGAAGTTTACCCTCATACATGGCAAGACGCATGAAAGCCTGTTTTGCCCGGTGTAAGCTCTGCTGGGACCCAAATTAAGCTAAGAGGGCCTTCTTGACCTCTGACCAGGTGTTCTGAGGATCCAAATGAGGAACGATCAACTCTTGAGCTTGGTGCCTTAGACAGGGAAGGATGTAATGAACTTTTTGTTTGTCAGTAGCGCCATCCATCGCAGCTTCATAAACATACAAGAAGGAGGCAACACTCTCTTCACCATGGGTGTATCTATCCTTCAGGGGTAGTTTGCATGGCCGTTGCTCTAACTTTTTGAGCTGGGAAAAAGAGCTGGCCAGTTGCTTCTCGCGAGCAACTAATAGCAAATCAGGAGAGCTGTTCAGTTGACAGTCTCCATGTTGTTAATACCTATCTAAGTATTCAGGGAACTCAACCCCCGCATTGGGCTCCAATTTGTGATATCCGCGAATGGAGGCCACAAATAATTTCTCAGAGTGAGAAATGTACTTTTTAATAAAAGTATAAAATAATCACTTTTTATAATTTTCATGTTTCTTATTATAAAAAGCGTGGCAAAACAAGAAAGGCCCCTTTCTCGATACTAGCTTTTCCTATTTAAACTAGTTCAAATTTTGAGACCATCGATATTTGAGGTAAAAGAATGCAAAGCTCAGTTATCTAAATTAGGGAATATAGGTTTTCAGCCTATCAGATTGGGGATGAA
Organism: Massospora cicadina; assembly: GCA_022478985.1. Classification (NCBI taxonomy): domain Eukaryota; kingdom Fungi; phylum Entomophthoromycota; class Entomophthoromycetes; order Entomophthorales; family Entomophthoraceae; genus Massospora; species Massospora cicadina. Next base: position 183,637 of record JAKSZP010011828.1, on the reverse strand, counting down.
AATTTTTGAGGCAATACTGACCCATGCAGTAACGATTGGATGAATTGTATCCAATCACCAGAGAGTAAAATCTTTTCACCTTGGCGGTGGTCAGACTCAACTGGTAATGATTTGCTAATTGTTACCCTATCATCTTTGAGTAAAATCTTTGCACCCCAATGGTGGTTAGATTTGGATGATAATGATTGGTTTACTTGCATCCAATCATTGACAGGTAAAATCTTCTTGCCTTGCAAAGGTTCCAATCCATGCGATATTATACTCCTTATATTTGACTGAGGAGTCAGAGTATTTCTAGCATCAATACTTACCGTTTTAAGTTGATTTTTATGATAAATCGTATTTTTCTGATTGTTGGGATTCCATTGAGAATCCACTAGGGTCTTTTCACGGTAGGTACTCATATTGCTGAAATCCCCATTATTCTTTGATGATTGGGCAGGAGATGGGCCAATCATGATAGCAGATTCGGGAGCCCTAATACCTCCAACATTCTTTTTCTTAAGTTGAGAAAGAGAATGTCTGACACTCTCACCTCATCCTTCTCAATGTCCAAATTAGTCTTGGTTCATCCTTGGCCTTGAGTTGCCAGTGAGCTGTGTAATTATAGTATTAAATAAACATCAAATTTTGATACAACCTTATGATTGATTACTATGTGCTGGAAACCTCTCCTGTCACTCACTTTAGTTTAAATATTGGCATCTTACCAATATCATGACTTGACTTGTCTCAGGTAATTATTTTGATTTACCTTATTCAGGCAATAGTAATTTAATAAATATGAGATGCTGGAAACAACCTCATCCACCTCAAACTCATTATTGTCATATTCTGCCAACATCAGATGATACAATTGGAGCATCCTCAGCATAAGTCTCTGGTACTCTGATTTAGGAACAAAAATCATAGTTAGATGGTTTATAGAAAATACATCAGTTTTCAGGTGGAAATTCTCTCAAGCATCCACAGATGGCAGTTGGCGTCAAACACAGAGTCCGCTGACATATAATAGTTGGATCATCATTGGCTTATAGTTGCCAGTGATCCTTATACTAATTTAGGCCACCAATTGGCCCCACTAGAACATAACTTCCCGACTCAGTGGAATACTTTTTTGGTTCAATCTATATAAATGAGCAAAAAACCAGAAATTCTATTGAACACCTTGAAATTTAGTCAATGAGCCATTCTGCCAGAATTGGCCATATCCTCCTAACTAACAATAAATCATTGGTTGGATTTCATTTGAATAAAATTACAACAGCCCCTTTACTTATAATTGTTAATTACCTGTGACAACTAGCTAAAACGTTTAGTTCACTCAAACCCATTTTGGAAGCCATCAGTGGATGCTGCTGGCCCTCCTTCTTCTTGCTGGTTGCCATGGAGACCTTTAATCCGCCAGGTAATTCTCAATAAACCTATATTTTTGCCAAACTTAGATATCATATAATACTTCACCCAAACCTCAGCCTGTTCCTAATAACACTTAAAGATAAGATGCTTATGGAGTAATATGTTATGTATGCTTAAATCTAAGGCATATTGCAGAGAGCTTCCTTGTTAAGCAGCAAGTCAATGTTATAGAGCTGGACAAGTATGATCAAGGAAAAGATCAAGTGGAGTAGAGATGGGACCCTCTATGTCCACTGTTTTGACTTCAATTGTCCCATTTGAACCTAACAAGCCGCTTAAAATTGAATTCTGCAACCCACTGACGTGCTGCCTTATAAATAATTTTCCAAACATGTACAATTTTTGGCTGCTCCCAAACCAATGAGGAATAGTTGAGGAGGGCTGCCATGAGAGTTCAAAATCCTATGCTTTACAGATATAATACAGTCTCATCAGATGAACCTCAACCCTTCTCAGATGCAACATCACTTAAAGGGGTGAACGTAACCATTCCTTTAGAAGTGATAATTATGGAATATCCCAAGGCCAGAGTTGAATTATGTGGTTCCTTAAGAAAAAGTATTCCCTGGATATTCACATATAAATTGATTATTGTTCTTTCTATTCTGATTACACATAGTGTGATATTTTTGTGACAAAAAACAAAGTTGTGCAATTATATACGTTGGCACTAGTTAACATAATATTAACTAAATTGGTAGCTAAGTACCGTTGAAACTTGGTGTGGAGCACCAGATGGTATATGGTGCCTCTATAGCACAATGTATTGTCTCAGAAAGGGCGTATAGTGCGCTGCCTCTGCATTTTGTGTCGATAGACATCTCTGCACTGGATATTATGTTGCCAAAACACAACAACATGCTGATAGGAGAAGAATTAATGCGCCATTAAGTGTGGAAGTCAATATTGTGGTGGAGACATTTAAGAACCTGGAACAGCGTATCCTGGTTTACTTCACCTTAAGTGGGGTGCTGAAGAGTTCAACCTGCGCTGGGTAAGTTAATCTCGCATACAGCGATAAGGTGATTCCCTTCTACCAGAAATTCAAAAATTAAAATTAGGGCTATCCCTCATCAAAAATATGAGTACCAGGGGCTACCACTCCAATCCGTGTCTGCTGTAACAATCTCTTCTGGCCACCAAGTTATAGTGGGGACAGAGCTTGAGATTGATATACCAGAAACTCTCTATGGGGAGGTTATTGAGACCTATCAGTAATCTTTCCTTAAGCCTCATGTAGCCTCAGCAAGATAATACATGGATACAGGGGATTAAAGTGTTGCCAAAAACTTGCAGAAAAGGCCACTGAAGGTCCAAAGCCACCAGGTGGTGGTATATCTACAATTGGCCTCGTTGATGAGGTTTTTCAGTTTCACAATTTAAGTTGCTGGAAGAGTTTCGTCTTCCCATTGGACCTCCAGCCAGTTTAATGGTAGTGGTTCCATGAGAAACTTTAACGGAACTTTTTGAAAATCATAAAGACTGAGATATGGCATAATTTATTATTTGGTGATTTTTGCTTACAAATGACCACAATCTGGTATGCGCTCACAGTTTTGTCCATCATCTGGACATATAAGATCACCAACTTATTCAGTGCTAGCCAATCAAAAGCTTGAGGCTGCAGAGAAGAAGTTTTAAAAAATAATTAAGCCACTGGAATAGGGAATGCTGAGCCATCTTCAGTCCTTGAGCATGTTAATTGTTAAAAACATGGCCCAACCATGTAGTAATTGACTACTAAAATTTAATAGCATTATCAAAAAAGATTTGTACTCACAGCCTCCAATGAATGATGCTTTAGATAACTTGGGATGAACTCACTATTTTTGGCTATGTACCTGATATCATGTTACTGTCAAACGAGTTGCCTGCAGCTGAACAATGAGTGTGCCATATCATTTCCAAGGGGTTATTCCAGCCCACTTATTTGCCGCAGGAGCTATGTAAAGCCCATGGCTACGTTCCAGTCAGCCATCCACTATTCTAGGGGATCTTAAGATGTCATAAATCCGTGTTTATCAAAGACAATAATGTCCTTTTGAAGACATTTTTGAGCATCTAAATTAGTTATATGTGATATATCACTGGCTTGCAGAGGCCAACATAAAGATCAAGCCTAGTAATTGCCACTTCTTCAAAGAGTAAACTTAATCTTAAATTTTTGAAAGACGCCAAGAGGGCAAAGATCACAACTGGATAAGGTAGAAGGAATGAGTAAGATGGCTCTGACCAAGTACTAAATGATTATTCAAGTATTATTGGGTATGGTCAAATATTACCAATGCTTAATTCCAAATTTGAGTTGTTTTGGGGCCCCATCTGTAGAGCTAAAAAAGAATGACGCCATGTTCAGGTGGATAAAACAATGTTAGAGTGCATTAATTACTCTTCAAATGGCGTCGATCAACGCTCCAGCGTTGCAATATCTGAACTTTGATGAGGGATTATAATCCAGACTGACACTTCCCTTTCCGCTGTGGGCGGTATTATCTCAGTGGTACAATGGTGGGATGGAGCACCCTATTCTTTATTTCATCCAGAGTTTAAAGTGTCACTAGCAGAATTTAACCATGACTGAGCATGAGTGACTAGCTGTGATTCATACTTACAAACTTTTCTAGGTATACCTTCATCTGGTAAAGTTTAATTTATGGCCAACCACGCTTCCTTGTGCTGGTAGCAGAATCTTCATGAGCTGGAGGGACTTCTTGTATGGAGGGCTCTCAGACTTCAAGACTAAAATTTTGACATAATTCAGTAGCCTGGCGCAAAGCACCAGAACACTGACAGTTTATTTAAGCTAACAGTATTTTTCAGAATTGTAGATCTAGGTGATTAGATGTATGAAAAATGACTAGCGGCAAGTTTACCAATGAACCACCTCAAGCTATCTGGATATTATATGGTTGATGGCTGATACTGTCAAGAAAAATAGTGAGTTGTACAAGAAAATCGTTGTTGATATATTGAGCTTCCCAAAGCTTTCTACATTTCTAGAATTTATCATGAGCGCCCACAAGGTGATAGTTCACAGAAGGTTACACAAAACTATAAAGTTCCTGTGACCACGTTTTTTGGGAGAAGGTGCACTTTGCCGTTCTTGAACGATTTCTTGTTATCATCAATGTCAAGTAGTGACTCTGTTCCATCAGAAGACCTCCTATCAGTTGGTGAAGCCACTGTTAATGTGGCATACAGTAATCATTGACCTCGTGAGGCCCTTGCCAACGAGTGAAAATTGCTACAAGTACACATGGTAGTGAAAAATAATTTGACAGTGTGCGTAAAGGCATGAGCAAGATGAGTTTTGGGGAGGTTACTGCTGCAAAATCTATCATTGAATGCGTCATCCAATGACACAGCTGCCCGATTTTATACTTATTAACAACGGCACAAAATTTATTCACATGTCTTCCCTAAGCTTAATTAAGTAATTCCATCAATGGGGTTCTAATAACCACATTCTAGCCTGAGTCCTAAAGTGCTATTGAGTGAATTAACGGAACCAAGTGAATATACTCAGAAAGCTTTTGTTTGTTAGACCGCTAGACTGTAGCACCCTCCTTTCCACTGAAGTCTTTTAATACAACTTTAGCCATCACTCCGTGACTGGTTAGGCACCTTTTAACTGCTTTATTGGAGGCACCCAGCCATTCCCGCAATACTCTACTCCTGTGTAGAGTATAATAAAAAATTATCAACACAATCTAGCTAGCGACTTTGAGGTCCAGACTGATCAAGCTTCAGCTTGAAGCTTACTCAAAATGCCTAACTAAAAAAATCAAAGATCATGATTCCAATCAATGGTGTTGTAGAGGACTTCTGCAGTTCACAATAGGGTTCAAGTCCTGTTCCACAATCAGCACAGTTTCAGTTGGCGGAATAAGTTTGCTAGCATATAGACTAGATCCTTTAAAATAATAGAGATAACGGGCACCAATGCCTATACAATTATGGATCTAGATAATGTTCAAATTTCAACTGATTGTACACTGAGATCCTTCAGCCATATAAACAATATCTGACATGACAAAAGAGAGGAAAACAAAAACAAAGACAGAAATGACTAAAAAAATAATATATAGTTATATATTCTGAACCACGCTTTAATAGAAGCAAGAGCAACTAACAAGATTCGCCACTTGGGGCTGCATTATGATTGACTCCAATGCCTCTGATTCCTTTAGCAAGCCGTATGCATTTTATTTGATATGAACTTTTGTTTATCTTACATTGTCTTGCAGGCGTTTTAGCCTCGCTGTGCCCTTTGGGTATCAGTGTCATGGCTTGGGGATGACATAATTGTGGAAATCAACAGCAAGGACAAAGCTTCACGTCAGGAGGAAAAAGGTGAAGTTGACAGGCCTCTTGGACCTCAAGCACACCTTGGACCAACTCTAGATACAGGCTAGATATGCCCAGGTTGGCCTGGGAATGTGTGTGATGCACGTCCTGAAGTTACATCCAGGGCGTTAAAACGCACCAGGTACGTTTTAAAACAGGATATTTTAATTTTGTTACTTGTCAAACAGGGTTTTAAAACCCTTTTTTTAGCACTAGGTATTTTAAACACGTTCAATTTCAAAAAGTCCAACTTGGGTTGGCCTTGCTTCAATCAATCACTCAAGTTTTGTCAATTTATAGATATAATACCTTGTTGGATGGAAGCATGCACTTACTGAAGGGCCTGGGCTTAGCACCACTTCCACCAACTGATGATTCCCTGCCATTGCTTAAGTATGTTTCCTCAAGACCAACCTTCCTTCTTGGTTGACTTTCTTTCCAATAAAATCGTTGGTTTCCATTTTTTAAATGTTAACTTTGGCGAACCTGTGTCAGACCTCTTTGGAGAGGACTTACAAAAAGTCAGCCATTTTAATTATAAAAAATATACAACCACATCTGGTGCCCCGCTGGGCCACCCTGGTCCCCTCCAGTCCAAGGCACTCAAGCACAACAGCTACGTTTACCTCTTGGAAATGGACTCCTCTTTGTGGTCCACTAAAGTTTTGTTTGTATAATACCTCTTATATATACTGCATTGTACACTCTAGCCCTGCGTTACTTTAGCTCCAGCAGCCTCTGTGTGGCTATTCTCAGCGTGATCCTGATTAATAGTTTCCTGGCAATTGGGCTGTGCTATGTGCACCATCTTACTGGGAACTGGAGAGTTATAAACACTCTCCTTTAATTAGTTACCAACCAGCTTTTTTACATAAAATAGAATTAGCCGCGTGGGTCTTTTGCAAAGTGAGATTTGGGAGCAAAAGCTGTTGGTCACAGATGAAGAAGGACTCGCCACCGTTTTTTCATATGCCAATGGTTGGAGCATCTAGCCATATTCTCACTACCTCCAATGGGAAGTACCCACCCTTCTTGCTTGTACCTGGAGGATAAGACGCTTTGCAATCCATGAGTCATAAATTACAACTTTCAACCAAAATTAATAAAAAAGAATTATTTTTAAAATTATTTTTTTCTTGCTCCACGTTTGGACGGTGCAAGCAGGATCATCTATGAAGAGCCTTGGGTTGATGGATTTGGTTAACAATGAAGAGCCTGTCATTAAGATGGGTATTGTTCATTCTTGGCCCTAAGCGCGTTTTATAAAGCTCTCTCTTATATAAAAGAGCCCAATATCTTCTATTATGGATCTGATATGGAACCCTTATTTTTATACAAATCACCCAAGGTAACCCGCGCTTGACCCCTACCATGATCCGCAGAACACAAGCGGTAGAAGGAGCTACTTTTACAACAGAAAGACTTTTATTTAAACTTTAAGATATGATGGGATATCTGACCTCAGTAGCAAGAGTGGCCAACTATCTCTCCCCGTTTTTTGATGCAAAAACGTACCCTGGGGACATGTTTATGCCTGAAAAAGATTTTCATAGTGAAGTTTTGCCGTTGTCTGCTATAAATAAATAAAATTCCGAATATTTTTTGTTGACTGCAACCCTTTCATACCCTTTAGGAAAACAGCACTACTATTTTGGTAGATACTGGATCCTCTCAAAATTATATTGACCAAGACCTAGCTGACTATCTTGAGCTTAAAAACTTGTCAGGTGGTATGGTTAGGGGAGTGGCTTCTCAAGGTATTCAAACACTGAAGGTTCTTAAGTTGGTGGTTTAAAAGTGGGCAAGTATCATTTGGCAGATCGTTTCCAAGCAATCAAAACCTTCTGTATCCCATTATTTAGGGAGTAGAGTGATAGCAAAGGATTGACGTCAGAATCAACTTGAAAGACAATACCTTGTCCTTAACATAAAAGAATGGTCATATATTAGTTGTCCCATTGTATGAAGCTGATTATTGGAACGATCTGCCCCACTGTCCAAGTATCTACACACTCAGCCTTGTTCCGTTGGTGAAGGCCTCTCAGGAGACACCCTTACCTTCCTGTTTGGAGGGGTTGGAATATTCGTTTGATGCATCTTTAAAAAATGTACTACTAGCTCATTCAGAGTTTGATTTTGAGTTCTAGCTTATTGTTGATCTGGTGCGTATCTCTTCCCCAATTTACCCTTTGACCATATGGGAGGAAGCGGCATTAGATGTATGAATTAATTATAGTTAGCTAAAGGCGCGATTTTTCAGCGCAACTCCCCAGTATGCACCCCACTTCTCTTTAGGGAGATAGCCAATGGTACCTTACGCCCAAGCATAGATTATTGGAATCTTAACATCGTCACTATAGCGGACTTGCATACCATCCCATTGGACTAAAAGATTTCTCGCTATGTGGTAAGGCGAAAGTTTTTCCAAACTGAATTGTAAAATGTGTTCAATCAGATCTGGATCAAAAAGGGCCATGAGTGGATAACAACTTCCTTTACCAGAAAAGGATTTTTTTTAGTTTTTGGTTATGTCCTTTGGGCTTAGAAATGTCCCTGCTATATTTCAATGCCACATTGATGCCGCGTTGGGGGACCTGTTAGGGGTATGTCAGTTGTCTACATGTTTGATATTCTGGTGTTTTCCCCTGATCATGAGTACCATGTAGTATACCTTTGGTGAGTGGTGGAGAGGCTAAAGCCAATCAAATGCTGAAGATCAGTAAATATGAATTCTTTAAGCCCATAACACTTTTATGGGCAACGCTGTGTTTGACCAAGGACACATAATATTTCCAGACATTGGGAAATTGATTTTTGAATGGCCACCCCAACTTTGGTCAAGGATTTTTGTGGTTTTTGGGGGCATTTTGTAAGTCCTGGGGAATGACCTCTGGGTGTTGACCGGGCCATTTTCTTATTTCCAAGTAAGAAGGCACCAAAGAGGATGGCTGCACCCCTCATTACTCAGGGCGATCTTGCGCACATAGTAGATGAGCGCTGAGTAACAGCTCTCCCACTTTGGATCCCGATTCCAGTACCCACACTAACCTCAGCAGAACTGTTACTAGGAATCAGTGAAATCTGCACCAAGATTGCCAAAATGGAATTGATCATAAACAATTTAAGTGGCAATTAGCCCAATGCTCGGATTTTAAATGGTCAGAAAGGTATGAAGACTGATCTATTGTCCAGAATGCCTGACAGTTGTAATTCAATTAACATGACGATCAGAAAATCTCTCCCCTCCCATATCTGTCAGGCATAACTCCCAATGGGCAGCTTCCTACTGACAAATCATGTGTTGCTCCTGATGAAATGCCATTGACTGAACGAATGGTCCATCAATTGATCATGGGCAGGTTGGGCGTCCCAAACCTGTTCCCAACCAAATGGGCCCACCTCTATGTGAGGTGGCCTTGGGGGATTCCCGCTGCTCATTGGGCTAAATGCTGTCATGCCAACCATTGGAAACATAGTTGAGCCTTGGTTCAGGTTTTCGAGGTCAAACTGACGGTGACTTGGCCCACCGCCAAATTTTGCAATGATGGTTCCCAAGGAACTAAACCGCCCATTCCTGAATAATTAGCTGGTTTTAGGTCGAATTTGAGGAACCTGATTCCAGCTTTGCTTTCCCCCCAAATTGACTACTATTTAATCAGTCGCATCACACTGAGAAAATTGTTGGTCAATTTTTCTTTCCTAAAATTCCATTAAAATTCTTCCCAAAATTTATTTTTTACATGTTAAAAATTGAGCCGCCTTATCCACCAACGTTCTTGTACCCCTCAGGGTTAACGGCTGTGTGCATCTGGTACTTTATTTTGTGCTCATATGAAATCTGGCTCACCAGCAGATATTGGTGGAACTCCTTTCTGGTTCCATATTTGTCATATCAGCAGCAGTGCCTCAGGCATTCTTGTTTGCTGTTCAGTGCGCTGGCATCTGGGCTGGCAGGCCAGTCTAATCCTTACTTGCTGTCCACCTGCAATGACCAACTATTCTTCTTAGCCATTTCCGCCTTTCTCACGTGTATAGGCGCAGCAATGGTCCCTTTTTTCCAACTGAGCCAGGTTGTAAAGAAGATTATCTCTGACCACATTAGACCAGCCACACTTGAGCCTCCAAAACCATACTCCATAGTTGCCACGGCTATTTGCCCATTAGTTTCCCCGGACCCCACCACCATCTCTTCAGTATCACTGGATTCATCCACGACTACTAAAAAGGAGAACTACGCTTACTCCTTAGTACCTATGAAGATTAGCATTGGTTCTCATCACGTCTCCTTTAAGCCCTGGTGGACACTGGAGCCATGGGAAATTTTATGAGTGTTGAATTGATGCAACAATTAGAACCAGAAATGGATGTGGTACTCCTCAGTGATAGTGGCCTCATCTGCTTATCAGCCCTCGTATGTCATTCGCTGACCAGTACCTTTTTCAATCCACCAGTTCAGCTTCGGTGATCACTTTTTGGCTATGCCGGACTTGGTGTTTCCAGTGATCTTAGGTTTTGGGTGGTGGCATTGACAACATGTGAAGATTCATTTAGAGTCTAATACGTTGTTGTTTACCAAAGATCATTCAGAGGAAGATTCCCTTTGATTGACACCCTCAAGAAGGTACAAGGTACCAGCTCTATCACTACCTTAGTCACTTCTGCAGGCATCCTGGCCAATTTCCCTGAAAACTTAATGCGCTATTAGAGAATCTTTGATATGGAAAATGTAGATCGTCTGCCTAAACACACCAGGTTTGATGGTGGGTTTCAAAGTACCGTGGAGTTGTTGAACATCATTTGTCCGCTGTATCCCCATACAGCGGAGGAAGAAGTTGCACTCAATACCTGGTTGAACGATATGTTGAAGAAAGGTTGGTTGTTTAAGGAAAACTCAACCATCGCCTCCCCCATCATCTTCACCAAAAAAGTGGATGGTTCTCTCCATCCCTGCGTGGATTATGGCCATTTGAATAAAATAACAGTTACTGATCCCTACCCAATGCTCCAGAAGCAGACAATCAGTCAGGCAATCTCCAAATCCCCTGTGTTTTCTAAGCTGGATTTGGTGAACGCCTTTAACCAAATCCAAGTAATGGAAGGGCAGGAATGGTTAACAGCAATCCGGACAAAGTGCGTCATTTTCCAATTTCAGGTAATGCCTTTCAGGATTAAAAATGCTCCCACTACATTTCAATAGATGATCAATAATGTAATGGGTGACCTCCGGTTCACCTGTGCTGTTACATACATCAATGATATTCTGATTCAATCCCTGACTCCTGAACAACATGCCATTGACTTGGAAGTGGTGGTGGTCACCTTTCATAAAGCAGGGTTGCTCCTCAAACCATCAAAGTGTGAGTTTTATAAGGAGGAGGTCACTTTCCTCAGGAACTTGGTCCTTAAAGATGGTGTCACAATACCTCCCAATAATTAGGAGCTATCCGGGAGTGGCCAACTATGATTACCTAGAAACAACTACAGAGTTCCTTGGGAACCATCATTTTTTTAAAAAAGTTCTCCCCGCACTCTCTCAGCTCGCCGCCCCACTTCACCCACTCACAGGGAAAAATGTACCTTTTTATTGGACGGACAAATGCCAACAGGCGTCCAAATCAATTAAAGAGGTGTTTGTATCCCCTCCCATTTTAAAACATGCCGATCCCACCAAGCCATATATCATTACATGTGATGCATTGTCAGTAGCTGTTGGAGCAGTATTGCTCCAGGAGCACGATGGTTTGGAGCACCTGGTCACCTACTTTTCCCTAAAGTTTACCTCTACGGAGCAGTCTTGGGCTATTTATGACAAGGAGTTGGCTGCCATTGCACGGGCCTTAACTCACTGGAGGTACCTGTTACAGGGTGCTCAACATGAGTTAATGGATTTCATGGATTACCAGGCCCTGTTGTACTTTCATAAACCCCAAAATTGGCACACTGGTAAGCCTGAACCTATTGGGACCTGTGCATTTTCAATTTCAAATATGAATTCATAAATGGGGCACTAAATGTCTTTCCCGATTTTCTCAGCTGCAGCCCCACCCACAGTTCCACGGATCTGGAGGAAATGGACCTTATTACTGTGATTCCTACCGCCCAAATCTTGCCAATTGTTCCCCCTGTCATTTCTTCACTTCTCTGGCCCCTGAATCTCCATTAGTTGCTCAGGTCTTAGACAGTCAAATGGCCTGCCCTGAGGGCGTGGAGTTGATTGAGCAGTTATCTCACCAGAAGCTTAAACACTCCCTATATTCACTGAAGTTGGGTATTATTTATTTCAGACCTCGCGTTTGGGTTCCCCCCCTCTTTCCGTAATGAGGTATTTTGCGCCCACCATGACCCCCCCACGGTTGGTCACCCTGGTTCTATGAAGTGCATCGATTTGATCAAATGGACCTACAATTGGGCTGGCTTGACAAAAGAAGTATCAGCCTGGATCGCTGATTGTGTTACTTGTGCCAGGGCCAAGTTTGTCGCTCTGGTAAAAATGGCCTCCTGCACCTCTTACAGAAGGCGGAGGGTCCATGGACATCGGTGTCTATGGATTTTTTGTTGAGCTCCCCTGCTCTAACTGGTTCACAGCAGTGTTGGTAGTGGTAGATCGATTTTTTAAATTTTCCCTTTTTATCCCCTGCACTTCCGCGATTACATCTGAAGAAACTGCCCACCTTTTCATATGCCATGTGTTTTCAATGTTTGATCTCCACCAGGAGATCATCAGCAACTGTGGTTCCCAGTTCACTGCGCAGTTTTGGAGTGAAAACCTATCAATCCTGAAAATATTCCCCTGTCACTCCAAGGTGTATCATCCTCAGTCTGACGGCCAGACTGAGCGGGTCAATCAAGTTCTTGAACAGTACCTGCGTTGCTATGCTATAGATGTGCAGGATACTTGAGCCGATGATCTCCCCCTTGCCCAATTCGCATACAATAATGGAACCCACACGTCCATGGGGTTTTCCCTTTATGAAGCAACGTTGGCTTATAATCCTTCATTTTCAGTTGGAACGTGCTTGCGGCCAGAGGTTCAAGCTGCCTTGGACCACGCTGCTCATATTAGATTGACTCAAGACTTAGTGCAAGAACACCTCGCCAAAGCTATTGATGACTACAAGCAGTTCTTAAATCTAAGCATCTTCCAGGTCACAAGCCCATGAAGGGCTCTTACATTATGCTTGACACCTATCACTTAAAGATCCAGGCCCCTTCCCACAAATTCGCCAGCAAACATTTGGGACCCCATTTGGTGGAGGAGATATTAGGTAATGGGGCGTTCCAATTGAAGCTCCCCACAAATTGGAAGCAACATCCATTTTCCATGTTTCCCAGCTGTCGCCCTTAAAGGGTGCAATTCCCACGGAACCAGAACTGATTTTTGTCAATAATGGATAGGAGGCTGAGGTAGAAGCTATCCTGGCATCCCGGAAATCCCGCCATTTCATATAATATCTCGTGGCTTAGAAAGGGTATCTGGCCTATGAAAACAGTTGGGTCAAGGCGCGCGATTGTGCAAATTGCATGGACCTGGTTGAGGCGTTCCATTTATCCCACCCCAAAGCTCCCCGTCCCCCCCAAAAAAAGTCGCGACTATTATGGCAATCAAATCACCCAAGGTGCACAAGAATGTGGCTCTCATGCAGTTTCCTGGTGTTGGGGCCCTTCCCTTGGGAAAAGGAAAGGGTAATGTAAGTCCTGTGAATGACCTCTGGGTGTTGACCGGGCCATTTTCTTATTTCCAAGTAAGAAGGCACCAAAGAGGATGGCTGTACCCCTCGTTACTCAGGGCGATCTTGCTCACTTAGTAGATGAGTAGTGGGTAACAGCTCTCCCACTTCAGATCCCGTTTCCAGCACCCACACTAACCTTGGCAGAATTGTTAAGAGGAATCAGTGAAATCTGCACCAAGATTCCCAAATTGGAATTAATCCTAATCAATTTGAGCGGCAATCAGCCCAATGCTTGGATTTTAAATGGTCAAAAAGGCATGAAGACTGATCTATTGGCCAGAATGCCCGATGGTTGTGATGTGATTAACATGACGGTCAGAAAAATTAACTTTCCAAAATCCATCAGGCATCACCACAAATGGGCAGCTTCCTGCTGACAAATTGGGTGTTGCTCCTGATGAAATGCCATTGACTGAACAAATATCCCAGTGACTGATCACGGGCGGGTTGGGCGTCCCAAACATGTTCCCAACCAAAATGGCCCACCCCTATGTGGGGTGGCCTTGGGGCATTCCCACTGCTCGTTAGGCTAAACGCCGTAACGCCAACCATTGGAAACTTAGTCAAGCCTTGGTTCAGGCATTTGAGGTTGAACTGACAGCGACTCAGCCCACCACCAAATTTTGTGATGACAGTTCCCAAGGAACTAACCTGCCTATTCCTAAAAAATTGCCAATTAGGTCAAATTTGAGGGACCTGATCCCAGCTTTGCTTTCCCTCAGATCAACTGCTATTTAATCAGTTGCATCGCACTGAAAAAATTATTGGTCAATTTTTCTTTCCTAAAATTCCAATAAAATTCTTCCAAAAATTTAGTTTTTACATGTTAAAAATTAAGCTGACTTATCCACTGATGTTCTCATACCCCTTGAGGTTAACAGCCATGTGCATCCGGTACTTTATTTTGTGCCTATATGAAATTCTGGCCTACCAGCAGATATTGGTGGAACTATTTTCCAGTTCCATATTTGTCATATCAGCAGCAGTGCCTCAGGCATTCTTGTTTGCTGTTCAGGTCCTTTGGCATCTGGGCTGGCAGGCCAGTTTAATTCTTACTTGCTGTCCGCCTAACACATGCTTTCATTAAGAAATTCACGCTCTATCTTCTGATGTGGCTAAGCACCTGTATAAGGCGAGTGGAGCTAAAGCGCTCCAGTGATCCTTCTTTTATTAGGATTCTTTACAAGCAGTAAAGTGCACCATGTCCACCTTTGTCCCTTACCATGTAAATCCAGAAAAAGAACTCTTTGTGTCTGCTGACACCTCCAACTTTTCCATAGCAGCTGCCTTATTTCAAGTAGATGAAGATGGATAGAGCATCCAGTGAGATTTTTTCCTGGGAGATGTCTCTATTTGAGTTATAGTATTCTGGTTTTTGACAAAAAGTTACTTAGTGGTTGAGGCGCTGACTTATTTAACATCATCACTTGCATAGCTCAACAACCATTCTGCATGTTTACAGATCACCATGTCTTTCTTTACCCTTGTGTACCTTATGTCTTGACTCTACAAAAGACCTGCTGGCATGAGACCCTAGCTAATTTGTGTTTTCCTATGAGGTTACTAAGAGCAAGGAGAATGGTTTGGCGGACGCTTTGGGCCGCAACCTGCACTAACTCCCTATCCTGATAACTAATAGGTGCATAATACCCACTTGATGATTCTGCTAGTTAAGATTGTGTCTTAACTTCCCTCTACCTTGGCCCACAGGCTAGCGCTTGTTCCTCTGAAAAATGCGGAGAGATATGGAAGGTTCAGAAAGGTAGTCTACTGCCATTGTCAGTTAAGTATAATATGGTCCTCGCTAAGAGTAAGTTGAATCAAGAGGATCTATCCAGGGGATACCACGTTAATATCATGATGGTGTGGTTTCAGGGACTCCTCTGGGTTCCCGCTGGACCTCTTCACCTGGAAATCATCCGGGACCATCATGATGGAATCACCGTTGGTCATCCTGGGAAAGCAAAGACCCTTGAACTTATCCGCCGCACTTACAATTGGAAGGGATTAGCCGTTCAGGTAGGCAGATATTGTAAAGAGTGGCTAGTCTAAAACCAGATGAAACCCAATTGGCAACCTTTAGCAGGGCTGTTGGTCCTTTTTCAAAAGGCTGAAGGACTTTGAACTTCTCTATCAGTTGATTTTATTGTGGAATTTCCTGCATCTGATGGCTACTATGCCATAATGGTGGTGGTGGACCTTTTTACAAAGTTCGCCCAATTTATTCCCTGGAGAATTACAGTCACCGCGGCTGAGATGGCTAGGCTCTTTGTCACTCATGTGTTCGCTCTTCATGGGGTCCCTCAAGAAAAATTTAGATATTATAGACCCCAGTTTACCTCCATCTTTTGGGAATAAAGATGTAAGACTCTTAAGATTTACCCCTGCTGTTCAAATACCTATTACACCCAATCAAGTGGACAGACTGAATAAGTGAACCTGTCCCTCGAAAAGTACTTGTGGTGTTACACCGCCACAGATTATTCAGATTGGGTTTCTCATCTATTAAGACCCATTTAAGTTATGACAACGCCCAATTTGCATCAATTGGTTTTTTCCCTTCTTCGCTAACTATGGCTTCAATCCCGCCTTTAACATGGAGCTCAGTTGTGGATCCAAGGTGGAAGCGGTGGTGGAATTTGCAAAAATGATCAAGAGTGTGCCAGAAGGAGTGAGCACAAATTTAAATGCGGCCATGAAGGCTTAAAAAGAGAACGCTGATGATAAGAGATGAGATGGAATAGAGTACAAGGAAGAAGATTTAGTGATTTTAGATGCTAGAAACATCCCAATTAAGCAACCATGCAAAAGATTGTGACCAAAGAGGATTGGGCCTTATTGAATTGTCAGTAAGGTGGGCCACCCCTCATACTTGTTGGAACACCCCTCTTCGTTTGGAACTTACAGTTTTCCATGAAAGCAAGCTTACGTTTTTTGAGGGTCCACTACCAGAGACTCCCAAGGCTTATCTCGTGGATGATAGTGCTGATGCGGGAAGTGGAAAAGATTGTAGCCTATTATCAGGTAAGAAAAAGAGTTGAGTATCTTTTTTCCTGAAAGGGATTTGACGCAGCAGAGAATATTTGGGTCAAAGCGCGTGACTGCGCTCAAGCCCTATATCTAATTGTAGCATTCCACAAGCGTTTCCCTGAGGCCGCAGGAAGAAAGTCCAAGCAAGTTTTTGCTAACATGAAGTTGGCCTCTGCTAGCAATTTTTCGATGCAAATGCCCTTGAAAGGGGGATGAAGCCCAAAAAAGAGGAGAGGGTAATGTCATGTTTATATGACCTAATTGAGGGCACCAACAGCAAGGAAAAAGGCTGGGTGGGAGGAGGTCCAAAGTGTCAAGTTGCATGACTTTCCTGACCTAAAGCACACCTTGGGCCAACTCTGGGTACAGGCCAGGTATGCCCAGGTTGGTAAAAGTGAGGTGCACAACGCAAGTATCTTGTTTCAGCTATTGCGTTAAAGCTGATTAATTATCTACTAATGAAAATGACTCAATTTGGTTAATTGGTGAACAGGGGATCAAAATTTGTTCAATTTTATGAAATTACTAACTTGGGTTGGGCTTGACTTCATTTAATCACTAAAGTAAGGTAGTTCAAAGTACGTTACCCAGTCAGATGGAATTGTCACTTATTGGTAAACCAAGATTTAGTAACACTTTTTCCAATAGTTGAATAACCTGAGTTGGCTTATATTTTTGCTCGAGACCAACATTCATGTTAGTTGTCTTACCTACAATAAATTACCCCATACGTTTACAGTTTTTAAAGGTTTATGTGGAATAGGGCGACCTATGTATGGACTTCTTTGAGAAGGTCTTGCAACAGGAAAGCCAATTTATTTTCTTAAATACAACAACAGCATCAGGTAAAATGCTGGGAACTCAATTTCCCTTCATACCGAGTCATCTGTGTACTCTAGCCCTGTTCAAAGCTTGGATATGAACTCCCCTTTAGGACACAGCCAAGTTTCGCTTATTGTATGATCTCTATTAATGTTCACCATGTTAACCACCCTTGCACTATGCCACTTTATCTCAAGCACCTTCGTGGGCTATTCTTCTTATAATACTGACGATTTTTTCACTAGCTTTGGTTCTGTGCACTGTACACCACCACGCTGTGAAATGGAGAGTTATAGATACTCTTCTGAGAATTTCGCCTCTAATCCACCTGTTATTTTTCCATCTTTTCTTCATTGTTAACCTTTAAGGCCACATTCAACCTAGGTTTTTTATCTGGCCATCTGTAGCACTGACTAGCAAAATTTCCATTTCAGCCACAATTATGACAGGTGATTTGATGATTGTTGTTTCTTTATGATCTATGGGCCAATTGTTCTTCCCCTGATTGTTCAAATTTGTATTTTTTGGTCCCAAAAATTAAAGTTTTGATTGATCTTTGGGCTGATTAGGGGCGTCAAAGTTACCTGCACACTGTCTCAAATAATTCAGATATTCTGATGCTCCCATGGATAGATTAAATCCCAGAATGAGGAAGCGCTGAAAGTCATGTTATGTTTTGACAGCATGTTGCATGGAAATCTTTGCATCAAATTTGTTTATTTCTCAAGAACCAAGTAGGACTTGAGCCTCATGGTAGTTTATTCGCAAAGTCTCTGATGGACTAATTTCTCTGGAATTTAATATTAAGTAGATCTTACTTTTGGACTGATAGTTTCAGGTTCTCCAAATTGTCTTTTTACAAAATTTTTCGCATCTGAATTGAACCAGTCATCACCTAGAGAGGGAATAACACGATCAATGTATGGGAGTCCAGACAATTGATGAGAGCTGTATACTTTGCATGATCATATAAACCTCGCACAGCTTTTTTAAAAAAATCTAGGAATGAATGTATATTTCCTTATTTTCTAAATCTTGGCGAATTTAAGGGCTTAAAGTAGTCACGCATAGATTTGTCAAAGGAGTTCTGTTTAGTCTAGAGTTCAAACATTTTAGGGAATCTTCTGCTAGAATTGAGCACATTTGTAATGAGTGTCATCTAGAGTTAGGATAGAAGAAAAAACTTTAGGGATTAAAACATCTGAAATATCCAATTCAGCCTCTGTATTGACCCTAAAGATTCTGCTTGTGGAATTGTTCTGAACTGCTTGATTTGGACTCCTGAAGTTGAGCCTTATGTAATTTTCCCAGTTAATCTGCCCAAATAATTAGAGGTTCTACTGCTCTGCCCTTGAGACTGGTTGAACAGTTGCAACTCCTCTCCTTAAAAGCACTGACTTCCTTTTTAAGATTACGTTTTTTCTAAAGGTAATTTGATAAGAAAGTATATGATTCACATTTTCAGTTAGTCAGCAACACAGTCATTCGTTGCCAATATCTTAGTTTGGAGATTTTGTTTTTTCCTAGCAATTATGACATTCATGACCTGCACGGACAAAACTGTTGAGTAGAGTTTGAGGATTTCATCCTGAATTTGAGCGGAATACTCCTCATAATTCAGCTCTACTGGCATGGCGGCCTGATCTAAAATGCTTTTTTGTAATATGCCCAACAAAATTCAGGCATAAAAATCGAGTTAAACATGTTTTGTTTTCAATTCCAGATGCTTTCTTCGAGCTGAACTGGCATCTTTGGTCAAACGTTTGGTCCAACAAGGCAGTACTTTGGAGTATTTTTCCAATTCCTGGCAACAATTGTTCATATTATGAACGCACTCACTGGTCAATCTATGTAAAGCGAGGACCTTGGCTGCAATTTTTGGAACTTTTTCATTTAGTTGTTCTTCCAATGTATTTAAACTTCTGTGGGCATCATTGAACTGTTCCATATTTTTTAACAATAGCCTTTGTAACTTCGTTGAAGCTGGAATTCAGCTTTTTCCTGTAGGTTATATTGGGAAGACCAATCATTTTCTTGAACTCTGTATATCTCTTATAGCTCTAAATTCTCCCAAACCAGATCCCTTTGGGTGTGATCAATGGCGGGCCGTACAAAGCCAAATAAGAACTAATTGGTTGTTTGTGTCAATTGAGGCGTCTGGACAGAATTGCCATTGTAGCCTTTTGGTATTGCATAGACTTCTCCATTCTAAAGACATGATCCTTCATTTAATTAAACAGACCAAAGTATGGGTCCACCTGAGATGTACCAATACTATACCCATAAATTAGGGTCTCCATCATCTCCTTCACACTGTCTGAGCTAAACTCAATAGAGATAGTTGAGTCTACATGCCCTCCTCCCAATGTGATGAGATCCAAGGAGTACAAAATACTATCCTCAGTATTTTAGAGAGCAGAGTTGAAGTACACACGGATTTCTTGGTCACTGAATTCCATATCATTTTCATCGTAGCTTATAGCAGCTTATGCCTGGTTCAGATTTATTATTCATATTAAAATTATAAAGTGGTTTTTAGTGAGCTACTTGCGAGTTTTTGAGAGTTTAATCGCTTATTAAATCTAATCCTGTTCCAATAGTCAGGAAGTGTTCTGGCCAATATATTCTTGATTATGCTATGTGTCTTTTAGTATTTCCTATCCATTAGGAAGCTTACAAAGCTAAACAATAATACTCGACTCTTTTAGTCTTTTTGGGTATTTTTTACCGCTTTAATTGGAAACTCTCCAGTCTCAGGTAAAAAATGACAAGCTCTCCTAATGCTTGTCTACACTTCTTATTATGAAGACTGAATGAATGTATGATGATATAAGACAAAATATGATTATAGGTAACATATGAGTTTATTTTGGGGCCAGGCGTCAGTATTTTATACCTCAGGGAATCTCTTGGACATACTCATATATTAGATGAGCTCATTAAAGCCATGTATCTGTTATGTACTTATGGCTCTGGTTACAAAAAAATCCCCAAGTTAATTTTACCCTTGAACTAATTAATCACAATTTTTAGCCCAATTGGAGGCACTACTACTCTTATAATCATGAAGGTTTTTGGGCTTAAAATTAGCACCTCACGCTGTTTATTCTCCTTTCAACTAGCAGATTAATTCGTCATACAGCTGATGAAACACAATAAATAGTTTAAAAGAATATATAAAATTTGAATAATGATGCACCCCTAATTGAGACGTCAACAGGCCTCCTAAACTTACTAGGTACTACC
This sequence comes from Massospora cicadina, assembly GCA_022478985.1. Classification (NCBI taxonomy): domain Eukaryota; kingdom Fungi; phylum Entomophthoromycota; class Entomophthoromycetes; order Entomophthorales; family Entomophthoraceae; genus Massospora; species Massospora cicadina. The sequence continues at coordinate 163,043 of JAKSZP010011828.1, read as the reverse complement.
TATTTGGCTATCCATGTTAAAGTACTATCTTTCCAATCATGATAACTGACATACATGAAAATTAGAATTAATTAATTGTAAAAATTAAATTTCAAACTGCAATTAAGTTTGTGCCATAAACCCACATGATTCACCCAAGTTGGTCTCATTTTCAGCCAAAATATTAATATATCATAGCTACCATTAACTAAAATAATTAAGTTTTTAGACGCAATCAAGTTGGTTTTGAGGTAAGTCTGATTTATTCGATTGAGCAGATAAATCAGGATCAAAGGATGTATTAATGGGAGCAATCTATCAGCATTGATGGTTTTCTTATAGGGTTTATTTTTTAGTATACCACCAAATCTAACAGCAGGAACTTCTAAATCTCTTTTGCTTCTTTCATGACATACTTTACCAACCATTGTAACCTGCTATTTACGCCTACCTCCTTGATGTGGGCGCTGCAGTGGTTTTTATCCACCATATGTACATGCAGTAAGTAATTTGCCTCCTGTTGTCTGTTTATTCAGTCGCTGAGTTTGTAAGAAACTCCCTGGTGGCGTTGGGAGAGTTTTTCACTACTGGGTCCACCCTGGAAACCACTGCTTTAGTAGTAAACCAACCTCAGTGGTACGTTCATCTGCTCCATCCATCAAGGTTGCTGACCAGGTTCTTGACGCCCTTGCTGAGCTGCAAGTACTTTCTCAATTACCCCTACAGGCTCCGCTTCTATTATGGATGTCCAACAGATGATGGCCCTCTTAGACGATGTTGAAGGCGAGCCTTCCAGTGGGTTTGGAGTCTTTTGTATGCATCCATTCAGACTGGGGACTCAACTCCTTTGATCTCACTGATATCTACCTCATTGAAGGCTCTGGTGCCACGTTATGCTTGCTTACTCCAACTGTTTTCTATGGGCGCTGAGGCGTCTAAAAGCTTTCTTTGGGACATCATTCCATGAGAAAGCACCCACCCTTGGCTTACCATTGGATATTATAAGAGCAATATTCCGAGTTGCATTGGATTAAACATCCACTAACCATAGAATTTGGGCTTCCGATGGAAATGGTGAAAAAATATGTATTCAGGTAATTTTAATCAGAGTGACGCTCCACCAGATCCCCTATCAGTGGATATCTTATACATAATAGGATTATTCAATGAAGTGATGATATCTGATCCTGACGTCAAAGAAGTTTATGCTTTTGTCCTGACGGTGTGTTAACCCCACATCTAACCAAGAACTCCTGACTTATCTGTACCCAGGTAATGGGCGCGCAACCCAAGGAGACTATAGCCATCCCCTTGGCCTGGATGATTTTCTTCTACCAAGCCAGTTCTCCCACCAAATTTGATTAAAATTTTCACCTTGTCAGAGAATCACGTGACAAATTCATTAAACAAAATTAGCTAATTTTATATCAACAATTGGAATTCTATTAGGTGCATACTGGATATTCTTTGACTCTGGTAGACAAGGGTGCAGCGGGTAATTTCATGAGTTTGAAGCTGACCAAGCAACTTGAATTGGACTTGGATTTGGCTCTAGAAGTGATGATTGCATCATCATCTGCACAGCATAATTTAGGGTGCGGCGCCCAATGATTTTCTCATTCATTAATTCAGATTTTTGACAAGTTTTCAACGATGCCTGACTTGGTGTTCCTGGTCATTTTGGGCGTGATTGTGGTGGCGCCAGAAAGTAAGAGTCCATTTGGATTCAAACACACTGTCTTTCACTTTTCCCAGGTGGAGGGCGAGTTTCTTCTGCTTGATACTCTATCCAAAGCCAAAAACCGTGGTTCAATCATGATGCTCGTTTCCCTGTGGGCCTTCCACCAGAATTTTCTCCATTATTGATGATCTACCAAGATATATTCAATTTGGACAAAGCAAAATGTCTTCCACAACACACTTAATTTAAATTGTATTTACATATAACTGTGCCTATTATTACCATTAAATGATACTGTACACTTATAAGGTGGAGGTGAACAAGGATTTGGATGCATGGCTGGATTATATGCTCAAGCAGCGTTGGGTATTTAAGGAGATGTCCCCTATTGCCTCTCCCATTGTCATTTGAAAAAAGGTGACGGGATGCTGCAACCTGCATGGAATATGGTCACGTGGATAATAACGGTGCATGGCCCTTACCCCCTTAATCTGAGTAAACCATCTTTCAGGCGATCAAAGTCCCAGGCGTTTTTCAAGAATGACCTCATATATGTCATAAACCAAATTTAAGTGGCTAAAAGCCAGGAATGGCTGACCGCTATTTGAAGAAGGAGAGGTATATTTCATTTTGGGTAAAGCAGTTTGGGCTGAAAAATGTCTCTTCATTTTTCGTTGGATGATCAATAATGTGCTGGGTGACCTCAGATTCACCTTAATGATGACATACATTGACAATATTTTAGTTCATTCCTAAAAACCCGAGCAACACAAGAAAGACCTGGAGGCGGTGCTATAGGCCTTTTCGTTGCTGGGTCTTTTTTGTTAAGCCATTAAAGTGTGAATTTTATTGGGAAGAAATTACTTTCATGGGTAACTTAATTCTAAAAAATAGCCGTTCATCCCACTAAACTCAAAGCTATACGTGTGTGGCCTACCCCCACGACTTAGAATCAGTTGAGGAGCTTTCTGGATACCATAATCTTCCTTAATAATTCTACCATGCACTCTTACAACTGGCCTTGCAACTGCTCCCCCTTTCGGAAAAAAGTTTCCTCTCAATGGATTTCTGATTATCAGTGAGCTTAAAAATCAATCAAGGAGGTGAAATTATTTTTCCTAGTCCTTGAGCATGCAAACACCAATAGCCATATAACATATCATTTGATGCTTTTTTTATTGAGGTAAAGGCTGTTATGATCTAAGATCACAATTATTTGGAACATCCAGTTAGCTATTTTCCTGTAACTTTACTTCTAATGAGCATTCCTAGCCTTCTACAACAAAGAGTTGGCTTCCAAGGCGTGGTCCCTAACTCAATGACTGTATCTTTTGCAGAGTGCTAATCGCAAGGTAATTGTACAAACAGACCACCAAGCTATCCTGTATTTATGCAAGCTTCAAAATTTTATGCACCAACAGGCTTGGACATATCATAATTTATGCAACTTTAACTTTAATTAAAAGTTTGTGAAGAGAGCATTGAATGTGCTCTATGACTTTCTGAGTTAAAACCCAGCGCTCTGTCAGGCGGAGGCAAATGAGAGAGACTTTATCACAGTAATACCACTAGCCCAAATTCTAGCTATTGCTCCTCACACAATTTTAATGGCTGATTTAGGTTCAGACGCGCCCATAGATTTGAGGGTCCTATTGGCACAAACAGCTTGGGTGAAGGATTGGAGTTGTGGGAGCATTATAGACTCTGACGCACAAGAATTTGCTCTATTCCTTGGTTGAAGGGCTTATCAAATTTAAGTCACACTTGAGGGTGCCGCTCTCCTCAATTACAAAGTCATCCGTGCACACCATGAATACCCTGCAGTGGGACATCAAAGCAATAAGAGTTGTCTTGACCTGATAAAGCAGCTACATATGGCCTGCTCTGTCAAAAGTCATTCACAGCTTCCATTACAAATTTTGTGACATGCGCATTGTAAGACCAGGGTAGCGCCCCCTCCGTTTAGATTGAGAGGTGTTCCTCTTCCCATCCAAGAAGGGACCAAGAAAACCGCTGGCCCCCCTCATCAACCAAGGCACCCTCTTTAATGTTTTTAGAAGTGATGAGTCATGGAGTATCCTTTGAGGATTCCTCCCCCAACCCCAGTTCTTACATCTGAAGAAATAATGGGGCAAATTAAAGGAAACTGTAGTGAGTTGGCAAAGAATCGACACCTTCTTGGGGCAAAGGGGCCAAGTACAATTAACAGAGGCCAATCTTTGATGTTAATAGTCACAATTGTAAACCATCGTAAAAAAGCCCAACAGGTGTGTACTTCCAGTGGGAAAAGCGGTAAATTGTCAAAGAAAGTTAATTTTCGCTGATTGCATCAGGTCATTTTTAATGTTGCCACTAGTTTGAAACACCCACTGAAAATATAAGGAACAAGACCTGACAGACTCATACCTTCAATGAAAAAGGTGTCCAAGATTGAATCTTTGGTTATACATGACAATGGCATGGGGACTTCGTCAAATGGGTGCCATCAGTTTGGAAACTTCCATGGAAATATCAGAATTCCCTTTCAATTAATCCTGCTCAGTCAAACGGACGCCAAACTGACTGGCGTGAGTGGATTGGGTGCTCTGAACCTGTTTCTGACCCCATAGGACTGCCCCTATATGGGATTGCCTTGGGTGGTTTTTGTCACCCATTGGGCATGATGCCATTTTGCCAATCATTGTAACTGCGACAATACCACGAATTGGGTGTCCAAAGACAAAACCAATAACGAAACAGTCCACCACCAAAGATTTTGAAGTTGATTCAAACTAGTTCATTTCTATCCTCTCACTTGAAATTTGGCAGATTAGGAAAACCTTGCGGACCCAATACTGAGCCTTCCTCACCGTTCCTAAATCAATTGACTTTTTTCAGTCTTGACACATTCTGAAAATGTCGAAGTTTGATAATATATTTTTAAATCTAATAAAATTCTTAATTCTAAAGTCGATTTTTCCCCTTATGAAGATATTTTAAACTGCCCAATCTGATCCCACTCTTCCAGCACCCAAATTAGTGGCTCTAGGGCTGCAACAGCCTGGTTCTTTGCTGGGTTGATATTTAAAATCACTGCCTATTGGCACTCGCTGGCTAATTCTCTCTCAGCATATTTAAACGTTGTACATGCAGCCTTGCCCCTGGCATTCAGGCTTCCTTTTGGGTGTTTTTGCATCCGGGCTGGCAGGCCAGCCTAAGCATTATCTGCCACCATTATGACATGCATGGTCTACGTCTGACAGATAAGGAAGAACATTCTCCTCCAGCCCCTGCAGCAGGTGGAGGGGCCATGGATCTCTGTTTCAGCAGGATTCATTGCTTAGCTGCCAAGTTCTAATGGGTTTATGGCCCTTATGGTAGTCATAGATCGCTTCACCAAATTTTCAGCACATATCCTGTTCCTCGGCCATCACCTCTAAGGAAATGTTCAGAATGTTTGTTAAACATGTGATCTCCCTTTATTCAGGTTGCCACAGGAAGTTATCAGCGACTTCAACAGTCAATTTATGACGGGATTCTCTATTGAACGTCTGTAAATTTTTAAAAATTACGCTGTATCATTCAACTACATACCATTTCCAGATGTATAGCCAAACTGAGCTTGTAAATAAATTTTAAAGACATATCTCTGGTGTTATGCTTCATTGGCTTAGATTACTTTGGCAGACGATCTCCTTCTTGCTCAGTTTGCATACAATAAAGGACCCCACGCCTCTATTGGCTTCTTCTCCTATGACGCCACTTTAGGTTATAACCTTTCGTTTTTTGTAGATCTGTTTCTTTGTTTGAGGTAACAGCCTCAGCTGACCATGCATAGAAAGTCCGCGCCACCCAGTCCTTGGTTTGTGTTAACCTACCAAGGCTATAAGTGATTATAAGCAGTTTCTGACCAGAAGTTCCTTTCAGCGCATGATATAGGTGGGGTCACATGTTATGTTGGCTTTTTACCACTTGCAAATGCAGGTGCCCTCTTAAATTTGTGATAGAACGTTCTGAGCATAATTTTTAGAAGAGGGCCTGGGGAACAGTTCGTTTTTCAAGAAGTTGCCGACTCATTGGAAGCAACACCCCATATTCCATTTATCACATCTGTCCCCATAAGGGCCTAATTCCGCCAGAGCCCAAACTGTTTGTTGAGACGACAGGTGAGATACCATGTATCCCTTAGTTATATTATCCCAGGGGACACAAAGCTTGATTGTGTTAGATTTTATCTTTTTTGCTTCTCTTGGTTAAGAAGTCATATTCTGGATGCTTTGTCTGGAAAGGCAATACCTAATAAATATACACCAATATTAACTTAAAATAGGCAAAAGAGAGTAATTTTTATTTACTTAGAAACGAGATTATCTGGGAGACCCTAGAGGTTACCCAGTCCATCTTAATGCATATTAAGCCAAGATATATTTCTCACCCTACTTGAGATTCATTCACTGCATAGATTGGGGTTAGCCCGATTTAGAGCCTAAAATAGTCGAGGATTACCCTCATTTATGGTTTCAGATTTTTGGACAGTTCAGGTTTGAAAACTGTTGTACAACTCATCTGAATCTCCAATTCAGGTTTAAATCCCGTTGTCCATTTCATATGAATCTTTAAATTTGGGCAGGAATACTGACATTGATCATTATTGAAGGGTTATAAGAGACTGAGGTCAGAGATATCTCAGCTTTCCATCTATCGCGCCATTCAGTTTAATATCTAGTCGCTTGGAAAGTTTACCCAGCCTAAGAGAATAGCTGACATGGTGTTCAGGACTGCCTAAACTATTCTGAGTTAGTCAAAGAATTCCACACTACTCGCCCTGAGTCTTCCCACACCCCAAATGTTACAAAGCTAGTGGCAATGAAGCTACTGAAAGCACACAAGAATGTCGCCCTTACCCAGTTTCCTTGTGAAGGTTGCTTACCCTTTTAGAATAGGGAAGGATGATGTAAGTTTGTGAAGCTCTCCTTGCACTTAGACTGGGAGGCGGACCCATTCTCCATCAAGAAGGGTCTGAAGAGGGCGATCATCTCTTTCATCACACAGGATGAGCTTGTCCATGTGGTAGATGAGCGGTGAGTTACAGCTTACCACTGAATGTCCCTCCGTCCATTCTCGTTCTGATGACTGGAGAATTGTTACAGAGTATCAAGGTGGTTTGCACTAAAGTCGCAGCTAGAAGGTCCTAAAATGGAAAGAATAAAGTTAGTCCCTATCTAATGTCTGGTTTGAGTTCTTCCAGATCAACGAAGTATGAAAATTCTCTCTTTAAATGGTAGGGCCTATTGCCGCTTAATTTCAGAAAAATACAAACGAAACTGGGGAGATTGGGGCATTGGTCTGGGTGTTTTGAACCCATTATAGCAAATTGGGACCGTCCTTACATTAAATGGCCCTGGGAGATTCCTGCCACTTGTCAAGAAAGATGCCACTTCCAAGGCAGGCTCGATCAGGATAAAATGCGCTTTGGGCGCCAAAGGATGAATTAACATAGACTCAGTCTTCTTCTGACATGGCCACTTAGGCTTATGATCTAAAGTTAATTTATATCACCCTAGTTTGGAAAATCGAGGCCCCACGCCCATGCATGCCATTTTTTACCTAAGCAACCAATTATCTAAGCAAATATCGCTGACATTTATGACTCTTGGTCAATTTCTTTATTATTTTCTTGCAATAAAACCCTATAGTTAATAAATTGCTCTTGGAAATTTTTTCCATGTGGTATTTACTGCGAAACTCATCCCCAAAAATAACTTTTTGGGTTGTGTAAAGACTAAGCCCTTATGGCTATCATAACAACAATATTGCTTACCATCTCTGGACAGGGCATACTGTACTTAGAGCATTATTAGATATTTCCCACTTGATGAAGCTATTACACATAAGGATCTGTCATTATTGTTAGAGGCTTTACCTCCCCATTGAATGAGATTTTGGAATCTTGGCAGGTATTCTCTATCCAACAGCCCTATATTAGAACCCAGCCCCATTGTCATAGCAACATGTTTTGGACGCTTTTATCCGCCAGCTACATATTAGCAACTGCCTAGCTGTGTGCCAGTTTGCTTTACCACTATCTTAAATCGCTTTTGATCGTTTGGCCACATTTTGGCCCAAGTTGAAGTCATCTGAAAAGCAAAGCCATTGGCTTTTAGGCTTACCTTCTGGGTGCTCAAGCACCCTGACTGGCAGTCCAGTATAAATATCATTTTCTTCTTTCATGACATTCAACAAAGGTCAAGGATGGTAGTCTTAGGGGAAACACTGGCCCAAATTCTCTTGGAAAGGGTGATGGACTTAGCATCCCGCACATGCCCCACTGTTGGAATTCTAAATGGTACCTTGATAGCACCCTATCTGGCCTAAATTTTATCATACTCAGACACTCCTACAAAGAGGAAATTGAGTTAGTTTATGGACACATATTTGAAATGTTTACATGTCTCCCTAAAAAAGATAATATGGAGGATGGTCAAAATCTATACTTTCCATACTCATTCCTAGAGGAGGAGTGGTGTCCATTTTTTTTGATACAAGAGAAGCTCCAGGAGAAGCGCCGCCAGAATAGAACATTGATAACATAGTAGAACATGACATTTATAAGCCAGCCATTTCAGGGCTAGCCATTAAAAGCTCATCGTATATATCCACCCAGAAATCATATTGCTCTAATCCCTAAAATGATATGGTGAAAAAACAAAGTAATATAGAAGATATCAAAGAAAGCAAATATTACTACACCACTTAATCTTGAGAGATTCAGTGCTTTACAATAGCAATCTTGGTCCCGCGGGTGCTAGGGGAACCCAAATTGTAAGGAGCCATTTTATGATCATCCAAATATCGCCCAAAAATTTGTAAATTTATAAAGTGAGGCTTACTCTAGCGCGCTGTCCTTAAAACGAGAGGTAGAGAGCATGATAAATGGAACTTTAAGCAAATGCCCTGTCTAGAGTAGAGGAGTCAGGACCCAATACAATAGAAATATGTTCAGTTTGAAGAGCAATCTTGAACATATTAGAAAAGCTAAAACTAAGCAGAAAGGATTACCAACAGGGAGCTAAAATGCTAACACCCATCAACTAATAACCCTATTGCAATTACATCCAATTCATTGATCCCTATTTTGTGTCATGGCTAATGACATATTATGAGGACAGATTGTACAAATAAGGCTGAGATGAATGAGGCCATGGGGGGCAATTTGATGAGACTGCCAGATCTGAAGCAAACCAAGGACTAACGTTGAGTTAGGGCAAAATATGCAGAAGTTGGGTCTGGGGGTGCGCATGATGGTCAGACGAGTCTTACATTTATGGCATAAAGATGCACCAGCTTTTATGGGAATTATGAAGGGTCATTATGTTCAATAAGAGGACATATTTTGAGTCCAATTTAGAATAAATTATTGCAAAATCTGGCAAGCTTCAGCTTCATTTAATAACCTGAGTGCAAGATTACTCAAGCTTTTTATGATAATCGATGGGAAGTTGCCTTTATTGGTTGGTTGGGTAAAATGCCTCGCCTGATAAAAGGTTCTCACATATTCTTTAAAGTAGTTTTTGAGACTAATCTTAACTATTGATCGAGTTGTTTAGTAAAAAAGGCCACATTCTTTTTGCTTATCAGATGGTCTCTTAGTTTGACCTCTTTTCATACCTCCTTGAGGATGTCTAAAATAAAACAATCATTCTATTTAATCTAAACTATCTATAAATATGATTTCTCCTTAGGGAAGACTGGACCTCTCCAAATTGTGGCATCAAAGAATCTAAGATCTGATTAGACTTGGTAATGGACATCACTAGCATCTAACCAATCTTGGTATTATTGTTATATCTCTTGATTTAAACAATTGTGTACACTCTTTCTTTTAGTCCTCTGGGTACTTTCACATATTGAGGTGCCATATTTCAGTTATTAAACTTAGATTGTTCCCAGATTGAGTAGTTGGTCATTACCTTCCACCTCTTATAAATAAGAGAGTTAGAGGCACACTCTTGGCATTAAGCAACCAGCCCTTTTTATATGTCCATAAGAATTCTCTAAGTAGAGTTCTCTCTGAGCATCAACTGGGTACATTGACCATTTGTCAGACAATATTCTGCTTATCATGGCGTTTCTGATCAGTTTTCTTGTACAGCTGTTATTCTCATTACAACAACTTGTGGGTCTCTACCCTTCCTGATTGTACCTGATGGTCTGGCTTCTTAAGTCCTGATGGTATTTTTCTAAGACCTACCTTAAAAGAGTATTCTGAGATTCAGCAGGTTCTTGCTTACATTGTTCCTGAACTACTATTCTTTAAAATTTAAATAGCTCTCATTTGACCTATTGCAGCGTTAATTTTCTGTGTCGCTTGTTAATTGGTGCAGTTGACTTGATCTTTACAGTGTTTTATGCACAGCCTCACCTATGCAAATCTGTAGAAGGTTTGGAACGCTTTCTATAAGCACTTCTTCCTACCATGTTTTCCTTCCAACCTTCTAAGTGTTCTTTACTATCCACCAGGTAGGGCGCCCCTTAGGCTGTATTTAAGTAAACTTGATTGAGCTAGACTTTACTCTGTCTGATGTAGTCAAACGTCATTTCTTTGTTCCGCTTTAAATACTCCTGTAAAGAATGCTCTGATATGGCGGTTTCTCAGACCAACTTTGATCTACTGAAGAAGGTTCTTTGGGCGATATTCCCACTCCAACTGGAAAAGAGATAAGTAATTTGACTGTCATTTTTTAACCTGCACTGACCCCTATAGATACTGGCATGGGAAACACAAGTGCATCTTTGTAATTGGAGGCTTCTTTTAATTCCATACATTCAGTTTTGAGGATCTCAAAGGTTATTGAGAGACTAGACCTTAGAATTCTAATTAAAAATATAATTAATATAGATGCGTTTTCTCTACCTGTAAGGACCTTATAAATACTGCTCTAAGAACTCAAGCGTTCCTTAGGAAATGGAGCTTTATCTTTTTCCAAATCTTTGGATCTGGGTAAATATGAGGGTCAGTGCGGTCTAACCTCAACTTATTAGAAAATGATTTAATTATTATAGCAAAATTTGTTTCACCCATCAAAGACCCCTATAAATATAGCATCCAAAATTGATTTTACTTTAAATGGGGCAGTGGCTCACACTACTACCTTCTTAATCTTAGTGGACTCAATGGTTTGCTGATTTTAATTATAAATAATAACTGATATAGCCCTGAGATTATTTTATCCTATGGAACAACCTCCCACAGAGCCTGCAAATACTCTTTATAAAAGTGCATCACTGTGATAATGGATATCAACTTCCAGGATGCTATCAGATCTTGTTATTTCCTATAAAGCCTGAAAACAACATAAATAATTGGAATTCCATAAATAAGAATGATAACTAATGAAATTCCATAAATAAAAATGAGCCAAATGAAAGCTCTTCAAGTCAAGCTATAAACAACTTCAGTTTATTACATCCTTCCAAGGAACCTGAGCTTGTCCCTCAATACTATTCGCCAAACTCAAAAAGTTTAATAGGAGTTATTAATACAAAATGTTGGTAAGTATGCTGCTGCTTAGATTACGTGGGATATGTAACCTCAGTGGTAAGGATTGCAAACTACCATTCACCATTCTTTAATTGGAAAATCTAATTTTGGGGTATGATTAAGTCTAAGGAGGAACCCATTTAAAAACTGTTGGCCTATCTGTTATCATATAATACTTATTAGGTTATTTTATTTTTTGCTGCTCTTTCCTCACCTTAAGGGAAATTAAAAAACTATTTTTGTGTATACTAGGGCCTTTGAGAACCTTATTGACCTGGACTTAACTTACTACACATAGTTACGCTAATTAACTGGTAGTATGGTTAAGGCAGGTGCCTCCCAGGGTATTCCCACACTGAAGATTCAAGGGTTGGCTGATTATCAAGTGATCAACTATCATTTAGATAACAGTTTTTAGGTAGTCAAAATTCTCCTTTAACCTAAATATTGGGAGTGGATTGGTGGCAAAACTTTATATCAGTTTCAACTTGGAAGCTAACTACTTTACTTTATTCCTTAGTGGTCAGGAATCAATACCCTCAAGTATGAAGTAAACAAAAAAAGCCATTTTTATACAAATGGCTAAATGTACTTATGATCAGTATTCACCTCTTTTGAAGCCAATCTAAGAAGTGCCCTTACCTATCTGCTTGACAGGTTGGAATCTTCATCTAAATATTCTGCAAATGTCTAACTAGATAATTATGAGTTTGATTATGACTTCCAACTAAAAGTTGACTTGATGCGCATTTCTTCAAATGTTACATTTTATTTTGCGGGTAGAGACAGCTTGGATGTTTGGGCAAAGAGCATCTAGCTAAGGGAGCCATAATTCAGCATACCTCTCTGGTAAGCTCATCACATAATTTTTGTGGAAAAAGCAGATGATACTCTTTTCCTTGCTTATATGTTAACCTGAATAGTGTTATCATACCTGATCTGCATCCAATCCTGGTGGGGGCACAATAACTCTTGCTACTTGGAGAATTCTAAAGTATTCTCCCAATTTGAAGTTTTTGAATGCCTTTTATTAGATTTGCATCAAAAGAGGGGCAGAATGGCTCAATGCATATTGTACCATGAGAGGGATTTTCCAATTTCTGATCATTTTTAGGCTCAAGGATGCACCAGCAATTTTTCAACCTTATATTGATGTAGCCTTGTGGGGTTGTTAGATGTATGCGTGTATCCTACAAGGATGACATTCCAGGTTTTTCCTCATTTAAGAATCTCATGTAATACACTTGTGGTAAGCGTTTGAGCATTTGAGGTCAGTGAACCTGATGCTGAAACCAAGTAAGTGTGATTTTTACAAGTCCCAGGATACTTTCTGGGCAACATCATTTTTAACAAAGCCCACATGAACACTCCAGACAAACAGAAAATGATTATGATTGGTCCACACCAACCTTGGCTTAAGAATGGACAAGCCTTTTGAGGACTTTCGCCTTCCTTAAAATGTTCATGAAAAGACTTTTTGAGGTAGGGACGCATTTATTAAGGCTAGTGGGGCCAAAATATTTCAGTGGTCCTCTTTACTGGAGGATGAAGTCCAAGCGGTAAAGTGTACCCTGCTTTTCACATCACGTCTTCACTACGTGGACCCTTATAGGATTTAATAGAGCCTAGAGATGCTTTCAACTTTTCAATAGCTGCTTCTTTATTACAAGTGTGAAAAGAGGGAGTTTAGCATAATGTGGAATATTTTTCTCAGAAAATGTCCTTAGCTGAGTTTAGATATCTATTTATGCCTAGGAACTATTGGCGGTTTGGAAGAACTGACCTATTGGCTTCATCATCTACATGGTTCTTCCCAGCCATTCTTCTTTTGCTAAACATTGCGCCCTATTGTACTACCAGGCTCCTGATTTCTGTTCCGCGGTAAACCTGGCGGCATGAGGTACTTAGCAAAAATATGTTTTGTTAAGTGTTTTTGAAGAGCAAGGAAAATGGCTTAGCTTGTTCTTGAGTCAAAACCCTGCGTTAGCACATGATCTATGGATTTGGAGTTGTGCAACACTATCTTGGTGATTCTCTCAGGAAAAGTTGCATTTAAGCTTTTTTCCATTGCTACATCCATGCCTGTTCTTGCTTCACTGAAGAACTCCGGGGAATATGTTATGTCCAAAAAGAACTTCTTATCTCAGTCACTATCATCAGAAAATACTATTATTCTCATTAAGTTCAAGTTAAGGAGGAGAATATACTTGTATGTACCATGAAAAGGATGATATTATATAAGCCCAGGAGCGTTCATTGGTTCCCTTAAGACCAATCCGCCTGGAAATAATCAAGGAAAACTATAATGGAATAACTTTAAGGCACCTAAGAAAGCCAAAGAGCTGAGAGTTTGACTGTTGTGTGATAACTGGGATGGATTGGCCATACAGGTGGCAAGGCATTCAAAGGAGTGCTTAGTTTGCAATAATGTGAACCTAAAATGCAGCCTTTGAGGGGTTGTTGGTACCAGTCCAGGAAGCACCGGGACCCTGGACTTCGTTACCAGTCAATTTTATTGTGGAAAAACCCTTATTGAAGTGGTATGATGCTATCATGGTAGTGTGGGACCGCATTAATAATTTTGCTTAAATCATTAAATGTAACAACACAGTAACGACGGCACATATGACTAAGTTATTAGTTTCACATTTGTTCTCTCTTCTTGGGGTGCCCCATGAGATCATTAGTGACCTCAGGCCCCAGTTCAAATCAGTATTTAAAAAATGAATTTGTGCAAAAATCTTCATATTCATCCGTTTATTTCACTGCCAAACCCCCAATCAGATGGGTAGACAAAACAGGTGAACCTGTGCCTTAAACAGAACTTGCAATGTTACACTGCATCTGAGTATTCTGACTAGGCTTCTTTTCTTCCACTGGCCCTTATTTTAGTTATCTCAGAGTCTAGCATGCTTCACTAGGGTGTTGTAACAGTCAAAATTATCCCAGTTTTAACAATTGTAAAATTTTAAATTGATTTGGCACATAATAGCACAAAAGTACCAACGGCACATTGGTAAATAAAAATTGATGCCCAAAAAAGATGAACAGGTAAGTGAGGTATGCAAACAATGAAACAACCTTTATTTTATTAATAAAATAAAAAGGCCCGACAAACAGAATTTTGGTCTGAGGATTAAACTGACAATTCTCTTTGGGGAGAAGCTCAAGGGGTTAGAATTTAGATTGAGCTTTGGTTTTGTGGCGCAACCTTTTTATGGTTTTCCTTCAGGGGCATTATTTGGGACTAAAGCGTTTTATACTACTTTTATTTTGATCTTTAATGCAAGGAGACCTGAAGTTACTGGGTGCTGGATTATAATTTTTCTTCCTTGGCCAGAAAGTCTTCATTAAGGATAAATGTCCTTGTGTGGTAGATCCTAACTATTTTTCATCCCTAATACAAATTAAGGTAAGTCAAAATTATTAATGCAAAAAATGAGTAAAGTTTATTTTCCTAGAACATGATTATATGGGAGATCAGGAGTTATTTCTTGTAAATCTTCAAGCATTCTGAGCTAAGATCTATAATCATCTACCAATTGAGGATTTTGGGCATGTAGTTCCCATCTTTCAAATGGGATTTAATCGCAGCAAAGATTGGGTCTAAACCCCAATAATAGGGGTTTTTGGGTAAGTAGTAATTGATCGTCCAAGTTGAAGTTTATCCCAGAAATTGAAAGGCCTTGAATTTCGTCAGGGATTATCCCCAATAATGGTTTTAACTAATTTAGCGGATTGGGTTTGATTCACATCATTTGTTCATGAAAATCTCGGTTCAAGAATAAATGCCAAAAAGTTCCCCTCTAGATCTTGGTGCAGGGGGAGCACAAATGAAAAAATTGATATTTTACGCAATTTACCACAGTGCAGTGAGAAACCAAAACAATTGATTGTTCATCATACCATTCCTATATAGCTTTGTAGGTCTCCAACCAGTTCTTTCCCAATATGTTATTGTGATCTCTTGGTCAATGGTGGTTGAAAAGTACAGGGTCATCTGGTTGGAAGAGTGCAGAGGTAAATGATTATCATTTATTACTATTAGTTTCTCTATTATTGATAGCCAATAAGTTTTTGGAAGCTAGAGCCAGAGACTGGATAATCTCATTGTCAATGCTTCACAGGGTAACAACAGAGGCTTTGGGAGAATCTTGGTCTGACATAGCTGATATTTAAAAGGAAGCTAGTAATTTCTTACATACAACTCTTGGAAGGGCGACATCATACTTATCTAATGATAGATTTTTCTATAAGCAAGTAATTTATTAGGCAAATATTGGGGCAATGAAGGAGGTCAGTTGTAGTCATTTACTGGAGAGTTGTCAATGGAGTAAATTAGTTTGCTTTACTATGCCACTGGTTGAAGGATGATAGGGAGTGGAGAATACTGGGTTTGATCCCATTAGTTTGGCTTAATTATTCATTAGCAATGATCAGAAATCTTTTTGCCTGTTATTGGAGAGAATTATGTCAGGACACCAATGCTGGGTGATAATCCAATTATATAATATCGTGGAGGTAGTTTTGCCAAAGTGAAGTGTAGAGAAACAGTTTTAATCCACTTAGTTGAATGGTCCACTGCTAGGAGGAAGAACCAATAAACATTAGAGGCATGAGGGAGGGGTCCCACAAAAAAAATGCTAACAGTATGGAAGGATTCACAGGGTGGAACTACTGGATGTTGAGATTAGAGATTAGGTCCAGCTTAACTTTTACATATCAAGCAGGACTCTAATACATCTTAGATTTAAACAAGCATTCCTTCTCAGTAACATTGAGTCTTGAGCCACTATGTAAGTTTTTTTTTGAATTCCCCATGGCTGACTTACCAATTCCCCTCCAATATGATGTCAGTTTGATCTTAGGGCTGTATAAGGCAACCATTTCTGATATAGTAACAGATGGGGCTCCCAAGGCCCAGCCTGCCACCAGCTGTAAACCCAGACCTACTCCCCCAATAGAAAGGTCAATAGCTGTACAAAGCCTGAAGAGTTTGTCCAGATGGATGGCCTTGCCAGGCACACCGGTCCGAGGTGCATCTATACAGCCTCAGTCACCTCATGGTAACCAGGCTGAGGTGCGGCCAACTGGCCTCTGGCACCTTGGGCCACTCTAGCACCATCCCCTTCCTATTGCCAGGGCAACACCACTCCAGAAGGATCCTGGCGCGTCTACCCCATTCCTCCCCTCCTATTGCACCACCATCTGTGCCCCAACCTTGATTGAATAGGATACAATTATAAATTCTATTAAATAAACAAGTCTAGCGAATAGCGGCATTAATTGGGAGTGAACTCGAAGTTCAAAATAGAATTCCAAAGTGAGGTCCATCTGAGCTGAACTCACTTTGAAATACTTCCCAAGAAGGCTAAATGAATTGTAGGTAATTAGGGGCGAAAAAGCCTCCAGAATTGATGAAATCCTGGGAAGTCAGTGGCAAACAATAAAACTTCAGGATGAACAACCACTTAAATAAATGTTTTTTAAATAATTATCACATTATTGACCCATTTAGAATAACTTACCCAGAATAATGGAATTGCAACCATTGACATACTCAAATCTCTTGATTCCCAACCTTATGAGATTCATGTAAAATTAACAATTGTTACATTACCCCTTGGAAATGAGAATCCTGGCAGATCTGAACCCAAACCAGCAAGGCAGGCATACAGCAACCAATGACTTTTTTTGACAGGGGACCTTTTTCACGAGCAGCCTTGGAAAGTCAAATGGAAGTCCAGAGCCCCCAGATCAAATCAACTGGTTCTCTGGAGGTCTCCTGGAGACACAAGAGGCCATCAACCGTTAGCAGTCCAGCCCACCCCCAAGCTCCCCATCTTCTTTATTGGAAGGCCCTACAAACTAATGGAAAGGATCAATGGCCCACAGTGATGCTTGGGACATTGACTGTGTCCATCTTGCAGGACGGCTGGAACCACAGTCCGCAAAGTTATGTTTGACTTTGAAATAATGAAATGGACTGGAAAAACCACAGTTCCAACGTAATAATTTTACATATTGTTTTGAGCACCAAGGAGCAACCAAAGGGCCTAACTGAGCAGGAGAGGTCTGGGGAACTGACAAGCAGCCAAACATTCACCTCTCAATAGTTGGCTATGCAAAGTCCTCTGTGTGGTTTGTCCATCCCAAACATGTGAAAGCTTCCTCAAAATGGAAACGCCTGAAAAAAGAACACATGTATGCAAGATATGTGAATCACAAAACATCTTTTATCTTTATTCAGTAAATAAAAACAAAAAGTAACCGCCGACCAGAGCTCGTCTGGGGGAGCAACTTAGAATGCTCCCCAGGAAGGGAAGTTCTAGGCTCCTCATAAAATTCTGAAGTGAGATTTGGAAGGTTCTGGCGCGCCTTATAAAGGCAGCACTTTGGGGACCTCACCTGAGCTAATGATTAGGCTTGCCCAAGCCTAATCTACAGCTCAGTTGAGGAACAACCCAATGTCTGAAACAACCAATATCAAAAATGTTTTAAAGCTATCTGACTCAGATTAAGAATATATGAATACAAGTCAGAATGTAACAAATGAGACAAACTTGTCCGTTACAGATATATGAGTTTGTACATTTACCATTTTTAACTTGGAGGGTTGCCATTTTTTGTTAGTTCTTTTGAAGGGTATGTATTAGTTTTCTTATAGATGCAATTTGGGTTAAGATGTCATAGAGTCGATCCAACCCAGGGTTAATCATAGCTAATATTAGGAGCCTGGATAAGCAATTTGCATTTTGGTTGATGGTACCTGGTAAATGAATAAGGAAAAATTGTAGATAATGAGTTTTAACGCTGTTAGAATTGGGAGCTAGGATACTCTTCTCATGAGTACCAAAGTTTAGAATTCTAAGTTCTTCACCAATTGATAAACTCTCAAAAGTCAACTGCACAGATTCATTAAGTGCATGATTCGCCTTGTTTGATAGTAGTTGATATCTATTTGGCTATAGTATGAAGACTATTATCTTTAGTTGAATAGATAACCCCAATATGTCTAACGCTAGACTTGTGATAAAGTAAGATATATTATTGATGTCAACTTATAGGGGTTTCTTCTCTAATTCGTCTAACTTGGTCCAACCTCATATTCAGAGGTTTCTAGTTTTTCTTCACGTCACTCTGAGTCTGCAGAGATTCCCATCTGATTTCACCTTATTATATAAGGATCCTTGATCCTTAACCTTTATATGACAAAAGAGTCCACAATTATTTTAAAAAACTACATTAATTTACTTAAGATGAATATAACTTTTTTTCTCCAAATGGAAGAACACTTTTCTTTTAATGGGATGAAATTTTTTAATTTTTTTAAATTGTTAGGGAATATATAGAGGGAATTCGGCGCAGACTCTCATTGGCGCCTCAGCCATGAAAAGGCAGCTGTTACCATTGAACTCCCTCCATTAACTCACCAGCGATGATCTTCTCCATCTGGTTAGTACTCCTCCATTGGACATCCTCGAGACCTAATATGTAAAGAGCTTGAAAACATGTTCCTAATGTTTCCCAATTTATAACAAACCAACCATATTTGGCTAACGACCTTCTTGGGTAATGAGAAAAATTAACTATTATGGCAGGTCATAAACCAAATGATCAAATTGCTAGTTTCAGATGCATTACTCGCCATGTAACTGCAACTTAATTTTTCAATCTGTTGGTGATTTTATCTCACTGATCCCAATCAATACACCTGATAGTTAATCAATGATCAACTATCAGATGCCCCATTTTGATGGAAACTCTGCCTAAAGAGATCTCAAGCATTAATTTATATCAATTCCCAATAGATCCAAACCTGGAGAATTACCTAAAATCCCCCAATCATTATTAGCCTGAAATCAGGGTGAATCAATATAATTCACTTTTCAATGGAAAATATCCATTAGCAATCCACAGTTAGCTTAGGCAGCTGGAAAGGTGGGCAAAAATCCCAACACATTTCCCCTCTTGCCTAGATTTCAAGCAGAATAAGATTAAGACAGAAGAATGCCACCTCAGACCATGTTGAATATTTCTTGGTTTTCAGCAGAGCATGATAATCTTCACTCAACGTGCTAAGGACAACCTTTGGCATATAGTTCTCTTCATTTTCTTCCACGCTAGTGCCTCCTCAGAGCGTGGTCCTCATGACCCACTGTCATGCCTGGGCTGATCAATTTACTCGTGACAATCTTAGTCCAAGAAAACTGGTTTTCCATCAGTCAGGAATATAACCTGTTATCATATTCAAGATCTTGGTCCGGCGTCCTTGATTTCCAGATCTCCCTCCTCATCCTTGACAGGAGGTTACCACCATCAATGTCTGTCTCACAGCAAAAGTAAGACTTGGTAATATATTTTCTCTTGTTACTTTCTCTTAATAACTTTCTTGTTCACATCATTTTTACAATTTTTCTGCAGAGCAAATCTTATTAAAAGTTGTATTAATTTTCTCCAAAATTAGAGCTCAATTAATACCAAAGTGAATAATGTCAACATTTATAAAAAGGTTTGACATCTCCCATCTCATCCAGCTTATACGTCATATTCAGATTATCAGTACCAGCAATATATTAACAGATTTTCTGATAAAGGTTCCTATATAGTCCAATTGATGAGCCATTTTGCGCAGAGAAATCTCTTCTATGGTCCTCCTAGGACTCATACTTACAGTCATGCTTACGTAGGCAGTCCTTCCTCTGAACTACAGGAAATGTTATATACCCTGATGAAACCAGAGTTGCGACAATCTTGAAAAACTTACGAAAAATTCTTCCCATGTTATAAATTCCTGAATTAGACTTAGATACTATCCTAGATAGGGCTCATTTTGCTGATTGCCTACTATTATCATTGAGCCTCCTTAAACAATGCCATACATTGTTGATCAATCGTTACTTGCCTGATCTGATTTGCTTCCTGAGTTCCTTTTATGACTTGGTCAATTTTATAAACCAGCTGTCCTTTCAACCAAACTAATTATTGGAAATTGTGAAAAATTTGAGCTCCTCTATGCAGAATTGAGGACCCAAGTAACTGAGGCTCTTTCCATAGCTTTGAACTCCTCCAATCTCACAAGAATCCTAGATTGAGACGTTGAGCGTATGCTCATCTTTTCGCAGGCCAAGTTCTTGAAGTAGGAGTATAAAGCTTTCAGCCCCCCTAAGTTCCATCATTCTTTCTGTTTTAGTATCCAAGATTTTCATAGTAATCTTCTTCAAGATGCAATCCGCTCCTTGCAAGACTATCTCATTTTTGGTGCTTCTCATTGGTATGTCCCCTTTATAGCTCTGATCATGAGCATGATTTGGCAACCTCTTCCTGTTTCCCTCACTCAATGCCAGCTCAAATGTACAATGTTTTTGATAAAGCCCATCAGCAAGCGATCAAGTCCAATCTTCAAGCTCTGATGCCATATTGTGACTACTCAGGGTTATACAAAGACTTCCTCTTCTTATTCTATTGATTTCCTTCATGATCTGGGGTATCACCATGGCAAGTTTTGACATCTTAAGTTCTCTTCCCCTTTTCACATTCTCTCATGGTTCAGCCTCCATTCAATGAACTTGGCTCAAAGTAGGTCTAGCTCTTGCTAGCATCCAAACTCTAATAGATCTATATGGTCTATTTACTACTACTGTGATACTTCCTCCCCCAAGAGGTAACATAGGCAGAATCATCCCTGAGTTAAGGATAATTGATAAAAAAGTATAAAAATATGTCTTTTTTATGTTAATATAATTTATTTTATTTCCTATATTTTTAAAAAATTTTGTATTTTTCTTCTTTTTAGTATGGGGCATGACCTTCACTCAGTTCAGTGGTCCATATTTTTATTTTCACCAAACTGGTTCCAAGGTATACTATGACCTACCATTTTCATGGTTTAGAGGTCTTAATTTAAGACTTATCTCTTTAATTGTTTTAGCGGTCTCTTTTAAGGACTTGACCAAAAAATGTCAAAACATTACCATCACAATGGTTCAGCGGTCCATTGGGAATACTCCTATAATTTTTTTTCTTTAATCTACTACTTTAGATTTTTATATGGATATGATTCACAATCCTTCCATACAAGAGGCTCTTGATGGAATAGGCGTCCATTGATGTATTGGCTATAATATTATATGGACCTGACCATAATGTATCTAGCTTGTTCCTCGTTCCAAAACCATGCATATCATAGTAGGCTACTTGATCACCTATGTGATTTTTGTATAATGACAGTCAGTTATTATCATCCGTCCATTTGGCCTTTATTTTCTTCTTCAAGATTGTATCAAATGCTCGCAATTGCACCTCAATCAAGATAATTGAAAGTCAAAGCAAATACTTCTAGACACTCATCCCCAAGGTTGGTTCAATTAGCAAAAATAGAATTGGCAGTAACGTTTCCTTCCTTCTGTAAAGTAATTCAAATAGCATTTCTCACATTGCTATATGGTGACTGATAATATATGCGAACATCACCAAATTAAGGTATGAGCTATATGCAGAAGTTCTCCCAGTGACTCAGCTTCTTCAGCGTCACGGTCAGCATTCCATTTACTCTTCTAACAGTCCATTCGTCTCCAGCTGGTAAGCTACTGACATGACACCTTATATTCCCAAGTATCATTCAACCTTGAGATCACGTGGGATGTAGAGTTTTCTCCATAGTCACTTAACAAAACTTGTGGGCATCCATGACGGTATACAACTTGATCCAGGATAAACTTTGTGTTGCTTGTAGCGACCACTTTCTCCAGGGCCGTAATCTTTACCCAACTGGTCAGATAGTCAATCACAGCTATTATATATTTGACTCCCCCTAGGCTCATGGTCAGTGATCCCATCACATAGATGGATACTGTATGCCAAGCAAATCCATGGTGGACCAGTTGATATCCGGTTGTGTTCTTGAATGGATTGAGCAACTGGTACTCCACACTACAAGCCATATAATAGGCCACATCGTAGTTACTAAGTTCTCAATAATAGAGCTGGCAAATGTGGTCAGTTGTTTTCTCAGGCTTCCATGCCTGAAAACCTTATATACAGTTTGAATAATTGCTGCTTGTTCTGAAAGTCTTGGGAATAATAATCGTTTCTATCAATTGTCTTAAACACTTGTTCATCCTTAGTCTTGAAATTTTCAATTGTTTTTCAAAGTGCACCTTGTATCTCTTGGGATTATTCCCAATTTCTCCATCAACCATTTTTACAGCTAATCAGCTTGTTGGTATACCACTTGGACCATTTTTACCCATGATAAGCCATCCACATTCTGATGGGAAGCTCCTGCTTGGTGAAAAATCTTATAAGCGTAAGCCTGAAGCTTCAATAGCCATCAGCTCAGAAGTCCTTATTGTTCTCTTAGCTTATGCAGCCATTGCAGTGAAGAGTGGTCCGTTATTACCCTAAAGTGCATACCATGATTATTACCCAAAACTGCTTATGGCATAAATCGCCGTAAGGCATTCATGCTCATAATAGAGTAATTACGTTCTGGTGCTGATAACGACTTGCTCACATAAACTACCAGATGCTCATCCATGAACGCATCTTTGACTCAGGATGGCGCTGATTGCCTTTAACGAAAAAATGGTCTATATATAAATTCTTAATTAAAATTAGGATATTTCAATATTGGAGAATTTATCAGATACCAGTGTAACTCATCAAAAGAACTATGGGCCTAATCTTCTTAACTAATACTTTATTTGGATCCAAAAGAAATTGAAAGAGGGGCTCAGCAATTCTCACAAAATTCTGTATAAATCGTTGGTAGTATATAAAAATTTCAAGGAACACTTGGTTGTCTTAGGAACTTTATGGGATAGCCATCCCTATTATGACCTCAATCTTCTGGGTTTGCAGCTGCAGTCCACTAGAGCTCAATATGAACCCCAGATACTTCATCTCTCTCTCTAAGGAAGCAGCTTTTCCTCAGCTTAATCTTCAGGTTAGCCATGCAAAGTATCTTGAAGACTTCTTCCAAGTGGTGTAAATGGTCAGTAAAGGTCCTACTGAACACATTTATATCGCCTAAGTACACCATGATGCATGAAAACTTCAAATTATTATATATGGCATTCATTGCCCTCTGGAAAGTCGCAGGCACATTGCAAAGAACTCTGGTCAAACGAGTTGTTTGGTGTATCCCCTACACGGTGATGATTGTGCATTTCTCCTGATCTTCACTAGGCAAAACGATTTTCCAACATTCTGATATTAGATCCATTGTGAAGAAACACTTCGCTTCTTTCAATTAATTTAATGCATTGTCAATTTATAGTAGTGTTAATGAATCTTTCTTTAAGACTTTATTCAGATTACAATATTCAATTGTCATCCAATTAAAGCCACACTTCTTTTTCATGATCAGGATAGGGATTATTCAGGAAAAAAGCAACGAAACTAGAAGCCCGTGCTTCACTAGTTTACTTATCTCTTCTTCAACTACCGCCTCAACGGCCTTTGACCACAAAACAGTCTCATCCTTATTGGCAAATTTTCCCTGGTGGCAACATTATGGATGGCATTCCTCACACATCCCAAATCATGATAGCCTTGGGCAGACTTCCTAATACTTTTCAAATAATATGAGCACATTTCCTGATGTCTTTCCGTCAGATCAGCAAGAAGCTCACGATTGACTAATAGATTCTTACTCTTGGCCACCCCTGCCATTAATTCCATCTCATTGAGGGTCATAAAATCATGAATTCCTAAATTCTGTCAAGATCAGATGGACAAACATGATGATCTGATTCACTTGATCTTCATTAGTTTTCCAATCAAATTCTCCATGAGTACTTAGATTTCTCCATGCCCTTGATTAACTATTCCAGGAGCTACCCATGGCTCTATTCTGGACTTCTTAAAGGGACTACCTACCTCTCAATATAACTGCTCATATATCTCCAACGTCAATCCCATATTAACTATGATCTTCAAACCTAGCAGTATGGTCCAAGAATTGATATTTAAGTATATTTTTTCTCTTTTCCTTTTGCAATAAGACTTAACCTATAATTTGGTTCAGAGGTCCTTCTTTTCCCCTTATTCCAACTAGTTCCTAATTATACTTTGAATTACCAGTTTACATGGTTCAGAGGACTTATTTTTTCAGACTTAACCATCTAATTTGGTTCAGCGGTCCTTTTTGGACTTAGCTCAAATATAGGACATAACCATTTTTATAGTTCAGAGATCCTTTGGGAATTATTGCAATAAATTTTTTAGATCCAATACTTTCAGTTTTTTGGTATTGGCCTTCTTCATTATACGTTCGTTAGCGCTGATTCTTCGTGTATAGGCAACACATACTGACTTTGGCAATACTCAGAATTGGTTTCATCCATTGGGCCTTCAACCCTAACTTGTCATTTTTATGACAGGTCATAATTTTATTTCATATTTCACAAACTTACATTTGAGTCTAAATATCTCACAAAATTGAGAAATTCCTCAGTAATTGTCAGTTTCATTCAATTGTTCTAATCGTTTTTTTAAAAAAAGATTTTAGGAATTTGTTTTAATCTGAAACGTTTGAATTAAATCACAGGAAGAATCAAAATTTATCCCTAATCATGGCTATTGATATAGTAACGTTAAACTAATTTAATTTTAACTTTAATTGATGATCCTCATCTCCACCATTTTCTGCCTCATTAATTGAATTATTGGGTCAAACGTTTCACTCCACTATTTTGGATTAATTGCTTCTTTTTTGACCTCTTTTTATTCATTAGTACTGCAATCCAGTACCCTAAATTGATTGCTATTCATATCAATCTCATCCATTGTCTTATCTAATGTCTCATCTAAGCACCTTGCTCCTTATGACTGTTACAAGCACACCCAATTTCAACCCAACTAAGCCATGTTGAAAATTTTCATCTTAAGCTGATGACTTTTGGAACAGGTTCTCTCACAAAAATAGACAGTTCCATATTTAAACTGTAAGTCTTTATCCCAACTTTTGAGTATCTTATTTGGTGTTTTTTGCCATATAGGGGCTACATTCACATTTCTGAGTCTTAGTTTTCAATTTTATTCATTAGATGCTCCACGTCTGAGCTGAGAGAACGCAATCAAACACAATTCACTTTGCGTTCAGTTTTTAAAAAACCTAGTGAACTAGATTACCTTCTAAATATGACATCTTTTACTGACGTATCTTACTTATCTACTGTCAGGCAAACAGCAAGTAAGAATTAGACTGGCCTGCCATCCCAGATGCCAGAGCATTCGAACAGCAAACCAAAATGCCTGATGCACTGCTGCTGATATGAGAATATGAAACCAGAAAAGAGTTCCACCAATATCTGCCATTGAGCCAGAATTTCATATAGGCACAAAATAAAGTACCAGATGCACATGGCCGTTAACCCTGTGGGGTATGAGAACATCGGCAGATAAGGCAGTTTAATTTTTAACATGTAAAAGCTAATTTTTGGGAAGAATTTTTAATGGAAATTTAAGAAAAATGACCAACAATTTTCTCAGTGCGATGCAACTGATTAAATAGTAGTCAATTTGGGAGAAACAAGCTGGGATTGGGTCCAGCAAATTCAACCTAACTGGCGAATTATTTGGGAATGGGTGGGTTAGTTCCTTGGGAACTGACATCGCAAAATTTGGTAAAGGCCAAGTCACTGTCAGTTCGACCTCAAATGTCTGAACCAAGGCTCAGCTACATTTCCGATGGTTGGCACAATGGGGTTTAGCCTGATGAGTGGTGGGAATCCCCCAAGGCCAACCCACATAGGGATGGGCCCATTTGTTTGGAAATGGGCTTAGGATGCCCAACCCACCTGTGATTGGTTGCTGGGCCATTCATTCAATCAATGGCTTTGTATCAGGTGCCACACCTGATTTTTCAGCAGGAAGCTGCCCATTGGGGGTGATGCCTGATGTTTTGGGAGGGCTAACCTTTCTGATCGTCATGTTAATCAAATCACAACCATTGGGCATTCTGGTCGATAGATCAGTCTTTATGCCTTTTTGACCATTTTAAATCCAAGCATTGGGCTGATTGCCACTTGAATTGGTTATGATCAATTCCATTTTGGCAATCTTGGTGCAGATTTCACTGATTCCTCATAACAGTTCTGCTGACTTTAGTGTGGGTACTGGAATCAGGATCAAAAGTGGGAGAGCTGCTACCTAGCGCTCATCTACTATGTGATCAAGATCGCCCTTAGTAATGAGGGGTGCAGCCATCCTCTTTGGTGCCATATTACTTGGTAATAGGAAAATGGCCCAGTCAGCACCCAGAGGACATTCCCCAGGATTTACATTACCCTTTCCTTTTCCCAAGAGAAGGGTCCCACCACTGGGGAACTGCACGAGAACCACATTCTTGTGCGCCTTAGGTAATTTTATTGCCTTAATAGTTGCAACTTTTTTGGGGGGGATGTGGAGCTTTGGGGAGGGATAAATGGAACGCATCAACCAGGTCCATGTAAATCGCATAATCGCGCGCCTTGACCCAACTGTTTTCATAGGCCAGATACCCTTTCCAGGCCAAGAGATATTGTATGGAATGTTAGGATTTCTGGGATGCCAGGATAGCTTCTACCTCAGCCTCCTCTTCATTATTGATGATAATCAGTTTCAGTTCCGTGGGAATTGCACCCTTGAAGGGCGATAGCTGGGAAATATGGAAAATGGGATGCTGCTTCCAATGTGCAGGGAGCTTCAATCAGAACACCCCATTACCCAATACCTCCTCCTCCAAATGGGGTCCCAAAGTTTGCTGATGAATTTGTGGTAAGGGGCCTGGATTTTTAAGTGATGAGTGTCGACATAATGTAGGAGCCCTTTGTAGACTAGTGACCTGGGAGACGCTTTCAATCTATGAACCACTTGGAGTTATCTATAGCTTTGGTAAGGTGTTCCTGCACTAAGCCTTGAGTCAATCTAATATGAGCAGCGTGGTCCGTGGCAGCTTGAACCTCCGGCTGCAAGCACAGTCTGACCAAAAACAAAGGAATATAACCCAACGTTGCTTCATAAGGGGAAAACCCCATGGACGTGTGGGTTCCATTATTGTATGCGAATTAGGTGAGGGGGAGATCATTGGCCCAAGTATCCTGCGCAGCTGTAGCATAGCAAATCAGGTACTGTTCAAGAACTTGATTGACCCACTCAGTCTGGACATCAGACTGAGGATGATATGCCGTGGAGCAATAGGGGGATATTTTCAGGATTGATAGGAGTTCACTCCAAAACTGCACGGTGATCTGGGAACTACAGTTGCTGATGATCTCCTGGGGAGACCAAACATCGAAAACACATGGCGTACAAAAAGATGGGCAGTTTCTTCAGATGTAATTGAAGAAGTGTCAGGGGATAAAAAGGGAAAATTTTTTTAGGCGATTTACCACTACCATCACCACTGTGAACCCATTAGAGCAGGAGAGCTCGACAATAAATTCCACAGACACCGATGTCCATGGGCCCTCCACCTGATGTAAGGGGTGCAGGAGGCCATTTTTATTAGTACGACGAACTTGGCCCTCTCACAAGTAACACAATCGGCGATCCAGGCCGATACTTCTTTTGTCAAGCCTGCCCAATTGTAGGTTCATTTGATCAAATCGATGCATTTATTAAAACCAGGGCGACCAACCGTGGGGGATCATGATGGGCGCGAAATACCTCATTTCAGAAAGAGGGGGGAACAAAACGCGAGATCTAAGATATATAAGCCTCTCCTTCAGTGAATATAGGGATTGTTTATGCTTCTGGTGAGATAACTGCTCAACCAACTCCACACCCTTAGGGCAGGCCATTTGACTGGCAAAGACCTGAGCAACTAATGGAGCGTCAGGGGCCAGAGCAGTGAAGAAATGAGAGGGGGAACAATTGACAATATTTGAGTGGTAGGAATCACAGTATAAGGTCCACTTCCTCCAGATCCGTGGAACTGTGGACAGGGCTGCAGCTGAGAAAATTGGGAAGTACATTTAGTGCCCTTTTATGAATTCATATTTGAAATTGAAACTGCACAGGTCCCAATAGGTTCAGGATTGCCAGTGTGCCAACTTTTGGGGTTTATGAAAGTACAACAGGGCCTGGTGATCCATGCAATCCATTAATTAATGTCGAGCACCCTGTAACAGGTACCTTAATGAGTTAAGGCCCGTGCAATAGCAGCCAACTCCTTGTCATAAATAGCCCAAGACTGCTCCATGGAGGTAAACTTTTGGGAAAAGTAGGCGACTGGGTGTCCCAAAACATTGTGATCCTGGAGCAACACTGCTCCGACAGCTACTGATGATGCGTTGCATGCAAAAATATATGGTTTGGTGGGATCAGCATGTTTAAAATGGGAGGGGATACAAACACCTTTTTAATTGATTGAATTCCTGTTGGCATTCATCCGTCTAACAAAAATGTACGTTTTTCCCTGTGAGTGGGTGAAGTGGGGCGGCGAGCTGAGAGAGTTCGTGGAGAACTTTTTTAAAAAAATGATGGTTCCCAAGGAACTCTGTAGTTGTTTCTAGGTAGTCAGAGTTGGCCACTCCCTGATAGTATCCAACTTTTTGGGAGGGATTGCAACACCATCTTTAAGGACCATGTTCCTAAGTAAAGTGACCTCCTCCTTATAAAAATCACACTTTGATGGTTTGAGGAGCAACCCTGCCTTATGCAAGGTGACCACCACCACTTCCAAGTCAATGGCATGTTGTTCAGGAGTCAGGGAGTGAATCAGAATATCATTGATGTATGTAACAGCACAGGTGAACTGGAGGTCACCCAGTCCATTATTGATCATCCATTGAAATGTAATGGGAGAATTTTTCAGCATGAAAGGCATTACCTGAAATTGGAAAATGCCGCACTTTGTCCGGATTGCTTTTAACCATTCCTGCCCTTCCATTACTTGAATTTAGTTAAAGGCGTTCACCAAATCCAGCTTAGAGAACACAAGGGATTTGGCGTTTGCCTGACTGATTGTCTGCTCCAGAGGCAATGGGTAGGGAACAGAAACTGTTATTTTACTCAAATGGCCATAATCCACGCAGGGATGGAGAGAACCATCCACTTTTTTGGTAAAGATGATGGGGGAGGCGACGGGTGAGGTCTCCTTGAACAGCCAACCATTTCTCAACATATTGTCCAACCAGGTATTAAGTGCAACTTCTTCCTCCGCTGTATGGGGATACAGCGGAAAGTTGATGTTCAACAACTCCACGGTACTTTGAAACCCACAATCAAACCTTTTGTGTTTAGGCAGACGATCTACCTTTTCCATATCAAAGATTCTCTAATAGCGCATTAAGTTTTCGGGGAAATTGGACAGGATGCCTGCAGAAGTGACTAAGGTAGTGATAGAGCTGGTACCTTGTACCTTCTTGAGGGTTTCAATCAAAGGGAATCTTCCTCTGAATGATCATTGGTAAACAACAACGTACTAGACTCTAAATGAATCTTCACATGTTGTCAATGCCACCACCCAAAACCTAAAATCACTAAAAACACCAAGTCCGGCATAGCCAAAAAGCGATCACAGAAGCTGAACTGGTGGATTGAAAAAGGTATTGGTTGGCAAACGACATATGAGGGCTGATAAGCAGATGAGGCCACTATCACTGAGGAGCCCGCATCCATTTCCAGTTTTAATTGTTGTGCCAATTCAACGCTCATAAAGTTTCCCGCGGCTCCAGTGTCTACCAGGGCTTAAAGGAGACGTGATGAGAACCAATGCTAATCTTCATAGGTACTAAGGAGTAAGCGTAGTTCTCCTTTTTAGTAGTCGTGGATGAATCCAGTGATACTGAAGAAATGGTGTCTGGGTTCCGGGGAAACTAATGGGCAAATAGCCGTGGCAACTATGGGGTATGGTTTTGGAGGCTCAAGTGTGGCTGGTCTAATGTAGTCAAAGATAATCTTTTTTATAACCTGGCTCAGTTGGAAAAAAGGGACCATTGCTGCGCCTATACACGTGATAAAGGCGGAAATGGCTAGGAATAATGCTTAGTTGATTATGTAAGGCAAACAGAAATTAAGAATTAGACTGGCCTGCCAGCCCAGATGCCAGAGCATCCGAACAGCAAACCAGAATGCTTGAGGCACTGCTGTTGATATGACGAATA
Source organism: Massospora cicadina (assembly GCA_022478985.1). NCBI lineage: Eukaryota > Fungi > Entomophthoromycota > Entomophthoromycetes > Entomophthorales > Entomophthoraceae > Massospora > Massospora cicadina. The sequence goes on along the minus strand of JAKSZP010011828.1, from coordinate 132,769 downwards.
TGGAACCTGAAAAGAGTTCCACCAATATCTGCCGGTGAGCCAGGATTTCATATAGGCACAAAACAAAGTACCAGATTCACATGGCCGTTAGCCCTGAGGGGTATGAGAATGTCAGTGGATATGGTGGCTTAATTGCTAACATGTAAAAACTAATTTTTAGGAAGATTTTAATGGAAATTTAAGAAAAGAAAAATTGACCAACAATTTTTCTCAATGCGATGCAACTGATTAAATAGTAGTCAATTTGGGAGAAACAAGCCAGGATTGGGTCCCACAAGTTCGACCTAACTGGCGAATTATTTGAAAAGTGGGCAGGTTAGTTCCTTGGGAACTGACATCGAAAAATTTGGCGGTGGGCTGAGTTGCTGTCCGTTTGACCTTGGACTTCTAAACCAAGGCTTGGCTACATTTCTTACAGTTGGCACAACAGTGTTTAGCCTGATAAGTGGTGGGAATCCCCCAAGGCCACCCCACATAGGGGTGGGGCCATTTGGTTGGGAACAGGTTTGGGACGCCCAACCTGCCTGTGCAAGGTCGCTGGGCCATTCATTCAGTCAATGGCATTGCATCAGGCGCCACACCCGATTTGTCAGCAGGAAGCTGCCCATTGGGGGTGATGCCTGATGGATTTGGGAGGGGGGAGATTTTTCTGATTATCATGTTAATCAACTCACAACCATTGGGCATTCCAGCCAATAGATCAGTCTTCATACCTTTTTGACCATTTAAAATCCGAGTATTGGGATGATTGCCACTTTTATTGGTTATAATCAATTTCATTTCAGTGATCTCTTGCAGATTTCACTGATTCCTCATAACAGTTTTGCCAAGGTTAGTGTGGGTATTGGAAGCAGGATCTGAAGTGGTGCTGTTACCTAGCGCTCATCTACTACTTGAGCAATATCGCCCTGAGTAATGAGGGGTACAGCCATCCTCTTTGGTGCCTTATTACTCATAAATGGGAAAATGGCCTGGTCAAAACCCAGAGGACGTTCCCTGGGACATAAAAATACCCCCTGTAGTGAGCATTAATTGTTTAAATTGGGAACTAGGCTACCCTTCTCATGAGTACAAAAGTTTAAGATCCTGGTTTATTCACCAAGTAATTTCTCTCAAAATTTAACTACACAGGTTCAATTTGTTCGTGATATAAGTTGTTTGATAGTAGTTAGTATCTAATTAATAATAGTATGACGACTATTATCTGTAGTTGAATAGAAAATCCAATTTGGTCCAACAATAGACCTGTGGTAAAGTATGATATAATGTTGATGTCAACTTAAAGGTGTTTCTTCCCTAATTCGTCTAACTTGGTCCAATCTTATATTCAGAGGTTTCTGGCCTTTCTTTTCGTCACGCTGAGTCTGCAGAGATTCCCATTTGATATCAACTTATCCTCTAAGGATCCTTGATCCTGAACCTTTATATGACAAAAGAGTCCATAATTATTATATACAACTACAAAATTTTACCTAAGATGATTAGAAATTATGCCCAAATTAAAGAACTCCTTTCTTACAATAGGATGAATCTTTTTTCTTAAATGTGAGCTGTTAGGGAATTTATAGAGAATTCGTCTCCCAACCCTTATTTGTGCCTCAGCCATGAAATGGCAGCTGTTGCCATTAACTTCCCTCTTAGGATCACTGGAGTTGGTCTTCTCCATCTGGTTAGGATTCTGCCATTGGACATCCTTGAGATCTAAAAATAGAAAGAGCTGAAAACGTGACCTTAATAATTCCTGCTTGATCACAGTGAACCAAGCATAATTGGATAACAATCTGTTTAGGTAATGTGACTCCTTACCCATTATGGCAGGTCACAAACAAACAGATTAATTCACTAGTTGCAGTCAGCATCACTAGCATTGAAACTGCTTCTTAAATTCTAAAAACAGTTGGTTATGAAACCTGATTAAAGAAAAAACTGATAGTTAATCTTTAAAAACTATCAGATGCCCCATTTTGTCAGCAAGTCTGCCCGACATGATCTTAAGCATTCACCCAGATTGATCCCTGATGGATATGAACCTGGAGACTTACTTAAAATCCCCTCAAACGTTTATTAAAATAAAATTAGGGTGAACCAATATTCAACTCACTCGCCAATAGGAATTATCCCCTAGTAATTCACAGGTAACTTAGGCAGCTGTAAAGGTGGGCAAAAATCCCAACAAACGTTCATCAGGCTTCCTCCATCAGGATCCTTTTTTTCTGGTAGCTATTCAGAAGGAAACCTGAATGGTAACTAGATTAAGATGACTCCCTTATAAGGAAGGGCCAAAAATGTTTAACAGCTAGTAGGACTACCAAGCATTTGCATTACATAATACAACAATTGCTTTTGGCTCTTATTAAGGTCTTGCTATAGGAGGCGATTTGATGATCCACTAAATTTCCATTGTGCTGATATAATATAGCTTCAATAGCTATATAACTAGCAACAGTAAGAAGTAGAAAGGGTTTGTTAATGTTGGAATAAGTACTGGTAAATGGGATAGAGTTTTTATGATAGTTAAAAATCCTTTTGTTGCTTTTTCTTCTCATTGGAAGGTTATACCATTCTTCAATAATTATACTAGAGGGTCAGAGGTGTTAAAAAATTAGGAATGAACTGGTGATAATATCCAACCATACCTTAAAAAACCTGTACGTCTCATATGGATTTAGGGGACACCTTAGGAATGACCATAACCTTATTGTCCATTGGAGATATATGGCTTTAACTACCTTATTGCCCAAATTTTTTGCTATTAAAGAAGGAGCATTTTGACGGCTTAAGTTTTGACGAGGCTTGACATAACCACTGGAAAACTTTCCAGAGGTAGATTTATGTGCTCAGTAAAGGTTCTAAAAAACGTAAATATTGTTGAGATAAACTTGCACTTAGGAACGTTCCAAATCACTTAAAGGTCCATACCTGGCGCGAGGAAGGTGGAAGGGGCGTTACATAGCCCCTGAGGCATCCATTTGGGATCAAATAGTCCTTCAGTTGAGATAAGAGCGAATTTTCACAATCTTTCAGTGAAAAGTCGATTTTTTAGTACATATTGTGAGATCCATAGCCAAAGGTAGTGGGAACCTAAATCAAGCGTAAAGAATCATCTATATGCGGCTATGGATAGCTTTCTTTTCATGTGATAAAATTGATGTGTCAATAATCCTTGACAACATGTTTGCCACTATCTTTCTTCTGATTAATAAGAGTGGGGAAGCCCATGGGACTTTATAAGGCACAAGTAACCTGGCTTCCAATAGTTTCTGTAACTATAAGGCCATTTGAACTTCCTTAAGTTTTTACTTTTGGTATGGCCTAGATTTTAACTGAGGGTTAGCATTAGTCTCAATTTTGTGAATAAACCCAGATATTTTCCCATAGTCACTTTTTCCCCGGGAAAAATATTGTCATACTCCTTGAGGAGGTCTTTGACATTCTAAAAATTTTTAGGGCTGAGATTTTCTCCAATTATGCTTTCAACCAAAGCTATGGTGGGTATAGGATCAAGTCTTTAATCTTGTAATGAGCCAAAACAAAACATGTTAGTGATAATTTCAATGGGACATAGTTTTAAATAAGCAAAAGGGCATATCAAGGAACTTAGAGGGTTTGGTTTGTTAGATTTCTACTAATATAGCAAAAGAAACCCCATAGGCAGGATCGAAAATCCCTTAGAAGGTCAACGCTTCTTTGATTGAAGGGTTTGGGTGACCTCTTAGCTCCAAAACTTGATTAGGAAGGGTGAAACTTTTGATCCTGTATCCACAATAACTTATGAGCCGGAGGGTATTGTAATAGGATGGGGGCATACAGAGGGTTACCATCCTCAGAGTCCACTTCCTAAGGGTAAGTTAGTTTTTTCCTCCAAAGACAAGATATTAAACTTTACAAATGGTGGACGGATATTTGAGGAGACAGGTTCTTTTTTGGGGCGCTTTTACACATGACCAGGAGCTCATATATTAATGGGATCTGATACCCTAATTGTGATGGTTAGGGTCCCTGAACACTGCCAAGAAGAAATTTGGCAAGAGGGCCCAGGTAAGTGCCCACAAGCAGGATAACTCTGCCGTGAAAGAATCCCTAATCTGACTATGTGAAAACACTTAACTATGAAAGTTTGGCTAGCAGTCAGAGCTATACTGGCGACAAGCAAGAGGGTCTGCCCTCCAGAAAGTGCATTTAAGGAATCAATGGCCTTTTTAAAGTCTAAGCTGTAGTCAATGTGCAGTTTCCCTTGGATTACTTAATAAAGATGAATTTCTGATTTATAAATTAATTTTGGAATTTATTAGGTTTCTAAAAGACATAGAAGTCAAACCTGCTTTACGCAACTTCATCAGTTCAAAATTATCATGGCTTAGGGGAAGGAGTGAGTCTTTTTCTCCACGGAGTCCACAGGCAACTTCTCAATAGTAGGCATAACCAAAGGATCTAGACCCTTGATTTTCTTGTCAAGACCTGTTCAAGCACTAGGATCTGGTACCTTTACAGTTGTAGAAACTTTTTAACTTTTATTTTTTTGCTTTGAATTATTCTAGAAGCTCAGAATTTGTCAACATCCTTACCTCTAAATTTTAAATTAATAAAATAGTTGTTGAGCCCTCTAATTTGCCCAATTTGCCATTTTTGAGAGGCTTATCCAGCCTCACCTGAAGTGGGACTTCTGGTTGGACAGAGCTTCATTTATGAGAATTTTCATCCTTATCGTCTTTTCTAGTAATATTGTGGTTGGTGGCATCTGGTTAGCCAGAGTGCCATTTGCAAGAAATTTCATCTTTGGCAACATTTGGAGACATTAGTCTCAGCTGCATTTGGTTGGTCAGAGCTTTGTTTACAAGGATATACACCATTGTTGCTATATTTGTAAAATTGGTTTTGGCTATATTTGGTTGGCCAAAGAGCCATTTATAAGGATTTCCTACCTCATCTACCTGGAGATATTTAATAAAGTTTAAATTTGAGCATCAGATTCATCAGATTGCATTTTTAAAAACTCTTTACATTTGTTACCATCACCCTTGGCTATGATCATCACAATAGGGAATATTAAAAAATGTGGCTGTCAGAAAAAGCCTTGACTGTTACATCACCCCCCATATGAGAGCCTCCTCTGGATCCAGAACTCCTCCACCTTCTGTGGGCAGTTGCTGCAGTTGAAGGCAGTTTTCCAGGTGGACTCCTCCACCAGGTAACCCGCCCACTTCAATAGATACCAATGTTTCTTTCATGAGATCTTCATTTCCAGGATTTCCTCCACCTCATACTCAGCCTCTACTGGGCTGCTGAGTGAATATGCTCTGAATTTCTATGGAAGAGGGCCTTTGCATTTATTCATTTGTAAAACGTGCATTACCAGATGTGCGCGAGATTCATTTTGAAACTTCAGTTTTTAAGCTACTCGTTCACTTGGTGGGAGACCTTGAATGGGCTCAATGAGATTGGTCCAAATTTCCTGCAGCTAGAGGGGACTGAGTAGTTTTTTGTATTAGTAATCACCAAGTCACCTTCCTTTAGCACCAGGGCTCTCAGATCAGTGATTGTTGGCCTTCTTCTGTTCACTTACTGCTTTTATTGGATTGACACAGTTTTTCAGGTTTTTCTTCTACGCTGCCAGGTTTTTTGCCGCTGGGCTTGTACCTCTGGGGTGCTTTTCCGCCATCTTTGAAGGGAATCCATAGTTCGCCATGAAGGACGAAATTCCTGTTGATGAGTGTGCTACATTATTCTGAAATCAAGGTGCTTTTAGCACGCCACCTGATCCCCAGTTTGGCGCAATTCATTGATCACTTCAGGTCCCAGTTGTCAAGTAACCAACGCTGGGGGGAGAAAGTGACTGATGGCCAACCCTGGACCTGAAGTGACCATCAGTCCAAAATCTCAGTGGGGATTACCCTCACTAGGGATCTGGCTGGCACAGAGGGGACCTGGCTCAACAGGGCCCCTCACCCCACAGTCAGTACACAATGTGTGGAATAAGCATCCAGCCATGCATTGGGCTTGTTTCCCCTTGCCAGGTGGACTGGCTTTTGCAGTCCTGTACAGGCTCCATTTATTTTATGGAAGCCCTCAGGGTGGTTATATCCAGATATGGGGCGCCCTCTTGTTGGAGGGCTCCTTCTTAATGGAGGAGGGTGATGTATTAGTTTGGTAAACTGATCATTTCACTTTGACTTAAGATTTAGATTTTCGAATCTCACAGTTGAAACACTTTTTTGGGTTTTGTGGCTTATGTGGTGCTCAGCGCTTGGCTGTTCCCTCCCAGGCTATTCTTTATGCTCTTAGGGTCCTAAAGAATAGTGTGGGAGGGGCTTTCCTGAAAGTTTACCTTAATAGGTTGAGCCCGCAAGTTTATGAACTGAGTTCAGATATCTTTCTTTTTTCACTCTCTCATGTTGGTCTCTCTGGTGACCTTAAGGCCACACTGGCCGTGTCTTACCTGATACCTTGAGGAAAAAATGGTTTTGTGCCTAAACAAAAAAATTAGTTCTGGGCGTCAATTGGAGGTGCTAAATCCTTGTGCATTTTTTAATTCACTTTGGTTCTTTACCTTATGTTGCTTGCGGTGCTATCTAATTGGGATTTATATTCATTTTTGTGATAATTTCATTAATAAAGAAATTAAGCTAAATTTGGGGCAGAAATCCTCATTTACCTGTGTCATCCTTTCCCATTTTTGAATTTTCCTAAATCTGTGGCTGAATTGTTGAGTATGATGCGCTGAAACACTTATCTTGAGGGAACCTCATATCAGAAAATTTATTTGGAGTCCATCTGAAAATCCTAAGGAAAGATGGTGGTCTAAAATTGGGATGTTTTTGATCATTACATTGATAGCGAAAAGGTACTTTTCTATATAAATTGATGCTGCAGTTGAAATACTGCATCAATTGGACTCCAATAAACAACTCCTAATTAATGATTTATAATGCAAGAGTAGGGAAGGGATTATAAGCTTTCAAACTTGTAGAGGTAAGGCGGCATATGAACTGAATGCCTTAGTCATCCAATTCCTGGCTGTCCCATATCTAGCTTCGTGATTTAAGTTGATGCCATTTTTATTATATGGTTAAGTTGGAAGGAAACAACGATAACCGTTGAGCTTGTATCAAGCAACGCCAAGACTTTATCTTTAGACGACTACCTCAACTTGAACCACCAAAGAGCCAAACTTAGAATTAACAGCTAGTAAACTTTTATAGGGGATTTTCAATGAAGAAAAAGGAGGATTTTACCGCAGTCAAGCCCAGGGTATTCAATTCTTTTTTAAGGGTTTATTTGCAAGCGCTTGGCTTTCCATAGAGTAGCTTAACTCCAAGATTTGCTTTTGGTAACTGACCAAATAAGAATAGAAAAATAAAGAATTTTTCTCCTTGAATAGAAAGAAATATATCAACCTCTGAAGGCGTTTTACAACAAAGCATCCAGAGTTGCTAGGCATAGAACTAGAGATAGTACAAGTTTCCTGAGGCCCTTGATTGTCATCAGCATAGGGATCCTCCATCCCTATACTGACAAATATTATTCCAACCTACTTTGGAGGATGCAACAAAAGTCTACAGTATGGTTGTTTCTTTCCAAAAATTCAGAAAAATTTTGGGCAAGAGAATTGGGTGGTGTGAATTTCTGAGGATCGCTTGCTTGATAATTATAATTTTGCATGCTTAATCAGGCTGAAGTTTGGCCGAAGGATCCTTAATTTTTCCTGTGGCTTATGGTATTTTGACCGTTCAGAAACTCACAAGGCATCCCCAATTATCCCCCAACTCTTCTGGCCAATTTTGGGCTTGATTTTCCCTCTGTAATTGGGAACTTCAATTGAGGCAGAAAAGGTTGCAAGCTGTGGATCTGGAGATCTCAGCTTGCTGAAACTTTTCAAAAGTAACTTAGTATAAAAACCGGAAAATTGGATTAAATAAAAAAGATCTTTATTAATATAATTATTTGATAATTACTCATTAGGCCAGGCGCCGGTATTTATACATCTCTTGAGCATCTCCTGGCCACATCAAGAACGCAATCACACAGATTATTCTCCACATCAGTTCAGCCCTTGAGCTGATATGACTGAGACCTATTGCTAGGTTTATTGGTGGCAGAATACTCTCATATTTTTGAGGGTTTAGGGGACGGAAATCGCAACAATGAGCGTGGAAAATGGTCCTAGGATTGTCTCAAAATGAGTTTCGTCATACTGCTGACAAAATAAGAATTCTGGGAGATTTTGTGGTTGATTTAAACATATGACATACCCTTAATTAGGCCGTTGGCAGGCCTCTTTCAATATCACTAGGTACTCTTATTTGGGCAGTCCATGTGCTAGTGCTATCATGCCAGTTACACATATTGACATATGAAAATTATTTTAAGACCAGCTCAAAATATTTTTTGTCATACAGCTAATAAAAACAACTCCATAATTGGGAACTCAACTGGCTCTCTTGATAGCACTTGGTACTCCCATTTGGATGGTCCATGTGAAAGTGTTATCATGCCAATTAGGTGTATTGACATTCAAAATTTGCCTCAAGGCAGAATTCATTCCAGATCAATCATGTTTTATCATACAGCTGATGAAAACGACTCCATAATTGAGATGTTAGCTGTTTCTCTCAATAGCACTAGGTTTTCTCATTCAGGCGGCCCATGTGCAAGTTCTATCATGCTGGTTACATTCTTATTGCATTTATTCATGTGATTTAAAGACATTTTCTTCATATCAATCCTGAAAGATTTCTCATGTAGATCAACTAATATTAGACACAATTAATTAGGACTAGTTGCTGAGGGTTTAGTACAGCAATAATCAGTTCAACTGTGTGAGTGAGTTTGGCCTGGGCTTCTGATAGAATAAGCGAATTGATTTGACATTGAGTTAAATTGGCCTAGCCAGGTAGTTGTAGAGAAAGTCGGCCTAAAGTGTATGATTGTATTTGGGCTAAGTTTTGATAATAAAAAGACGTTGTAATAATTGTCCCAAAACATGTTTAAACCAGAGAAGATCGTCCTAAATGATGCAGTTATTTTTTTTGATCTTTTGATAACTTAATTAAATTCACGCTGCAAAAATTGGCCTGAGCTGTGGTATTGCAATAGTCGTTAATTAGAGTATTAGCTCAGCATTAGGTTGGGAAATAGCCCAATTTGTTGGCTATCAAAGGGTTTACTTTCTATTCAACCACAGAATCTAAAAGGAGGGGTAACTGCTAGCACTTGGGGCTAAGGCTTATTATTATTTCAAGAGGACCTAATGGGTTTGATTAGGCCTTCAGGGATCTCCAAAATATATTCTTTGCTATAGAGGAGGGATGTCATGGTAAAATCACCGCTTTAATTTATAAATAAGTATTAGGCATATTTTATACATGAAATGTGAGGAACGGATAGCATCATATAAAGTAGGATGCTTTATAGTAAACATTGGTTGACCTCAAGGTAAAAATGGTGAGCAAACTAAGTGATGGTTTATCCCCAATTAAGGCTTATGCTCATAAAAGTTTTCTCTTTTTAGATAAAGTTAGGTCGCACCCAAATTTCCAAAGCAAGGTAGTCATGATATTATCATAAATCTGTCAATGCATTAGATGAGTTACCTAATGTCTTAAGCTATGTGACAGAGACAGTTAATTATTTTAGCCTTTGGGTTTCAGTGGCTTCATCCTTGGTAATTTTATAACAAATATGTAAGAAAAGATTCTTCCTTCACCTGGGACGTACTTCTCTTTGAATGATGGTTTGAACGTGCCACTGGGGGGTTTATGGCCAAATGACATGAACTGACACTAGGGGGATATTTTCTCTTAAAGATAACTACTGTTGCTCAAATATCAGTAAGGTGGAGGGCGGTTACTTGACTTTTTAAGGCGTTATTATTTTCAATTATTGCTTCTACCCAATCATGGGTATCATAAAGGGCTGATTTTGACATGATAAGTGAAGTTAACTGCCAAATTTTGCTTTTATGCTTGGTAGTCACATCTCAAAGTTTGGGTTGGTGTTTCTCAAGAAGGAATTTCTTTTCTCAATCCCATGTTTACATTGGGTAAATTATCTAATGATCTAAGGCGTTCCTGATCCAGAGAAGGATATGACTTTGGGTTGTTATTAATCATTATAATATTAGTTACACCATGAACTCATGGTATACATGGCTGGTAGCACCAGTTTTTGTTGGGACTAAGGGGTTTACACCACCCGCCTTTTTTATGTCAGGAGACCCAAAGTTCCTGGGTGCAGTTTTATAAGTTTTTACTTTCCTTGTCCAGAAAATCTGCACTCAGGTTAAATTTCCATAAAGCGATAGATCCTAACTAAGTTTTTCATCTCTAGTACAAATAAAGGTAAGCCAAAATCTTAATGGCAAAAAAGAGAGTAAAGGCTATTTCCTAAAACATGATTATATGGGAGATCAGGGAGTTTTTCTTGGTAAACCTCCAGGAATTACGAGCTAAAATCTCTACTAATTACTAGCTGAGGACTCTGCGGCATGTTATTTACTTCTTTTAAATGGGATTTAATCGCCTCATAGATCAGGTTTGAACATTTGATACTTGGTGTTTTGGGTAAGTAATTTCTGATTACCCAAGTCAGGGTATATCCCCAATATCAAAAGGCCTTAAATTTCGTTGAAGACTATCCCCCAATAATAGGTTTAACTATTTCAGCGGATTGGGTTCAATTCCTGCCTTTTGGCACATGCAAATCTCATATTTGGGTAGTAATCCTGACAGACATAACCTGAACTACTGATTAGGCTCATATGAGCCTAATCATTAACTCAGAAGAGGCACAACCCAGCATCCAAACGCAACCAAAATCAACAATATTTATAAATACTGTAGGAATTCAGCTGAGCTCTTGCTTGCTGGTGCTTTACGCCGCTGGATTTCAAAATGGTAATTTAAATTAAAAATAAAACACTAATAGAAAGCTGGGTTTTTAAGATTTTATATTAGCTTGTGGGAAAAAAAGAAAACCAAACCTCTTAATATCTGACCAATCAGTATTTAACCTGTATCAAAGGTTGAAGGGATTCAATAAAAAGTTCAATAGCCTTGTTGCAGTCCATATAAGGAAATGTGCGCATTCAGCCTATCAAAGCTCAAAATACTTGCATCACTTTGGATGAATGATGGATGGGTAGTTGAACTTTGGCAATACGTACCTATGAGGTAATAATTTATTTGAACTTCAGCCAATCAATATCAAAGAAATTTATTTTCCTTGGGGACATACACCATGCCTATAAAAGGGTGTGGTCCCAATGCTGGTGCTTGAATAAACTTGGTATTAGATAAGGGATTTACATATAATGGAAACCCCCGGGTCCACCACATGGTTGGAGTAATTTGATTAAAAAATCTTTTTTATTGCCTATTATGTATTCAAAATCGTGTTACCCCAACGTTTGGGGTTCCACCAAGAATTGGCCAGGGTCTTGGGGCCAAAACTATTATTAGTAGTTTTAAATCCTTCAGATATTAATTTTACAACTTGAAAATGGATAACATTCCCCTTTTTAGCTAATTTCAGCCCAAAACACTTTTATTTTACTGCTGAGAGGGCAATTGTACAACAAAAACTTTGACTTGGGATTTGGATTATCCAAACCTGAGTTGAATTCTATGATCAGGAAAAATTTTGATTGTTACATGTGTTCTTCATTGTTCACCAATGATGGATTTAACCCCTCTTTTAACTTGAACCCAGTGGTGGGTACATAGTGGAAGCAGTGGTGGACTTCTCCAAGCCCATCAAAAAGTACACAAAGCGGTCAACATCATCTGGAGGCTGTTATGGAATTATTAAGGAAATCGCCCATGATAAAAGATGGGTAAGTCCAGCATACAAGAAGGGAGATCTCATGATGCTTGATGTCAGAAATATCATGATTAGCAGCTATGCAAAAATTTAGGACTGAAGAGGATAAGACCTTACCACATTGTCAGAAAAGAGAATCATCCTCTTAACAGTTTGTTCCTCATAGTTTTAGATTTTTTCTATTTTCACATAAGAAAACTGACCTTATTTTGAGAATCCCCCTCCAGAGGACCATAGAGGAATACCTTGTGTATGGGACACCTGGTTGCGAAGTAGAGGAGGAGGTAGCCTCTTTTAATATAGGGGAATACTTGAAATATGGTGTTATGGAAAGGGTTAAATGCCGTAGAGAATAGTTGGTTTACCGCATGCAATTAATTTATGCATAAGACCTCATTGTTGCATTTCACAAGCATTTTTAAGAAGCATCAGGGCTAAGGCTAAACCAGGCATTGCGCCATGAAGCTGGATCCCGTCCACAAGAACTATTCTCTGGATGCCCTCCATAAAAGGATGTGTGGCGTCTCAAAAGCCAGAGTTTAATGTCATGGTTAGTGACATGATTGTGATTACTGATTAAGCAATAAGGCTGAACGAAGTTTGGCTTAGGGTGGCAAGTTGTTGAACTTTCCTTCCATGAAACATATCCTAGACCAACGCAGGGTAAATCAAAATATGCACAAGTTAGTTATAGGGGTGCACGTGATGGATGGATGAGCGTTGCATCCATGGCACTGAAATTCACCAGCTACTTTCTTAATTATGACGGGTAGTTATTTTTGCTTCAAGAAGGGGCTTAAAGTCTCTAGGATTTACAATATGGCCAAAAAAAAGGTAGCTTCGTTATTCGCCTGAGTGCAATCCTAGTTGAGCTATAGCACTATAATGGATGGTATCTTATGATTCTTAAATGGATTGGGTGGAGTGCATTGCTCAACGAAAGATGAGCCCAAATTTCTTTAGTATAGTTTGTTTGAGACCAACCTTATTTGTTGGTCAAATTGTTTCATTAAAAACCTGTTTTTTTCCTTATCATAAGGACCCTTGGTTTGACTTTTTATAGACCTCCTTGAGTAGTATTTTGAGTAATATAACTCACTTTTAATTCGTCTAAACTATCTACAGATTCCATTTTTTCCATGGGAGAGCCTGGACCCTTAAGATTGAGGCACCAAAAACCCTAGACTATGATATGCACTTAATTATGGACTTCTCCCTGGATCTTACTAAGTTCTCACATTTTTATTATAACATTGCTTATAAAAATTTTTACACAGTTCCCTTGGGTCCTCTGGGTACTGACACACTTTTTAAGGCCCAGTTTCCTTTGTTAACATCAGTTTAATCCATGTTTGTGTGGCTATTCATTCTTCACTACCTCCTAGTGAAATAGCAAGTTACAGACTCTCTCTTGACAAGAATAGTGCATGATTAGCAGCTTTGAGGTGACTTAATATTGGATTATGCTGATAATAGAGAAGGATACAAGAAACTTAGTCAAGTGAATAGCTTAATTATGATTGATGGTTTCCTAGAAGGTTTAGTATAATAGTCAATAACTAAATTCTAACATACCCCCCATGAGACTATGATATAATCACTTAGATTCTCAATTGGTTCAACAAAATCCATTTAATCACATCCTCATCTTATTGGCACTATAAGGGAAATCTTATTTTGAAGAGCAACACCGATTTTTTTATAATTTGCTTTGGTTAAATAGGTAATAAATTGCGTTGAGCCTGATGAAATAAACAGAGATCAGCTAATTAGTTTCTCTGATGAATATTGTTACTTATACAGCCAGTTATCATAAGTAAGGAGGAGCTTCTTAAAACTGGGTTGATTTCAGTATGATCCACTGTCACATTTTTATTCTTGATCCTCTTTGGCTTCTAGAATTGAGAAATTTGCGTTATACTTCCTTTCTTAGCTAAGAATTTTATGCTTTTGGCATAGTTTATGAAGGCGGCTATCTGTAGAATCAGTTTCCATCCCCAGCTCATTCCAATGCTCTAAGGATACTTTGCCACTCTTCAATCTACTGATTACTCTCATCAAGGCCAACCTATGGCAGAAATTTTTCATAAGTTTCAATTGGTAATTTAGTCACATTCAAAAACTTATAATTGAATAATTCCATCATATTCTAAATAATCCTACATGTTAAATTATTCTCAAATAAGATAACGCTACTTGGGCGCTTGCCTTAGAAATCAAGTTTGATTATAGCGCCTCATGGATGTTAATATATACAATGCTAACAATGCTTGGATCTAATCTGAAGTCAAGGATACCTATCAAGTGATAAATGATTAAAATTTAAAAGTTAATTTTACAAGATTGTTGTTGTTATAATTTTATGTGGCATCAAAGAATCTGCCGTAATGGTCACGCAGGTTAAACCCACTGAACAACAGAAGATGATATATGGTTTGTTGGTCCTCCAAACACACTAAATAAATATAAAATAGAAGCAATTTCCCTGACAACACTTTTATGCTTTTTTAAAAATACAGCGATTCTTTAGTTTCCGCTCTCTCACAACTATTACCAACCTCCCTCTTTCAATCGCCCATCTCGCTTATGTATCAGTGACTTCAGATGTTACAGTTCTCTAAGCTTAAACTATTCTATTCTGTCACTTATCGTTGATTTTGGCTGGTATTCTTCAATTCTCTATCACCTTAGTTTAAGGCGATATAAAATATATTTTTAAATGTCAATATTGCCTTATTGCCTTATTTGTAGGCGATCCAATATAATTAGTTATATCCCAATATCGTCTCATTTCAAGGCGCTATGATAATAGTAAACAATCATCCTAATTGGTGAATTCTCACCATTCCGCCATAGCTCTTCAGTGCTTATTATCCAGTCATATCAGAATCTTAACATTACACGCCCCTTGACTGGACAATAAGTCTCCTATTGTTTATATGCACAGAGAAACTGCACATGCATGAAATTAATGATTAAACCAATTACTAGATCTTTATGGTGTAGGCGTGATGCTTGTTTTCTCAATTATTTTGAATTTTACAACCAAGATGTTGGCCAGCTTCTGTTTTCACCCAAATCTGTGCTCGTCATAAAAAAACTTACCTTCTTGGAACTGAGCCAACCCACTATGCTGTACCTGATTGGTAGCCTAACTATTGATCTTTTTGGCCAAGCTACAAGAGTACACTTCCATTTGTAACTTGATCACTGTGTCAATAAAAACATCAAGTAATGGTGGGGATACATTACGCCAGTATCTTCTACACATGAATAAAGCAATGCCGGAAGAGTGAGATGTTGTACATATAATAGTTGAAAGAAGCTCTACCCCATGGCGGAATGATAGCTGATTTTTAAGCAAAGATGGCGGTAGCAGGAGGGAACTCCAAGTAGAGGGTCTATAAGTTACCAACTTCCTAATGATGTTTATCAGTGTCTCATTAACCCGTTTGACCATTCCATTGGACTCAGGGTGATAAGGGGTCATCAGAAAACTTACAGATGCCCATTATATCGTTCAACTTGGGAAGGATGTGCGAGGTGAAGTTGGTTACAATGTCATTGAATGTGAACTGAGGGAAACCAGGTTACTGGATAATACATTCCATTACATACTTGCTCACTGTGACCGCCCTAAATCCCAGATTGCCCATTCTTTAATCCACCCAGTCAAGTGTCAATAGCCCCCAAAATGTACTTATACCAGTTGGCTCCTGTTGGTAGAGCCCAACGACATCCTGGGAAATGTATGCTAAGTAAAACGTGGTTTTTCAACCGGTATGAGATCATCTAGTGGACCGGCTTTTACACTTGACACTGTTGACAACAGAATTTGGATTTAATCATGTCAAAGTTCATTATTTCCCAATAGTACCGAGGGTGCAACAGTTCCATTTTCTTGTGCATACCAACATTTCTGACTGCCTTGTGGGCACTCATAATGATCCCAGGCCATGCTGAGGGTCGCAAAAAGTCCACCGTAGAATTGCCAATCCACTAGTACAATTTCCTATTCTGTTGGAAGGTATTCGCTCCTATCTTAGTTAACGCTTTTATTGCTTGGGGCAGTTCTTCATCATACTTTCCACTGAGAATCTTATCATACATTAAATCACTGAGATCTGCCGTCATAGCAATGGTTGGCTATATTTATAAACAGTTGGCGTTCTGATGCTTTGCTCCTGGGCGGTGAAGGATCTCAAAGTCGTATGCCTGCAGCTTAAGAGCCCATCAGGCCAGACGCCCTTCAGGCTTCTTGAGATTCTGCAACCTACGTAAAAAACGAGTGATCTGTTAAAAATTTAAGCTTTACCCCATTCAAGTAGACTCTAAATTGCTTATACACATAGATCACTACTAAACACTCCCACTCAATAATGATATAATTATGCTCATGGCAGTTCAAGCTTTGACTGCAATATGCAACGGGATGCTATTCTACCTCGTCGTCTTCAATGAGAAAGGACCGCCCCAACAGCAGAAAGGGACGTATCTATCTGATTGATTAACTCCTTATCAAAGTTTGGAAAGATTAGCAACGGTGCACTGATCAGCGCCATCCAAAGTAGGTCAAAGGCGTATTGGAAGCATTCCATCCATTTGAACATGGCATCCTTTTTTAACAACTCAAATAGCGGCCCCAATAAAGCTAAATTCAGGGATGAAGCGCTGGTAGTAAATAACCTTTCCAAAAACTTGTATGTCACACTTAAATTTAGGTGTAGTCATTTTTCATATGGCTCCACCTTGGCTGGCTGTAGCTTCAGCCCCTTAGAGTCTACCAAAAGCCCCAGGTATCTCAAGTGGTCCTTAAAGAAATTACATTTACTAGGCTTAATCTCGGTGTTTGCCTCAGCGAGCCAGCAGAATACTGCTTCTAGATTATCAAAGTGCTCAGAAAAAGTTCGAGTGAAAACATTGATATCATCTTGATATAGGAGAACACACGACAGCTTCAAGTCGCCAAGGACAGTGTCCATGGAGTATTGGATGGAGCCGGGGCATTACACAGCCCTTGTGTCATAAAGGTTGGTTGTAAAAGGCCCTTGGAAGTGATTACAGCGCATTTCACTTATTCCACCATGGGCAACTTGATTTGCTAGTAACCTGATATCAAGTCCATTGCTGAGAAGTAACAATTTCCCCCTTTCAATTAAAACATCATCAATCTGTATCAAGGGGTAAAAGTCCTTCTTTGTAATAATGTTGAGCTTTCAGTAGTCTATTACTACGCTGTTGGTGCCATCCTTCTTTTTTTACAATCATAACGGACAAAGACCACAGACACTTTGATGGTTCAATCATCCCTAGCTCCAGAAACCTATCAATTTCCTTGGTGATAATGTCTTTTACTGCCCTCGATTGACAGATTGGCTGAGACTTGGAGGGAGGATGATCCCCAGTTTACAATCAATGGACCACCACCTGAGCACACCCTAAATCGTGGTCATCAATGGCAAAAATCTCCTTAGACTTCTAAAATAAAGCTATTGCTTGGTCTTTTTGTTCTCCTAATGGCCCTAAAAATTCTCCTGCGGTACCACTGTCATTATTCTGGGCTGCAACTCAACAGTTAGATTAAATTCGTAGAAACTAACTGAAGTTTTGAACCTGATGAACCTTCTCAATTGGAGTCTTGTGTAAATATGCCACTAATTGGTGTTGGCGGATTTTTATTATTCACTTTGGAAATTCTCTAACAAAACTTTGATCTCTCCATACCCTGGGAGTATAATCCCTGGAGCCACATGAGTTCAAGCCGCGTTTGCAGATAAGGCCCTGTGACCTCCTTATAAAGCCCAAATGAAACTTCCAACTCTAATTTTACTATGATTTGTTGTCTGGAAGGATTAGATATAGGCCCAGCAGCTTAGGGAGGTAGCACTTGATATTCTTATATCTGCTGGGGAAGGGGCCACGGCTTGCTTTTTAGTTGATGATAGCAGACTGAAAGCACTCCATCACTATATGCAAGATTGATATGGCCCATGAGCACCGATCATTTGCCACTCAGCTAGAGGTAAAATAAATTGGGATCCACTGCCCCAATATTTTGAAGGTCTCCTCCGTCGTGTCAATGACGGCCCCAAAATGTTGCTTGAAAGAAGTTTCAATTAGAAGGTTATAATCATTGTTTGATAGCACTATTGCCTGAGCTACAATGATGATGGACCCAAACTACAAGGGTAGCGCTCTAAATGCTCCCTAAGAGACTTTGCTTTCTGATCCAGCAGTCCCATACACCATTCAATGGTACACATCAGGCTTTAACGTCAACTCTATCATCAACTTACTAGAAACTATGTTGACCAGAAAGCCTAATCTATTATCGTGTGAACTCGATTTTTTGCACAAAAATATCACCTTATGTACACTCTTAATAAAAATAATACTGAATGTTTATTATGTGTACATTAACTGGATTTCTTTTCCCAAGAAAATTTATAGCCCTCTCACCAACTTTTGGTGTATTCTTCAAAAATGTCATCGACCAGAAGGGCGAGGTCTACTACTTTCATAGTTGGCACATCTGCGGTGGGATTCAGCTTGTCTGAGGAAGCTTGATCAAACATTTTGCAAGCTTACGGCTTATGTTGCTCCAGAGGTTCTTCATCCACCATGGCCTTTGCTTGCGCTCATGTAAGTATGTTCACTCCTCCAGCTGGTTGCTAGTATAAAATTCCGTCATAATGTTGAGGGACTTCCGCAGGATATACTACTTTTGATTCAGGGACGTTTGGGTTTGATAACGAAGTCTGAGAGTACCATCTCTAATGCGCTCCATCTTTTCCCTGATACTATTGATCCTGTTGCATGTAGTGGATATGACGGTTATGGCAGCTCCAAGCCGAGGTGGCCAGAGTAACCAAAGTAATAGCAAGTAACCCCATAAGAGCCGTGCCCTTGGTTCTCATAAGAGGGTCCAGACCAATAATTGGGTTGACGTTTGGCATAACCTGGGCAATTTGGTAGGACAATTGCTGTTGCTTGGTGTAACTAGGTCTGGGTTGATAGTTGGGCTGCTGACAATTTTGTGAATTGGGACAGGGAGTAGGTTGAACAATTGGGAGTAATTTGGTACAGGACGAGGTGCAGAATTATAATAAGGGCAGGGGTCTAAGTGGCGGAATGTGGGTAGGATATGAATATCCCCCATTTAAGAAGGGCTGGTGGCAACAGTGGTATGTCTCCGCTCTATATTGGGTGGAGAAAATTTAGTGATTATATGGCATAAGAATTGCACGATTTTGAGCAGGGGAACATCGCCATCCAAAAATTAATAGAAATGACGTTGTGAATCTCATAATATAGTTTTACTTCAAAGGTCATTATGATGCACATGTCAACTTCTGCTAAATAGCCTGCCCCAATCACCACATGAGCTTCCACCATATATTGGTCACAAAACTCTAGGAGGGTTTCATTATTGCAGAACCCATTGGTTAAGAACTCTGCTTTTCACTGTGAAATTTTTAAGGCACCCCCAAACAGGTGCAGCACAGTGTCCTTTACTTCTTTGTAGGTAATGGGTCTGTTTGGAAGCTAACAGGTGAATTGTCGACACTCCCAACATCCAAGGCAGATATCAGCATTTTAGCTTTATGCCAATCTGAGGTTCTCTCTGCTGCAAACTCAACCCGTTTAAAGAATCCATAGATGTTCCCATTGCAATCAAATGGAGGCAGCTTCTTAATAAGATCTTCATTCTGCTCATAAGAGTGACTTTTTGGGCGAATTTAGTAATGGGTCAAGGCCCATAAGCAGCCTCTTGATGAGGAGCTGGTCCCGTGGAGGGTGGGATGTCCACTGCTTCAGAGTTAGTGTGGCCCTCTGTGGTGGGTAGTATGGCCATCACTTGAGGGTATTGGTGCTCCAATTCATACTTTATCCAGAGCTACCCTTCTTATTGTAGTTTCTCTGGCCAGTGTCATATTCCTCGTCATATTGTTCTCAGCCTTGTTATTCTTTCCCTTCCCAATGAAGCTGCTTGAAGGTACAGGTCAATTTCCTCTCTGCGCAGTGCAGTTGTTCAGTAGTTTATCCAAGCAATCAGCGAGTTGCCTGTTTTGTTGTTCCAGAATTTGTGTTTGACTGAACATGCTGTTGAGATGGTGCATAAAGGCGTTCCACTCTTGAAGAAGAGCAATCTGTTTCTTTAGTACCACATCTAAAGTGATTTTAAGTTACTCATATATGGCTGGTGCAGTGCTTTGTGAAGATTCCCTGGAGAAGCATGCTGGATGAGACATGGCCAGCAATTGAAGTTTTTAATTTTTATTGGTTGATGAATGGGCCCCTGTAGTGAACACCACTGTTGAAAATTTGGGCAATATTGTTGGGATTCGCCATAAGGTTCACCCAGGTCAAACCCAATGAACAACAGACAGACAATATGGAGATTGTCAGTCCTTCAAACACACTTAAAATGTATAAAATAGGAGAAATTGTCCCAACAAGAATTTATTTTATTTTTAATAAACACAGGGACTCTTCACTATTCTGCTCTCTCTTAACTATTACCAACCTCCCTCTTTCAATTTCCCAACTCTCTTATATATCAGGAACTCATAAGATACCGTTCTCTTAGCTTAGACTAATCTATTCTGTCAATTATCATTGGTTTCAGCTGGTATTCTTCAATTCTCTATCTCTTTAGTTTAAAACAATCTAAATTATATTTGTCAAATGTCTACATTTCATTATCACCTTATTTTGTAGGTGATCAAGTGATAATTCGTTATATCCCAATATTACCTCATTTCTAGGTGCTCAAATACTCATAAACAATCATCCTAATCAGTAGATTCTCATCAATCTGCCATAGCTCTTCAGGGCTTATCATCTAGTCATATCATAATCTCAACTTCTGTTGTGTCCAGTATTATACTTTTCCACCCCAACAGATTTATATTGAGAGGGTTTTGCACATTCTTTTCTCTTGGAATGATGGAAAGGTGAAAACTCATTTGTCTATTTATCTCTTCCAGATATGTATGATTATAGAAAAACTCTTAGGCTTACTTGCCCAGGACATTTTTTTCTTTCTAGAACTGGGCTAACTAGAGTAAAATGAGCAATTAAACTCTTTCCCTCTCGCTCCTACATCGGAAAATAGAATGTCTTTAGCAATAGCTTGATTGGTTGTAAAAGAACACCCTTATTTTTAACTTCTCAATTTTTAATTTGGCTAATCAGCCTGAACAAGTGAGAAGCAAAATAAAAAGTAATTACCTTTCCCTCCTCAAAAGCAATAAATTAAAAAAACCCATTATGTTTTCAAATTATTATTTATTTTATTTATTCGAGGCAAGCCGACCGGGGGACGGACATTACCGAAATAGAGAAAGAAAGTATCGACATGAAACCTGAGCAGGGTCAACTCTGTCATAGAAAGTTTTTTCACCTCCGGATCGGGACTCGGATTTTTCTGGTTACGTCATGGGTAAGGTTTTCGTGTTATTATACCTACTAACCGCCAATAGTTTCCTTCGGCTGGCACCTCGATCGATGTGCGAAGGGCGGGAATCGAACCCGCAACCTTCAGGTTGGTAGCCGTACGCCCTACCGACTCGCCTTCCACCCCCTCAAATTATTATTTATTAGTTAACTTATTACTACTATTTTCATGTTCCAAATATATCATTTTTATACTTATTTTTGTATATTTTCCCTACATATTTCAATTTATTTTTCCATTTATTTATTTTTAGTTTCTAAAAGGTTTTTTTCCACTTGATATCACATTTCAAGAAAATTTTATAAAAATTTCATCTTACCACCGCCATCTGGCCACATCCATTTTCCTGTTGATGTCCTAAGATCCACCGCCTGCTACTCCAGTTTGGGGTAGCGGTGCTCCACCACCTAGAAATTTCCGCCATGCAGGCAAATGCATTCACATGGGCTCAAATAGCCTGCCACCCTCTACCAGCTATTTTATCCCCACATGGGACTTACCACTCCACCTTGTACATATCCACCCTTCTTGCCCCCATCCTCTCCCCTCACTGGTTCCACAATCCAATTTTGTCTACAAGTTGACTATGGGCGTTTATTCCCATAAACTGAAAAGGAAATTATTGAACTTTCCACCGCTGCATTTGGATCAGTTGGCTTTATCAATTTCTTCCTTTTTTAAGGGCTATTTTGACATTTGCTTCCAGATAGAGGAGGACGCTTCAGCAGTGGCTTCTACTCCACTTATTTACAAAACACTCCCATATGTACTACTAAAACTTGCATCCCTTCAGACATCATAATGGTGTATCCTTTACTTCCCTCCCTTCCCACCTCTCACCCCAAGTTTTACATGATCAATTGACTGAGGGGCTTCTGAATTATGAGAATCAGCCTAACCTTTCACTGTTCCATCTGGTGCAGATTGCCTTGCTTCCTCTCGTGCTACTGCTACAATAATACCACACCACCCTGCCATAGCCCAAAAAATTCCTAATGCTTATATTACTTTGGTGCCTGAGCACTTTTTTGGGCTCATGTAAATAAATGTCATTATATTTGTCCCCTCTGTTTTGGGTTTGCCCATTCCAAAAAATCCTGCCCCTGAGCCACTTTCTCTGCTGCAGCTTATGAGCCTTATTCAGCGGAATCTATGTAATAGGGCGTTTTGTTGCCCCCTACCACTCAACGTTCTTGTTCATTGGCCAGAGTGAAAAATTGCCCACCAGAAAATCAACCACCCAATTTAAACCACTCATTTACACCCTTGAAAATCAGATTCAAGCTTGGACCACCATTTGCACCCAAGCAGCCCATTTGACTATTAACCACCCACGTTTTTCATCCACTATCCTCATAAAATAAAATTTATGGTATCTATTGGCCAAGGTTGATGAATAAGGTAAAGTTATCATTAATGAGGAATCCGTTGAACCTCTTGACAAGTTTGATCATTGCTGGAATGGATTTTACAATTCTAGTTTTGACAAAACCCTACCATCAAACAATTCACTCCTAAACCCAATGCAGTTCCCTATCAAAGTGACCACCAGATAGCCTTAGTTGCGGTAACTTACCCCATTTCCAAACCTCCACAAAGAAGTGACCCATTCATTTTCTCAATACTATAAAAGACTGACCACTCAAAACATCCCCCCTGATTTTCCTAAAGCAGCATGAGAAAAACTCACCAATTTTATTACAGACGCTGATGCCACTGTCAGGCATGTGGCAAAACTAGAAGATTCTGACCCATCTACTAAAATCACCCACCAAGGTACATCCAATTTTTCCCACATTACAATGCCCTCATTGGAGTGAACATCACCTAGCAGAATCTTTTTAAGTTGTCTTCCAAGCCCAACTGAAAAAGGAAACTATTTTTAAAAGGCATCCACACACACCATGATGATGCTTTAAAGCCCTAGCTCTTCACTTTTGTTCATTTCTTTGACTATAATGATTCTGTCTCAAAGAAAATGCCTGTAGAAGAGCTGCCTGAACTCCCCTCACCCTCTGCATTGTAGGTTAGTGGCATATCGCTCCCCACCTGGTTGGAGGTTTTGGTTTGGTTTTATTGTGCCATTTGTTCATTTTTCAGTTCTTTTGCTCAACAAAGTATCACTAATGTCCATCCTCTGGTTAGTGTACCCCAAAAAATTTTAAATTTACTTCCTAATAGGCATTTCATTATATTTAAAAGAAAATGACATGGACTATTTATATAGACTATTAGAATTTTTCTCCTCTGTTTGAGTAGATATTTAATTTTTTGATTAAGAAAATGGACCTTCCCAGTTAAAATTAATTTCTGGATCTATGCTCAATCCATGAGTATTAACGTATAACACTTCTGCACCTACTTCAAATTTAAGATAACAATCGCAATTTTTAGAGTGTTCTATTGTTGGGCTTTTTATTAATAAAATATCAAGGCATGGACTTTCAATTTAATAAAGATAATTGCAAGACAATTGATATGATGTGGATGTGTCATATTATTTAAGTCTTGCAAAATGGCTCATAGTAACAGCGTTGTACTGAATGCTTTCCATAGAGTAAATGAAAATGGAATAATCTTTTCTGGCTAAAGTTAAGAAATATTGTATACAAATAAGACAAAATAAGTAGCTTATTTAACACGCAGGGTATTGGACTTCAACCTCCTGAGGATTCACTAATGTTCCATTCACTAAACCAACTGCTCAATTGGTTTCAAGATGATAGGGTTTATAACTCTGCACTCCCATTAGCTTTTGAGCTCCTTTTAAAACATTAGCCATGAAATTGAAGCCATTATATTATGATAAATTGGGTGCCATAATGATGAATAATCTTTACCTCAAGAAGAAAGTGGCAGTAATTGATTCTCCAACTTTCAAAAAGCCTTGTCTTCAGTCCATTAAGTTAGGTGACTAATTTGCAAATGCATTTTTTTTAAATTGTTAAATTTAAGGATAAAACCACGTCTATTGACATGGTGCTGTTGGAATGTTTGCTTCAAAACAATTGATATGAGGGCCTATTTTCATTAGGGTCTTTCCCTAACATTCTGTGTAAAATCTTAGGGTCTCGTAGATGACAAAATGCATCAACTCCCAAAGTAAATTTTACCTGAGCTGATCCTTGTCTTCTTATGTCCACCATATCCAGGAATTTATGGGCAACCATGATAAAATCTATTATAGCTGAAGTTAAGGGAAAATAAACTTCTTTTTAACAAAGTTCTTATACAAAACCCAATTTTCTTCCCAGGGTTCCTTGTATAAATTTTGAAACTATATTTTTAAATTTATTTGAGGTGAGTTGACTTGGGGCAATGCTGCATCAATTAAGGGGAACTGAATTAATTGGAAAGGATTATAAAGCTCATAAAACCGCCGGCGCAGAGTTCTGATAGGTCAGGAACTTCATGGACTGCCTTTCTAATCGTTTTCTCAGTTTGGGGATTAATGCACAATGTCAACACAGTCATAATCATCCCTAACGTTCATCTACAAGGATCAAACTCCTGAGGCAGTGGTCATTTAGACCATACTCTCCCACTGGGGTACCCACCCTGGTTCCTGGTATAGATCTGAGGTAATTATTATACACGCTTAGTCTCATATCCAAAATTTCACTGATAATTTTATAATATTAGGTTTCAACAGGCCAGCAAAGAGTTAAAATTATTGGAATGTTTGATATACAGCTTAAGGTGATAGTTTTGATTGCCCATATCATTCAGCTTCACTGGAATATAATAAAACATCTGGTCTATCTATGTGGTTCTATTTAAAAATGAAAATCTTTAGTGGATGTGAGAGTTATCATTCAATAAAAACTATTATTAGTATAATTCTCTATAGATTGTTAATTATTTGCCTGATTTGATTCCGCCTAGTTTATTATATTCTGTCAAGGAAGGTCCCTGACAATGTCTAAATGGGTTTTATTATTAATTTTCAAATAATAGTTATTTGTCCTATATTAATCAGTTTGAGTTCATTGCCAATTAATTAAAGTCTATTCTAATTACTGGCCGTTGAGAACGCTTTTGTTGGCAGCAACTTTCAGGTTACCAAAAAGGCAACGTGACCTGCTATTAATAGATAAAAAGTACATTACTTAAGAAGGTTGCTAGCTTTATTGAGTTAATCAGCTGGGGTTGGATGATGGAGTTAAGACATGCTATCAAATAATCCAGCTTATGACAATAGTAATTTAGTCAAATATAAATCCTAAATAGGTGGATGGATGATAAGATGTACCATTCATCATTAGTGCGAGATGTAAAAATCAACATTTATTGGATATTGTTGCCATACCCATTGGGCGCCAACTGAAGAGTTGTGCATCAAATACCCCTATATAAATACTGTGTAACAAACAAGTTTGTCAAGATTGTTGCTTTTTGATTTAGATTTGAACTTTCCAAATCTGAGTCAAATCGTTTAAACTATACTTTTTGGCTCAGACGTTTTGGGCTCTGGATTGTGCCTCTCCCAAATTGTGGATTAGGCTTGTATGAGCCTAATCAATGATTTGAGTAAAACCCCTGAAGTGCGGCCTTTATAAGGCGTGCCTGCCAATTATGAAGCTCACTTCAGAATTCTACCCCAAGCTTTCCCTTCCTGGGAGCATTATCAGTTGCTCTCCATATGAGCTCTGGTTGGAGGTCCCTTTTTATATTCCTGGATAAAAAATAAATGTTGTTTTGGAATTAGTGTACCACGCTTACCTGTTAGTCTTTTTTGGGTGTCCAGTTTGAGGAGCTTTCACGCGGTTGGGTTGGACCAACAATGAGGACTTTGCATAACCAACTAGTAGTAGGCAAAGTTTGGCGCTGTCAGTGTCCTAAATCGCTCCCTACTCAGTTAGACGGATTTGGTTGCTTGTTGATGCACCAAATAATTATTTTAAACTATGTCGGTTGGAAATTGGGATTTGCTGACTGTTACACACTGCACTTATTATATTAAACAAACGTTTTAGATGAAATTAACTCTAGATAGTATTTTAATTTTTAATTATTTTCCTAAGAAGGGTTTGAGAGATAGTTTCCTTTAGCTAATTGTTTGGCGTTCTAGAGGTCTGTTGCATCAAGAGAGGAAGAAAAGTTACCTTGTTTCCAAAAGTTTGCCAACTTTTGATATTACAGTTAATGAATGATATCAATTGTGTCTAGACCGTTTTCAAAATTATTCACGTGAGTTTAAGTAATTTTGCCAGTACCTGTCCCTAGAAAAACGTGAGAAGATATATTTTGCTGTGGAAACTCAGCTGGATACTAATCTTCATACTAGTATCACTCAAACACCTTATTATCTATTATATCAACAAATTATTCATTGCACACCTAGAACCTGTTCAGTAAACATAAAAAGTTTACATTTTAGGGCTCACTACAGGGATATTTGAGTTTTAAGGTCATAGATTACATAAGAATATATCAGCAATGTTTTAATACTGAATTTTAAAAGATTGGACTTAAAAGTAAACTATGAACAAGATTATACTTAAATTAATGTCATAAGCTGATATAGTTAATTTTAATGAGCTATTGCTTGTCATGAAAACGTCAGAAGAAGTTTAGACTGGCCTTCCAGACAGGATGCATGAACACCTAAAAAGTAAGCCAGAATGACAGACATTGCCACACATATGACGTTGTATGGAGCCATGAATTGGGAAACAATAAATCGTTAGTTTAGGGCAATTGTGAATAAGAACTAAAAAATGAACCAAATGGAGACAAACCCAAGCACTGGGGATCTTGTTGCAGGGATCCACAGGTATAGTTTCTACAGGGTCACCGAAGGTGGGTTCAATATAACTGAGGAGACAAGGGGCGGATCCTTACTTGGAAATGTTGGATGTAAGGCCACAAGATCCAAATATAAGAATGCTTATAGTCGAAATAAGGGGTTTAATTGCCATAAGTATCTGGCCCGCTGAATCCAGTTGACAATGGTGGGAGCCATAGTAATCATCAATACTGGTAAAGTTCATCCAGTATAGGGACTGACAGGCCACCAGAGTAATGCCATCGAGATATAGCTAGAAGGATATCAATAAAGTAGAAAATTAATAATTTTTTAGCAGCAGAAATTTTATTTAAAGGAAGGTGAAGAAAGTTGATCAACAAATCTCTCAGTGCGATGATACTGATTAAATAGTGGTCAATTGATGTGGGAATAAGCTGGGATCAGGTCCCTCAAGTTTGGCCTAACCAGCGATATTTTTTAAGAAGGAGGCAGATAAGCTTAATGGAAACTGACATTTAAGGATTTGATGGCAGGATGAGTCACTGTCAGTTTGACCTCAAATGCCTGAACCAAGGCTCAACTGCATTTCAAGCAGTTGGTGCAATGGCATCTGGCCTGATGAGCAATGGGAATTCCCCAGGGCCACCCCACATAGGGGCAATCCCAATTGGTTGGAAACGGGTTTGGGATGCCCAACCTGCCTGTTCCCGGTCTCCGGGCCATTTGTTCAGTCAAAAGAGCTACGTCAACTGCAAATCCCATTTTGTCAGATGGAAGCTTCGAACTATCATTGATGGTTTCCAAAGATACCACCTGGACGTTGGGGATCATCCCTAACAATTTTTGAGAGGGGATTAGTTTCAATGATTGCACTGCTGGATGAATCAGGACTATTAGCAATGCCACCCAATACAGCAATATTGGACCCTTTTTGATTATGCGGTTTCTAATCGTTAGGCTTAATTTCTATTGTTCCAGACCAATCAACTTCAATTTGGTGAACTCAGTGCAGATTTTTCCATATTCAGCAGACAAGTTCAGTTGAGGTGAGCGTGGGCACCAGGGGAGAAATCTTAAGAGGGAGAGCCGTTACCCAGCGCTCGTCTACCATGTGGGCAAGGTCACCCTTGGTAACAAGGGATACAGCAAACTTCTTTGGACTCTTTTTACTCAGTTTGGGAAGATTGCCCAAACCACGCACAGTGGACAAACCCAGGACTCGCATTGCCCTTACCTTTTTCCAAAGGAAGGGTGCCACCACTGGGAAACTGCATGAGGGCCACATTTTATGCGCTTTGGGTAAATTGATCTCCATTACCATTGTACTTTTTTTGGGGGGGCCAGGGAGCGTCGGGGTGGGACTCATGGAACGCCTAAATCAGTTCCATTCATTTAGAGCAATCATGAGCCTTAACCCAACTGTTTTCGTAGGCTGGATAACTTTTCCAGGATATGAGGTACTGAACAGACCGTTGGGACTTGCGGGGTGCTAGGATATTTTCCACTACAGCTTCCCCCATATTTTCAATTGCAATTGGCTCAGGATCTGCAGGAACAGTCCCCTTAAATGGTGACAACTGCGAAATGTGGAGGATGGTGTGCAATCTCAATGGGATAGTAGCTTTAAACAGAACGCACCATTACCCAAGTCTTCCTCCACCAAATGGGGACCCAAATGCTTAGTTGCAAAACTTATGGGAGAGTATCTGCATTCTCAAATGACGAGTGTTGAGAATAACATAGGAGCCCACCGTTATTTCATGACCAGGGAGTCAATTATGATCCAAGAACTGCTTGTAGTCATTGGTAGCTTTAGTGAGATGCTCCTGCAGTAAGGATTGAGTAGACCTAATATGTTCATCATGATCTGCGGCCGCTTGGTCCTCGGGTCACAAGCGGGGACTGGCTGAAAATGAGAATTATATCCGAGCGCCACTTTGTAAGGAGAAACCCTGTGTAAGCATATATGCTGTTGTTGTAGGCGAATTGAGCCTGATGAAGGTCGTTAGCCCAGGTGTCCTGCATGGCTGCAGCATAGCAATGCAGGTACTGTTCTAGGACTTGGTTAACTCGCTCAGTTTGTCCATCATACTGGGGATGATATGCCATTGAGCAAATGGGGGTAATTTTTAAAATAAAAAAGTTCACTCCAGAACCGCGCTGTAAACTGTGAGACACAGTCACTGATGATCTCCTGCGGGAGAATAAACATTGAAAACGCATGGCGCACAAAAAGACAAGCAGTTTTTTCTGACGTAATTGCAGAAACACAGAGGATAAAAAGAGTAACTTGGTGAAATGATCAACCACCACCATAACTGCCATAAACCCATTAAATCAGGGGAGGTCAACAATAAAATCCATGGACACCGATGTCCATGGACCCTCCGCCTGTTGTAAAGGGCTGTAGGAGCCCATTTTATCCTGAGCGGTCTGACATAGCCCAAGCACAAGTAACGCAATTGGAAATTCAGGCTGGAACTTCCTTAGTTAAACCTGCCCAATTGTAGGTCCACTTACAAATCGATGCATTTCTTAATTCTCAGATGACTGATTGTGGGAGGATCGTGATGCGCACAAAATACCTTGTCTCGAGAGCTAGGTAGGGTAAGCTGGGGCCTTCATGTGGCATAATCAAGGAAAGCTCGTGGAAACACGAGCAAGTATCTAACACCAGAACCCAGAGAGGCGCCCTGGAAGGGTCCTGTAGTGGCATGGATGGGGAGTGGGATGGAAGTTAATGACTGTAACCCAACCTGTTCTTGCAGGTGCTTCCACTATCCTTTGGGGGAGAATATGGGCAGAAAGGGGGAGGCAAGAGTTGGGCGTATCATCTGTCACACTACTTTCCTATGAGGTGGGGCGCTGCAAAAGCAGGTCTCAGCGACAAGGGTAGGGCAACTCTGATTGGCTGGGCTTCGGCTTATCTGTCTACAATAATAACCGCGATTCTAGGTTGGCTTGAAACCTAGATAGCAGCCAGTATCTTACGTGGGCTTACACTGGTGCAGCGAAAGGCAAGAGCACTCAAGTACCAAAATGATGGACCAACCCAAAAGGGCTGCAATGGTTCCCGCACAAAAAGGGGCTGAAGAGAAAACTTCGTCACAAAACCAAACTGGAGAGACCAACGCCATTAACAAATCAACAGTGATGTTGGCCTTCGCTGCACAGTGGACTTTGGTCTCCTTTGCTGCGGTGGCTGATAATGGATTTGGTGTCAGAACTAAGCTTTTGGAAGCAGGGAGCTTTGGCCCATCCAAGGATCTGATGGCGAGCATGGTGGAGAGCCTCAAGAGGGCTCACGCCGTGGAAGTGAAGACTGGATGGTCTAAGGAGATGCTCATGGTCAGGGTGATTGAGTTGTGTGGGTTCCCCACTCCATATTTCACATTTGGCTCCTGGGTAGAAACTTATGACCTTCCAGTCCAAACTTCAAAGGGAACAGGTTTTGGCTGCCAGTCTGAGCACAAAGAACAAGGAGGCCGTATGTCTTGACATCAGCACTGAGATTGGAATTTTCATTATGAGTGACATACTACCTGTGATCACTAGAGGGACCATGATGTCTCAGCTGAAAGGCTTTTGTAGAGTGATCTCCTTTAATGAGAACAAGCTGGTAAGGAACTTGAAGCAGAAGGATGATAGCTTGTAAAAGTTCACCGTAGGATCTGGGGACTGGGTTTAGAAGGTTGAACTTTTAAATCATACGGGGGTTTACCTCGTTCAGTCACTACAGGAACCTGGAATGTCGCTGTGGTGCTTCTGGACAGATGCTTCTTTTGTGGTGCAAAGGGGCACGTCAGAGCCAAGTGTTCTCAGGTTCAACCTCCTGCGGCAGTGGCCAAGCCTAGCGGGCCTAGCACGGGGGTTCCAGTAATGGCGCCCTCTGAGAAGGATAAGTAACTCCAGAAGGCGTTGGAGAAGCTGATTGAGATGTCAGCCAAAGCAAGGGAGGAGGCTGCGGCTGGCATCACTTTGGAGGCGGTGACTGGAGTGCTGAAAAGTGCAAGGAAGGTCAACAAGGAGTCAAAGTGTTCCTGGAAGGCGAGGGAAGCAGCTAGACTTCAAATCGAGCTGAGTGGCGCTTTGGCACAGCCCACAAAGGACATTATGAGGCGGTCTTCTAAACGGATATTGTTCTCCCCATCACTCAACCGCATAAGAGGTGGGTGACCTTAAGGGATGTGGGTGTGACAGTGCATACGAGGCCCATAGGGGAAGAGGTAGAGGTAAGGGGATGTGTTGCCTGCTAGCAATAGTGGGCCAATACCTTCTAACCCAATGCCTCCAACCGAAGTGGAGGGGTCTATTGAGGACCCTAGCAATGGCAAGGTTCCAAAGGCTGCTGTGACCGAGCAAACTCCACCCACAGCCCAGTCTTTTAATGAAAAGGGGAGGAAAAAACGTGGTCCCATAAACCAACTGAGGTGGAAGAGGATGGGAAACCCCAGATCCTAAAACTGAGGCCTTTGAGTTTTGAGCCTATGGCGATCAGGGTTGAATTTGCTAATGCGCAGGGACTGAATGGACTCAATTAGCGGCAGCGGGTGAAACTCAAATTGCAACAACTTGGGATAGATATATGCTTCCTCACTGAGACTAAGTCCAAACCTGGGGTGAAAGAGGACTGAGCTTTCCAGTTTCCTCTGCAACAATCATTTTACTCTCACTTGGTGGATCAACCAAACTTAGACTTGCCCTTGGGGGAGGGAAAGAGGGAGGGGGAGAAGCCAAAGGGGGTATTTTGGTCTGGTGGGCGGACAATGTAAAGGTGTTGGATAAAAGGGTATTGGTTTCTGGAAGAGCAATGGCAGTAATGTCACTGTTTAGAGAGAAATCAGTTTGATTTATTGGCATATATGCGCCCAATTCTGGATCTAAACGGAAGGCCTTCTTCCATATGGTTGGCCTAGGGTTCAGGAGAAAGGCATTAGGGGGTTGGTAGTGCTGGGGGAGACATGAACTGTGTCTGCTTTAGGGATGACAGGGTTGGGGCTTCAGTTAACTAAAGCTCTGATCATGGAGCCCACGAGTTGGCCAGTTTAATGATCGACCTTGGTCTACTGGATGTGTGGAGAGCTGGCTGTGTTGAGGGGGAGAGACTGGGTGGACTCACATATGGGGGGATTGTTTCTCCCGCATTGACCTTGTGTCAGTGCCCCAGCCTCTCCTGAGTCGCTGTAAGCTGATCATTTGGAATCATGATCCAGGTGCTTCAGACCACAGGCCCCTGGAACTGCAGATCAGTGACCATCGGGTTGCTTCTGCAGGGAAAGGGATCTGGAGACTGAACCATGAACTCCTGAAGTGGAGTCCACTTCAGGAATTCATGAGGAAGAAGGTGAGGTGGTGGAGAAGCCAGATTGTGGGGAATCTTGATGCGCCGGTTAGATGGCTGAAGTTAAAGCTGATCTCAAGATGGCTTGTGAAATCTTTGGGAGGCAGCTAGGGGCCATGCTTTTGAGTTTATGAAACCTTGTAGAGGAGCTTCTAGAGTACTTGAAATCAGGCCATGGTTGTGGGGGCATCTGCCTACACGGCTAAGGGTAAATTTATGAAAAAATGATAGGAACCTTCAGGGTGGATCGCCTCAAACAAAGGAAGTCTAGATGGGATGAGGATTCTAACAGAGATGTGGCCCTACTCCGCAAGGCAGTAGGGCATTCAGACCTTCAGTAAGGATCTTGCCACTGTGTGATGGGGGGTTGAGGTGAAGGATGCAGCTCTCATGGCTGAGGTGGCCAAATCCTACTATGAGGAACTTTATGGCCCTCTGATAATGATCTGGAGGCTTCCAAAGTACTCTCAAGCGGACTGGTGGTACTGCCAAAGGAGACTCAGCTGCTCCTATGTAGCAAGTTCACAATTCGGAGGTGTCAGACGCCATCTGCAAGGGAAAGAATGGCAAGGCTCCTGGGGAGGATGGGTTGATCTTGGAGCAATTCAAGTTATTATAGGCAGAATTGTCTGAGTGTTGCTTGCTGAGCTTTACAATCAACTCCTAGCATCTGGTTTAATTGAGCCGGCTTTTTCAAAGGGTGTGGTGGTGATGTTGTATAATAAGGGCGATCCCTCCTCCATGGGGAACTATTGGCCTTTGACTATGCTTAACGTTGACTATAAGATCTTAATGAAGATTCTAACAAATCGACTAAAAGGGGTTGTGACAGATGTTGTTGGGAAAGAGCAAAATGGGTTTATCCTAGGAAGCTCAATAACTGACAACTTGATGCTGCTTCACCTGATAGAAGAGTGGGCAAGTAAACAGTATGACCAGAAGGGGTGGCTACTGTTTCTTGATCAAGAGAAGACTTATGATTGGGTGAATCATGAGTTTCTTTAGAAGTGTTAAGTAGGGTTGGAATCAAGGGGCATTTGTTGAGACTGCTTAAAGCGATTTATGAGAAGGCCTCATCAGGTTTTAATATCAATGGGGTCCTCTCCCACCCCTTTAAGGTGTGTAGGGGCGTGCGTCAGGGAGACCCTCTATCTCTCTTGTTGTTTGTCCTTGCAATAGAGACCCTTTCTTTGGCTCTCAGAAAGTCAGACCGGAGGAAACTTACCATCAGCGGCGAGGTTTACTATCATCTAATGTTTGCGGATGATACATGGATTTATGTTTCATTGGAGAAGGAGGAGAAGGTGGTGATGAACATTCTGAAGATGTACCAGACTGCAAGCAACGCTAAGTTCAATATGTCAAAATCCAAGGCTTGTCCCATCAGAAGAACAGCGACGTTGGGTGTGTCACAAATGAGCTTGATCCCCTGGATGGCAATAGGGGAGGAGTTTCTGTATCTCAGGTGTCTCATCACTGGGAAAGCGTCACCCCACAAAATTTGGCTCAAAATTGAAGTGGACCTTAAAAAAGTGGCTTGGAAGTGGCAATGGCTCAATTTATCTTATTGGGGCAGGGCCATTGTCATGAACACTTTTATTCTTTCCATATTATGGTACATTGCCAGATTTGTTCCACTACCGGCATCTTTCATCAGAAGAATACAGAGTTCAATCATCCAGTTCATTTGGCGAGGGCGAGTTTCAAACCAGTTACTCTAACTTGTGTCAGGAGGTGAAGAAGTGGGGCATCATTCTGATTAACTTTGAGAGTATGAACAAAGCACTGCAGCTGAAATGGATCGTACAGGTAACTCAGAGAAAATCCATCTGTTGGTCTCCAATACTGGAGGACTACCTCTCTAAGGCTTGCAAGGAGAGTTCAAACAAGGATCTTGGTGTTAGCTGGGGCATCAATCAAGGGGCCATTCCAAGTGCGGGAAACCTACAAGGCTGCTGTAAGGATTACTTTAGAGCTTGGGCGGGCAGCAAGGGTAAATTGGAGGGTGGAGAGTGGACCACCGAAAGAATCTGGCCATTCCCCTTTGGATGGAGATTGGGGACTAGAGATGGAACCTCATCTGCACAAGGCCTTTAAGCAATTTATAGGGACAGTTCACTGGGGGGACCTCCTTGATAGCAAATGGCCAGAGGGTGCTTAGGGTGGAAGCAGCTAATAATGTTGCCATTATCTCCAAGGTGCTGGTATGAAGGCATGTGACGTTGTTGAAGCAACTGAATTGCCTTCTTTCTGGAGAGAAGCAATTCCTTCTCTGGCTGCATTAGAGGCTGGGAAACCCATTCAGATTGTTGTGGAGAGCAGGATCAGCGGTGTTCCTGCGAGGAAGAGAAGGCTAGATACTCCAGATGGGAAATCCTCTTTGTCCTTCGGGACTGGCTAAAGGTGGGGGGATGTAGCGGTGTCTGCCTCTCAGATTTCACAAATGCCAGGTTCCAGAAGCTACAAGACAGAGAGCTTTGCTCTACGTACTTGTCCTGGATCACTTGAAAAATGTGACCTGACCTGATGGACATGTGGGGGAGAGGGTAAAGGGATTCTGGTCTATATCAGTTAGAACTTTCTATTCCAACTCAGCAGCAACATCCTGGTCACTGGGGCGACTCTGCGTAAGTGGAGCAAGTATAAAGAAGATGACCTTCTGTATGCCTGTAAGGTATGTGGAGGTGAGAAGATAGCAAAGCACATCTTCACATAGTGTTGGGCAGCGGATGCTGTGTAAGGTAGTGTTCTCCTTTGTTATGAAGAATACCAACCAGGGTGTAAGTTATCCTCTGGCCATCTCGCATGGCCAGAGACCCTGAATGCGTATGCCCCACCAAGTCTGCTTGCAGATAAGGAGGAGTTCAGGGTCTGGTGCACGATATGGGGGAGGTGATGTATGGTCTATGGCTTGCCAAAAACCAGCGTTGCTTCCCTTCAGAGGAATCCAGGTAACAAGCTCCCTGGCCATAGTCAAGCGATGGCTAGAAATAGCTGTATAAAGCTATGGCAATCCTCTTTCCTCAAGTAAGTTCAACTTGGGGGTCAGTCTGTTCTCATCCTCGCAGTAAGGGATGGGAGCCATATCTCTGAACTGGCTGGGTAGCCTTTGCTACCTGGTACACCAAACAGTGAAGAATATTTAGTTTGCGGGTGGAGTGAGCCACCCCACCCGCAGTCAGTCCCACTTTATTGGTGCTTAGATTCGCGGATCCCCAGTGCAGCGGGTGCAGTACCCTGGGTTTTATCCCGCAAAGTTGCCTGCACTGGGTGCCCTAACGGGCACACAAAAACTCAAAAAAAATCCCTTGGCTCATAAGAGAAAGTGGAACCCAAATTTGCGACTTAAAATAAATGAGGCCCTTCGCCAAAGAATACAGGGAGTGTTTTTGACTTTGGAGGGACAACTGCTTAAGTAACTCCAAACCTTCAGGGCAGGTCATTTTGGCAGCTAAGACCTTTGTAACTAGGTGGGCGTTGGGAGCAAGGGTGACTGAAGATACAATGGAGTTAACAATCGGCAAAATTTGAGTGGTGGGGATCACATTAATGAGGTCCACTTCATCTGGGTCTGAGGGACAGTGGTCCAGGTTGCAGCTGATGAATTCGGGAAATAAGTTCAGCGTGCCTTTTACAAATTCATAATTGAATTGAAACTGCTCAGATCCTGATAGGTGCGAGCTTGCCAATGTGCTAATTTCTGGGGTTTATAGAAGACAACAGAGCTTGGTGATCTGTGAGCACAGTTAACTCATGCTGGGCACCGTGCAACAGATACCTCCCATGATTCAACACCCATGCAATGGCTGCCTATTTATCATAGATGGCCCATTATTGATCCGTAGAGGTGAATTTTTGAAAAAAGTAAACGACTGGATGTTCCAATCCATTGTGCTCCTGGAGCAATACTTCCCCCACTGCCACCAAGGAGGCATCACACGCAATAATATTCAGCTTGGAAGGATCCACATGTTTCAGGATGGGAGGGAATAAAAACACTTCTTTGATTCACTCAAATGCCTGCTGGCACTCAGGTGTCCAACAAAAAGGCACGTTCTTACCTGTGAGGGGGTGGAGTGGGACGGCAAACTGGTAGAGGGCTGGTAAAATTTCTTTAGAAAAATAATGGTTCCCAGGAAACTTCGTAACTGTTTCTGGTTTGTTAGAGTTGGCCATTTTTGGATGGCATCCAACTTGTTGGGGGAATCACGTAGCCATTCTTGAGAACAAGGTTCCCAAGAAAGGTTACTTCCTCCTTATAGAATTTGCATTTGGAAGGCTTAATGAACAAGCCTGCCTTGTGCAAAGCTGCCACGACTGCTTCCAAGTCTTTAGCATGTTGTTTGAGAGTTGGGGAGTGAATCAAGATGATGTCAAAATATGTGAACGCGTAAGTGAACTAGAGGTTGCCCAGTATACTATTGATCATTCATTAAATTGTAGCAGGTGCATTCAACAACCCAAATGGCTTTAAGCTGGACTGTAAAATGGCTCACTTCATTTGGATCACAGTTAGCCATTCTTGACCTTCCATCACCAAAATATGGTTGAAGGCATTGACGAGATCCAGCTTAGAGAACACAGGAGATCTGGCAATTGCTTGGCTGATTGTCTTCTCCAGGGGCAGGGGATAGGAATCATGAACCATAACTTTGTTTAAATGTTTAAAATCCACACAGGGTCGGAGGGAACCATCAGCCTTTTTGGCAAAGTTTACTGGAGATGTGAATGGCAATGTCTCATTAAATAACCACCCCTTTTTTGAGCATATCATCTAGCCAAGTGTTAAGCGCAACCTCCTCCGCTGTGTGTGGGTACAACAAGCATTTGATATTCAAAAACTGCACTGTCATTATATAACCCAGGTCAAATTTAGTGTGAGGAGGCAGATGATCCGCCTTTTCAGAATTGAAGATACTTCGATAACACATTAATTCTTTGAGATAATCAGATGGAAGGCCCGCAGGGGAAATAAGGGAAGTAATTGAACAACGCCCTTGAGTTTTTTTAAGGTTATCAACTAAACGAAATTCGCCTTTCAGTTATTCATTAACAAACAATAGCATGCTTGGCTTTAAATGGATTCTAACATGTTGTCAGCGCCATCATCCAACCCCCAGGATTACCGGGAGCACCAAGTTTGGCATTGCAGAAAACTAATCACAAAACTAAACTGATTTACTGAGAATGGTACTGGCTGACAGATTATATATGAGATCTGGGAGGCTGAAGAAGCCACCATCACTGAAGGACCTGCGTCCATGTCCAGCTCCAATTTTTGGGCTAACTCAACACTCATATAATTACTGCAGCACCGTTAACCACCCAAGGGCTCAAATGAGATGTGGTGAGATCCAATACTTATCTTCATAGGTTTTAAGAAATAAGCGAAGTTTTTTTTATTGGTGAATTCAGTCATTTCTGTTGAAACTGAAGAAATGGCAGGTAAATTGGGAGAAAGGTTGGGGGCCTTTTCAGGAGCGAAGTTCTGAAGAACAAGGGCTTCTGACCTGGCATCCTCCATCTGGGCTTTTACTGTTTCATGATTAGGTGAACCAGGATAACCCAAGTCAGACGCAGGGGTGGTGATGGACTCTGAGGTTGAGACTAATATGGGTTCAATGGTAAAAAATTGCATCTTCGTCGTTGTAGGGTAGTCCTAAATAAAATTTCCCCTTGATAGCGGGAAGGATGGTGAGGGGAGGCGTTAATGGTGGTTGCAGCGTTACATATTTGATCCACTGTTCCTTTGGAGGTGGACCAAACCTCGTGATGAACAGAAATTGAATTCAACCCTGATCTAAAGATTGCCTGAAGCATATCATTAGGGAGATCCAGTGTGGGAGCCTGTTTATGGAAGGTAGAAATCAAAGAAACCAAGCTGGGGGATTCTGCCATTGTAGAAAGCAATTGGTATAAACAGTTTGAGAGAAACACAGGGGGTTTCAAGGCAGCCAAAAAAATAGCAACCAGCGAGGTGGGCTCTCCCACTTGTGAAGAATGCAGAAGGCCTAGTACCCAGTGACTGACATCCCCTTCTACTTTGTCCAACAAAGCGACCCCTTGTTGGGCGTGGGATAACGCAGGGGCATTGTTAAGGGCAATTGCAGAACTCATTTGCACCTCGGTAAGGGCGTCAAGAACCTGGTTCACAATATCTTGGGAGGGAACACGTGAAGTTCCATCTTAAATAAAAGGTGGGGAGAGGTAGTAATACATAAGGCTCTGCCAGCCTGGAGAAGTTTATCCAAGGCGTAGCGGATACTACCCACATAATAGGCAAGTGACCAAATGAACAACACAAATCAGACTACTGATTGCACGTTCATTTGGTAAAGTGTAACCACTGCGGTGCCCACCTCAAAGAGCAGAGCGGAAGTAGAGAAAACAATGGTTGGTCAATTGTGTCATGAAAACAGCAGAAAAAGTATAGCCAGCCTGCCAATCAGGATGCGTGAGCACCCAAAAGAAAGCCAGAATGCCAGAGGCATTGCCGCACATATGACGTTGTATGGAGCCATGAATTGGGAAACAATAAATTGTTATGTAGGGCAATTGTGGATAACGACCCAAAAAAGAACAAATGGAGACAAACCCAGCCACTGAGGGGTCTTGCTGCAGGGGATGTACCACTGGGATAGTTTTACAAGGTTACTGGTGGGTGGGTTCAATACAGCTGAGGAGACAAGAGAGCGGATCCTTGCTTGGAAAAGGTGGATGTAAGGCCATAAGATCCCAGTTATTGAAGGTGTATAGTTAAAATAAAGGGGTTGTTTTCCCAGAAGTATCTGGCCTACTGAATCCAGTTTAAGATGATTGGAGCCATAGTAATCATCAATACTGGTAAAGTTCATTCAGTATAGGGACTGACAGGCCACCAGAGTAATGCCATCGGGAATATGGCTAGAAGGATATCAATAAAGTAGAAAATAATAATTTTTTAGCAGCAGAAATTTTATTTAAAGGAAGGTGAAGAAAGTTGACCAACAAATCTCTCAGTGCGATGAAACTGATTAAATAGTGGTCAATTGATGTGGGAACAAGCTGGGATCAGGTCCCTCAAGTTTGACCTAACCAGCGATATTTTTGGAGAAGGAGGCAGATAAGCTTAGAGGAAACTGACATTTAAGGATTTGGTGGCAGGCTGAGTCACTGTCAGTTTGACCTCAAATGCCTGAACCAAGGCTCAACTGCATTTCAAACAGTTAGTGCAATGGCATCTGGCCTGATGAGAAATGGGAATTCCCCAGGGCCACCCCACGTGGGGGCAATCCCAATTGGTTGGAAACGGGTTTGGGATGCCCATCCCACCTGTTCCCAGTTTCTGGGCTGTTCATTCGGTCAATAGAGCTGTGTTGGCGCAACTCTCAATTTACCAGATGGGAGCTCACACTATTGTTGATGGTTTCTGAAGATACTATCTGCACATTGGGGCTCATCCCCAATGATTTAAACAGGGTTAGTTTCAATGATTGCACTGCTGGCCAAATCAAAATTTTCGGCTATTCCACCTGATAATTCAATCTTGATCCCTTTTTGATTATGCAGTATCCAATTGTCAAGCTTGATTTATATCATACGTACCAATAGACTGCAATTTTGTGGTCTTGGCGCAGATTTCACTGATTTGGCGGACAAGTTCAGCTAAGGTGAGCATGGGCACCAGAGGAGGAATCTGAAGTGGGAGAGCTGTTACCCAGCGCTCATCTACTTCTTGGGCGAGGTAACCCTGGGTAACGAGGGGTACAGCCACTTTCTTTAAAACCTTTTTACTCAGAAACAGAAGTTTTCCCAATCCAAGCACAGGGGACGTTCCCCTGGACTTACAGTGATAAAAGCTGAGGAGAAAATAAGAAAAAGTACAAAGTAAAATATTATATTTTAATTTTACCTCCTTAACATAGAAGATGACAGAAGTAATCAAAGAGGTACTATGTCAGAAATTTGAAATGGAAGCATATAGAGGATTTTTTCCAAAATTTAGGACAGTGTAGCAAAAATTAAAAAGCGCTTTTTAAGAACTTAAAAATCAAAAATGTGATTGCGTACATATGGAGGCAAATGAAGCTGACATTAAACTTTATGAAAGTTCCCTTATAAATGCACAACCACCAATAAATATTCCTGGAGCTTTTGTTGAAATTTTGAGATGATCACCAAAAATACTCCCATTGTTACTCAAGTTGCTACCAGCAATCATCTTCTAAAGTAGTGACAGAAGTATTTTATAACATACTAAAACTACTTTTTTTTCACCAGGATATTGCAACGGCGTTTTTGCTTATTTGAAATAACAAGTTTCATATTATGCTTCTTACAAAAAGAAGTAACCATGATGAACTTCCCAGACATTGGATGTCAATATCTGGCGTTGACCCATCTCACCAGGGACAATATGAGCCTACATGATGGTAAAGAAGCAATTCATGAATGAGTTTGGTAGTCCTAGGTTAATGGATAGCCTTAAATAGGTAACATTGGAAATTTAATATAAAAAGGATGAAATCTTAGCTACTTTTCTATTAATTTTTACCAGGAAGCATAAATCCTGGTAAGGAGCAAAAGTATTATTGGATTATATTTCACATATTGTTATGTAGAAAGCACTTCAGTCCTA
The DNA here is from genome assembly GCA_022478985.1 of Massospora cicadina. NCBI lineage: Eukaryota > Fungi > Entomophthoromycota > Entomophthoromycetes > Entomophthorales > Entomophthoraceae > Massospora > Massospora cicadina. The sequence goes on along the minus strand of JAKSZP010011828.1, from coordinate 91,785 downwards.
CAGATAATCTGCACCATGCCATGATTTCAGTGCTGGCAATTAAGACTTCCATTTCACAAAAATGTAAAAATATATGAGAATGTTAGGCTTGACGTTTAATGCGCCTGTTAGATTTTATGAAAAAATTATAGTCAATGAGGAAAAGATTTTAGTAGAATTTGAAGATTGATATAAGAATGTTAATGATTAGCAGAAAAAGTTTCAATATGAAAAAAACCAATGGTCATTTGGACAAAGAAATCATAAAAGATTTTCAGAAATTTGGTAATATGGAAATTTCGCCGTCCAATGTTGGGTAAGAAGCCAAGAGAAAAGGTGAATCTTTTTGCCTGAAATGGAGGAAAATGTACAAAAAAAGGCTTAACCAACTAAATGCAGAGAAATATAGCGCTTCATTAAAATCTATCACACCAGATATCTGCCCAGATGGAGTATATACTTTAGATTTATTTTTAGAGAACACAGGAGAGGATCCACTGTAAGAAACTTGACAATAAATGAGAATGATGTCAAAAATTAGTAATATAGATAATTGACTCATAAATATTGATGGAAATGGCATGAAACGCTAAGGATAAAACATTCCACTCAAGTCAAAGTCTTAGGCCAAAAATCAATTTATAAGTAAAAAAACAAACTGTTTAAAAGGAATAGTGAATGATATTGTTGTAGCTTATAGTGATAGAGGATGGATCAAGTGCCAGCTTTCAATGGGTGAATTATTAAAACCTATCAAAATTAGTGACAAGTCACAAATGAAATGGCCTATGGATGGGACCATTTAAGATTATCACCAAGTTGGCAACATATGCCTATATGCTGAGAAACATTGCCAATGATTGTATAGTTGATCAGGTCCATAGAAATTACTCAAAGTATCAGATTTAGGAGAAAAAAAATTAAAAATAACTACAAGACAAAAAATATGAAAAGTTATATGATTATAAAGAAAGCTATAATTCTTAAATTTATAGAAAAATTAAATGTACATAATGTTTTAATATCAGTTTTTATTGCCTCAATCAAGAGTATTAGGTTGTGCTCCCAAATTCCATTGTCTTGAAATTAGAAAAGTGCTAAGCTTTGATGATTGTAGTAAGGAAGAAGCGAGAATGAATGGTAGGACAAGCTTGTGTTGAAATTAGGTCCACTGCAAAGAGGCACAAGGAGAAAAAAAATGAAAGAAGATCCGCTATGATGCAAAATAGAGACAAAACCTTTGAATTTACCAGTATTAAGGAATTTATATACAAGACTGACCAAGAATCTCCTTGAATGACATGGAGTCATTTAATACTGAAATGTTGAGAACAGGTTTTCAGAATATATTATTGTTAAGATTAAATAAAATAACTCCGGTATGACAAGTATCCACAAGATTCATCCTAATTAAAGCCTGACCTGTGGGAATAAAACATTTATTAGTACATGATTTGTAAGATCAACTGAGTGATACTGGAGAAACTGCACTTGAGTGAGGTGGCAGTGAATAGAAAAAAGTGAATAGGAACCACGCTGCCAAGGATGGGCATAAGAGGATTCATCAAGCAAGGATAAGAAGAACTATCTCCGCTAAGAACAAGATTTATTATGTTGGCTAAATTATGACCATAGCCTAGAGCGGCATCCAGTCCAAAATTTCTATTTTTGTTGGATAATCTGGTCAAGCGGAGTAATGTGTTGAGTTTTAAGATTTCCCACATCATCAAGCTTCATTACAATATAAATCAATCTGTTTTATCTCTTAGTGTTCATATTATAATATAAGGTTTCATTAACTGTGAGAGTTATCATCCAATGATAACTATTGTTGGTTATATCTCTATAAAATGTTAATTCATTTGTCTAAATTTGATTTCATATAATTGCTAATTTCCATCAAGAATCCCCTACAAAATTTACAAGATGTTTGCTTTATGCTTTAACAAACAATAATCAATCGTCTTAGATGAATAAATTGGAGCTTGTTGCCAATTGATTAAAGGTCTATTGTTATTGGTGGCCGTTGAAAGCGCTTTTTGGCAGCAAATTGCTTGTTATTTTAATAAGGTAACGTGACCTGCTTTTCATGGGTAAGGTCATTTACCCAATCAGGTTGATAGCTTTATGGGAATTTCCGCTTGGGTTGAGGGCGGTGGAACACACTGTCTCTAAGTCCAACCCATGTGGATTGTAATCTAGTCAGCAGTAGATACCAAATTAGGTGTATGGATGAGCAGATGAATCATTCATAGTTGGTGAAATTCTGTGGAGGGCTGGAATCATTGGTGATTGATGCCATTCCCATTGGGGCATCAACTGAAGAGTTGGGCACCAAAGTCCCCTATCTAGGCCCTTGAAATTATCAAATAAAAACAGACGTTTTCTTAAGATATTATCTCTATATTGTAACATAATATTTATTTATTATCCTTAAAAGAGCTTAAAAGATAGTTTCCCTTATCTAATTGTTTGTTGTTTGCAAGGTCTCTTGCGTTTATGAGAGGATAAGGTTACCTTGTTTCCAGAAGTTTTCCAGCTCCTGAATTAGAGTTAAAGGATAGAATCGCTTACTGTATGTTTCGTTTTCAAGAATTTCACGTGGGTTGAAGAATGTTTCCAATATTTGTCCCTAGGAGAAACCTGAGCAGATATATTTGGCTTTGAAAAACTCAGCTAGATATGAGTCTTCATATTAATATCACATACCCAATAAACTATCTAATATATCATTAATTTTTTTTGCACACCTCAACCTGTGCATTAAATATAAAAAAGTTTACACAATCACTATTTAGATGTTTAGATCCTGTTTGATTTTAATTTTGTAGCCATAGCTCACAGGTTAATAATCTATTTGACAAAGTTATTCTTCTGGATCCTTTTAATTATCTATTTGGTTTAGGGACGCATGGTCCTTAATCATGGTAAAATGGGCCTCATGTAGGTAGACTCATATCTCCTTATAGGCATCGTTGTCATCAATAACTCATTGTTTGTCACAGCATGGTTACTCAAATGTATGTTTAGGGTCCAACTAGCACAAAAGACAAGTTTACTTCACCATTTTTGTAAGTCCAGTGGAATGTCCCCTGTGCATGGATTGGGAAATCTTCCCATTGCCAAATAAAAAGGGTATAAATAGGGAAGCTGTACCCCTTGTTACCCAGGGTGACCTCGCCCACATGGTAGATGAGCGCTGGGTAACAGCTCTCCCTCTTTAGATTCCTTCCCCAGTACCCTCACTTACCTCAGCCAAACTTGTCTATCAGATTTAAGGAAATCTGCACCAATATCACCGAGTATATGTTGATGATTCTGAAACTGATGGGAATTAAGACTGCCAATTGGGAAGCGCATACTCAAAAAGGAATATATGTTGAATTATTGGCCAGAATTGAGGACAAATTTTGACTCAGCCATTAATACAATCGCTGACGCCAACCCCTCTCAAAATCGTTGGGGAAGATCCACAATATGAAGATGGTAACTTTGGAAATTATTGCAACAGTTCAGAAACTCTGATTCAGAAAAATGGGAGTTGTGGCCAATGAAACTCATTTGACAAACGAATGGCCCAGCAACTGAGCACAGGCGGGTTGGGAATCCTTAACCCATTTCCAACCAATTGGGACCGCCCCAACATGGGGTGGCCTGGGAAATTCCAGTGTCTCGTCGAGCCAGATGCCATCACACTAACTGATGGAAATGCAGTTGAGCTTCAGTTCAGGTGTTTGAGGTCATACTGAAGTGACTCAGCCTATCGCCAAACCCTTCAGTGTCAGTTCTATTTGATATTATATGTCCCATTCCCCCAAAAAATCGCCAGGTTAGGTGAATTTGAGGACAAGATCCCTACTTGGACTCCTCACAATCAAACACTATTTAATCAGTTGCCTTGAACTGAGAAAATTGTAGGTCAACTTTATTCCTAATCTTTCCAATAAAAAATACTTTACTCAATTTAAGTTGTTTATGTTATAAAACTAAATGCCCTTTCCACCAGCACTTCAACACCCCTTGGGGTTTAATGGCCATGATCATCTGGTATTCCACTAGGTGTCTAAGTGTGATTATGAATAATATGAAATTATTGGTAGGAACACCTTCTTAGTTCACTAACAATCATACCAGCAGTAGTGCCTCTGGTATTCAGGTTTGCCGTTTGAGTGCTTTGGCACTCAGGCTTGCATAATGGTCTAAATTTAACTTGCTGTTTGCCTGACAATCTTTTTCAACTTAGGACAAAATTGCTCCTTCTGTCATTAATGATGGATTAGTATGGAAGATTAACTCTTTAAGCAAAATCTGGGTTTTAAAGAACTTATAATACAAAAGAGGACAAAAGGAAGCTGTTTATAAGCTTCTTGGTATGCCTAAGCCTCAGCAAATTATACCTTAACTTTATCAAGGTATATAGGCATTATCTAGGTATTGCAAAAATTGTAATAAACTACCTGTAGTTTTTATTATGCCAAGAAAACGATGATGTTCAGCTTAGATTTGCGCCGTTTCATTTTCAGAAAAGCCTCTAGATTGAGTTAATTATAGCTAAAGTCCTTCTTTATTAATAACAACTTTAATGTATCTCCATTGGTTAGAAAAATAAAACTTCTTATGCTTGATCTTTTAAGGCACTGCTTTAAGCCTCTAGAAGACCTCCTTAAAATATTTTAGGCGGTCATTAATAAGGTTGCTGAAAACATTGATATCAACCAGGTAAACTATTACACATGGCAGCTATATATAGCCCATAACCATATTTGTGGCCATCTAGAAAGCATTAGAATTTCACGGTCCATAAAATTCTAATTGGGTGTAATAGGTCTGATTGTATAAATTTAGTGAACTTTTTTATTTTTTTATGTTGATTTGCAAAAACAACTAAAGTCATCACCAAAAAACTTAGCTTCTAAAAGCCTGTCTGAGGAATCCTCAATGAGTTGAAGAGGATAAAATCCTCGTTTATACTTTCATTTAACTTTTGTAGAAATAACAAATATTTGCTTCTATCCTTCTTCTTGACTATTAGGATCAACGCAGCCCATGGACTTTAAGTTTTATCAAAAAATTTATTTGAGGAGTTCCCTAATTATTTTGACAAGACTTCCTTTAACTTTTCTTGTGCTTAATTATGCACAGTCAATTAGAACTATGTTTCATAGTAATGGTGGTATGGACTAATCTCAAAAAAAACCCACAATAAAAAATTATAGTCAGCTCAAATATCATGATAGTTTAGAATAAATTTTGACTCAATCCTTTTCCTAACCATTTGACGCTAAAAATTGCTAATGCTACAATACTATAAATGTTTTTGACTTTTTCATTAAAAACCCTATTTTCCAAGATCTTAAACTCCTAAAATGATATATGTTATTTTAAAAGAAAAATAAGCATAAAAAAGAATTTAATCTGGTGCTTTTTATCAAAGTTGATGATTATGCAAATTTTTCACAAAGGATGTGATCTTACTCATACCCTGGAATCTCTATCCCAGGTTGAATGATAAGTTTGATTTATGTTTGGGAATAGGGCTGGTATGATTGTTTGTATATTCACTTGGAGTTTGTTTTTACTTTCCAATAGAGTAGATGAACTGCATTCCCAATTCCAAGATTAACTCATGTTTGGCTCATAGTGGTTTACCTTTGTAATCACTGATTTAAGTGGACAGCCTTTTGAATCATTTTTGTGGATTTGTATGTAAATTAGGAAATACTGTACCTATATTATAAGTTAAAGAACAGACTAGTTCTCTTCCATACGTTAATTGCGCACTATATGTAGTATTGCGGTAATTATAAATAAGAATGGTTAGGGTACGTCCTTATGCCTGGCAGCTACCCCAAACCTTCTCATAAATTCAGTGATGATCAAGATATTTTAGTTCTGGTTGAGATGAATTGTATCCAGCGTTGTTACCACTAAGCAGCCAATATATAAGGGCAACGCACTATATGACTCAAGAGCTTAGTATTATGTATCCCTACAATACCATATCTTGGTCATGGGTGACACTTATGCTAATCCTAACTTCTTTATCAACTTTGTACAAATGATATTTATAGGTGCCCGCTGTTAATGATAGCATGTACTTGGAACTTATTCACAGCAATATTGTCATAAGAACATTTGTTTTATAGTTTGAATGTGTTATTATGTGATTAACGTCAGAGTTGCCCAATTTATGTGGGATTTAGGGGGAAAAAGCAGATTACAGGTGAATTATTGAGCTAGGTTTGCAGGATATAGGATACCTGCACATTATTATAAGAAGTAAAGTCACCGGATCTTCTGATATAAAGATCCATTTAATGGTCCACTAATTTTTTTTCTTATGGATTTGATACTCCAATTTTGACCTTATAAGATAAAGTGTATAGCTTTCAACTCTTCTTTAATGAGGTAGGCATAACCATTTTTCGCTTTGATCACTTTTTTTAAAAAATTGAAATATCAAAAAGGGTTTGCATGCTCAATCAGTTTTTTGCTTACACTGCTCCAAGCCTATGTTGACTAGATCAATGCCTGCTGCCCCTAGGTGGAGCTGAGGTGAACTCTAATCTAGTTTTTATCAGCTGCCGCTAAAATACGCCTGGGCTGGTCCAGTTAGCCCCACAAACACTTCTTATCCATATGTTCTATTTTGGGACCTATCTTATCACCTTGCATGCTCCTAGGTGGTGCTCAGAAGCCCTTTAGTGCTCCCTCAGAGCAACCTACATTTCGGCCTTTGGGTCAAGCATAAAAACTATTCCCTACACAAGCGCGTCCATCATTGTGATAGCCATGGAAGTTTTATAGAACCGCGTAATTCTTTGATTCTAGATGTTCAAGTGATATTTCACCTCATCTTCTCTTGTGAAGCCAATATCATGGCAGCATCATGGCTGCTTTTAATGGATAAGATATCCATCACAACTAAACTCATTTACTGGATACGGCCATACTCATGGTCCAGTTTGCAATCTTGCCTTCTCTACTATGGAATCCTGGCCTGGTTAGTACTTACCGCTGTTTTTAACCCAGGATATAAGAAAGTTGGCAAAGCTGGAGTATATAAACTCTTAGCTGGTATTAAGGATTTAAAAGATAAAAAGTTACCACAAATAACTGATTTTATTGATTTTATTATACAATTTGGGGTTTAAAGAGATCCTTAATAAATAGCGCCTCCTACCATTCAAACTAATAGAGGGCTAATAGTGAGATACCTGAAAATTCAGATCAAATGGAGAAGGCTCATTTTTAGGTAAATGAAGATTAAAACCTATCGAACTTCTTGAAAATTTCCTCACCTAATCTTGAATCAAGTTCAATTGAGTGATTGACAGCAGGTATGATATATTTAAGATGTAAGTTTTTAAATTGTTGGTTCTATAAAAAAACCTTAAACCTTTTTTCACCTCCAAGGAACCCCTTTAAAACTATAAACGGGCTGGTTTTCATTTAAGTGCTTACTAGTTTAAAGAAGTGTGGGGTGGACCTCTTAGCAAGCTCGCTTATTTTTTGCTGTGGGTTCACAAGATTCAAGACAACAAATTCAAGCTATTATGGTGGGAGCTAAGAGTAGTATTAAACTCCAAGCTAAATGGTTCCCAAAAATATTGGGCTAGGGTTAACTAATAAAATTGAAACTATTCTTCACTGGGACATTCATATTGACTCATAGAACATCCAATATTCGGACGTTACCCCTTTCAGAAATGATGGTGGAAGAATAAGTGCGTAGAAAAAGTCCATGTACTCTGTTTATAGTGACTCCAGATGCATGAGATCTAATAGAATATTCGTTGCCCAACTTCTATGTGATCAAAAGAACCTTCCCAAATGTGCTAAGGTTCTCACTTCTAAGCCTAAAGTGGTTATGGTAGTCTAGAAATAGGTCAGATACTTAAGATGTAAATAGAGGAGGTCTTAGCTCATTAGCTGCTTGGACCTCCTTGAAAAAATTTTGTCTAGGTTGGCCATAGATTCAGATTGTAACTGAATAATGTGCTAGGCCAGTTTCCTTATGGCCCTGTCAGGATCGATAGTGTTGGCAGAGAAGACATCTCTGACTAGGTTAGCAAGTGTCTAAGGTTTTCAAATATAAAACAAGATAAGGAAACATTTTGAGGGTCTGGTAGTAGCTGATATAATACGCCGTAGTGGCACTAGAAGTAGCTGATCCAAAAGGAGCTGATCTAGAGTGGCCATTTTTCTTAATATGGATACCATTGTTCCATTGGATCTTTTTATGGTACCATTTGTAGACGGGTTATAGAGAGTTGAAATGAGTTGTTGCGACCCATGGAGGTAGTCATCATCTTAACACTCTGGAGGTAAAGTTTTTAACATTTTTACAGAGTAAACCTCAGGGCAACTATGTCAGTTGAAGATTTGCTGATGAAGGGAAGTGCGGTAGCTTTACCATTTTGAGCTGGGATAGCCACAGTCTTAATCCATTTTATTTAGTGATTAATCCCAACTATTATTTTATGATTACCACAAGTAGTCTGAGGCAAAGGACCTACCACATCTAAGTTTATAGTTTATAATGTCTGTTGTGGGGTAGCAGGTTGATATTAGTACGTAGCAATAATACTGGACTGCTTATTATACAAGTTAATCAGGTATCTAGGACATTTTTATGGTTTCCATAATTTCCTCCCGATAGTACCAATCTTTAATTCACTCATGACTTTTCCTCACTCCGCTGTTACAATGGTAGTATGGGCATCCATGATTACAGGTACTCATTATAAAGTCATAAAGAGGGTGCAACTTTACCTACCTTTTTGTATAGCTTTTTTTCTCTAAATTTTTGTGATGTGGGAGTTTCACAGGGGCATTTTCTTGACAGGTTCATCCTTATCATCCCAAGCCTTAGAGTCATTATAAGGTCATGCAATCTCTCAGCTTAACTATTGTCGCAAATTTATATGGCTGGATGCTAAGCCACAATTATGACTAATCAATCGTTGGAGGAATTCCGCAGAAGATTCAATGGGTAGAATCCACTGAGGATGTTTCAGAGCTATAAGTATTTAATCGCTCTAGGATAAGGTGATAATGGGTTATAATGGGTCATATTGGATTGCCTTCAAAATAGGGCGATAAGGCAATGTCGCCATTTGACAAAAGATAATTTGGATTGGCTCAAATCAGGGCAATAAAGAATTGAAGAACTACAGGCTGAACATCGATGAATCCCCCCTCAGGTTGGGACCATCTAGTACTAAAAAAAGAACAAAAGGCCGAAACTAATGAGAATACAGTGGGATGAATTACTAAGAAAAAGATTTGATACCTACTGAGATCACTGTGATATCAGCAAGACTAGGGGATTGACCAAAGGAGGTTTTTTAGAGGAAGGAAGAAAGGAAGTAAGAGAGAGTGGACTAAAAAAAGATCCGCCGAGTTTATTATATTAAAATAAAGAAGTGTTTTGGGGGAAACTGCTCCCTTTTAATTAAGATTGTTTGTTTACAAGTGTCCCAAGGAACTGACAGTCATATTGTTTGTTCCAATTATTCAGTGGGCTAAACCCTGTGTGAAAAACCCTTCAGCGCATATATAAGGAATCGCCAAAATTACAATAGTGCTGTTCACTACATGGGGCCCATTGATCAATTACAATATATTGAAAAATCAGTCACCGGCTATGTTGCATCAAATTGCTTTGTTAAAAAATCTGCATGAACGCTGTGCCTGTTGCATAAGAGGAGATGAAACTTGCATTGGATACTGTGCTTAAAAAATAAGATGAGCAACTCCATGAGGTTTAAAGTGATAAGCTGCCGCCATTTGAATGCAAAGGAAATATTCATGTGTTCTTTCGATGATTTAAGTTTGCAACAATAGGAATTTTAGATTGACGGAGGGTAAAACTGTTGATCTACACCTTGGAAATTGGGAGTGCTGATAAAGACGTATGTTACCCTTCATATAGCTCCCTTACATACCAAGAAGTCAAGGAGAATGTGCTGCTGTTGTTTGGTGGAACTTCAAAGATGTCACAGCAGAAAGCCGAGTTCTTGACCAACAGGTTTCAGTGAAATGAGACCCTCACCGCATTTGTTGAGCAATTTACAATGGAAGCTCACATGTTGATTGGGACAGGGATTTTATCTGAAGTTGATGTGTGCATTGCAATGTCCTCAGCGGTGAAGCCATAACCCAAGCCTTACAATGTCATGGCCCCATTGTTGGAGGATAATGTACCTCATCTTAAACTTGTTCAGTTTGTACGTCGCTTAGCTGTAACTTTCCCTCCACCCAATATCAAACAGATTCACACTGTCGCTGTTGTCAACCCTAATCATGTGGGGGGAATCAACAGGTCAGTGAAGGTTCTGCCATGTTACTCACCGCAGTCTAAAGTCCGTTTCATAACTGCCAATTGACAACTGGTCAAATACCACTTTGGCCCTAAATACGCTGATCAGCAGCAGGGGTTCTACCAATGTGGGTCTGGTTATGCCAATCCTTTTCAGAACAACATAGTGAGTGGGCCAACTTATATTAAGCACAGACGTAGGTCCTATGGGGTAAGTCGTTTTCATTGCAATCACCTCCGGCACATGGGACAATGGTCTCTCAATTGACAGATCCCTTATATACAACAGGATCAATGTTATCAGGGAAAAGTCAGAGCATAGTAAAGACAGGACTCTCTACTACCTCTATCTCGAATTCAAATGTCCCACCTAAATCTACTGTATTAAATGCAGCAGAAGCCTCCCAAATATGATGATACATTTCTCTATCAACAGCCAGTTGGGGGAGTAAATGTGCTGAACCAAGAAAAAAGCCAAAAAAATGGCGGACAAAGATTTTCCAGAGCGACTGAAGCCTTACGCTTGTCAGATGTTTGACCAAAGTCTGTCTGACCAGTTAAAGCTGTTCGCAGATGAGATATCCTTGGGAGGAGTAGAGGTCGCCCTTCCAGTGGAAGCTATTGTAACAGGGTACCTTAAAGTTGGCACAGGTATTATAAGTTTCCTGGGCATAATGTGAACCACTGAATGTACACATAGTTAATAAATGGCATTTATCTTACACGGAGTGCACTTACTGTGGCATTATGGTAGCCAAAACCTGAGTATGAGCTATAATTGATACAGGTGATCCTGTTAAAATTGTCTCCACTAAGTTGGTGGCGAAGTTTTCTTTAAAACCTGACATAGACCACCAGATGGTGTATGGGACCGCTGGAGCAGAAACCATGGTCTCTTAGGGAACGTATAGCATGCTTCGCTTGCAGTTTGGATCCGTTGTTGTGGCTCCAGTGGTGGTATTACCATATAGCAACTATGATCTGTTGATTGGGACTGCCTTTATGTGACAATATGAGGATATCTTTGACATGATGGAAGAGACCCTATCCATTTTGGGACAGCGGATCCCACTTTATTTCACCCCCAGCAGAGTGCCAAAGGGCTCAGTACATATAGAACAGATCAACCTTGCCTACAGCGATGGGGTGCTTCCAGTGTGCTATCATCAATTAAAAGGAAAACTCAGGCCCTTCCCCATCAGATATAAAATATCTAGGGCTACCGCTTAGAGCAGCTGGATATATATCCATTCCCTCTGGGCATCAAGTAATAGTAGGCACTGAGTTAGAGGTGGAAGTCCCAGCTGGGCTCTATGGGGAGATCATTGGGCCTTATCAGCAATTGTGGCTTGAGCCCACGTGGCTCCAAGAATCATAATTCTGGTCCATGAGGAGATCAAGGTATTGATAGCAAATCTTCAGAACATACCAATTGAATCCGTTGGCATCAGATTATAGTGTATCTACATCTGAACCTGGTTGAGGAGATCAACCAAGCTCATGAATTTGGTTCTCTATATGAATTTTGTCTGCCCATCAAACTGCATCACAGTGTAATGACGGTTTTACCACAGGAAAATTTAATGGTATTATCAGAAGACTAGAAGGATCAGGCAGAAGCTTTATTTCAAATATACAAATAGATTGTTGCTGTTGTTGATCATAATTTTGGGGTGCGCTTGGAAATTGTTCCTTGGCTGGACACTGGATCATCCCCCCATCAGATCTCGGCCAATCCACCAATCAAGGGCAGCTGAAGAAGTCATCACCGAGGAGATTGACAAGCTGCTAGAGTAGGGAATGTTTGAACTTCCTAAGAGTCCGTGGGCTTCGCCTGTCCTAATTGTTAAAGAGAAGGATGGTACTAGCTGCATAGTAATCAACTATTGGAAGCTCAATAGTATCACCAAAAAAGACTTATATCCTCTACTGCTGATTGATGATGCACTGGATCAGTTAGGCGGAGCAGGCTACTTCTCAGCAATGGATTTGATATCCAGTTATTGGCAAATTGAGTTTACCCATGGCAGAACAAGAAAAATGTACTGTAATAACAACAAAGGGCTTTTCCAACAAACTCACATGCCACAAGGGCTATGTAACAACCCGGATATGTTTCAACGAGCAATGGACACCATACTTGGTGATCTGAAGCTATTGTGTGTTCTTTTGTACCTTGACAATATTAACATCTTCTCTCACACGTTCAATGAGCACCTTACCCATTTATAAGTGGTATTTTGCCAACTGGTTATGGCCAATATTACAATCAAGCCTCATAATTGCCACTTCTTCAATGATCAGCTGGAATACCTTGGGTTTGTGGTGTATGTGACTGGGCTAAGACCCCAACCCGCCAAGGTGGAGGCTATCCAGAAGATTACTAAGCCATTTAGTAAGTGGAACATTAAGGTGTTTTCAGGGATTGTGGGTTATTACTGACGCTTCAAACCCAATTTCAGTTGCATTGGTGGTCCGCTGTTTGAGCTTCTAAAAAAGGAGCCATGTTTGAATGGATGGAATGGCGCCAATGCGCCTTTTAATACACTTTAAATGGCGCGAATTAGTGTGCCCATGTTGCACTACCCTATAGTTGACAAGGAGTTTATAGTGCATGTAGATGCATCATTTTACGCTGTTGGGGCAGTCCTGTCTCATAAGGACAATGAGGGGGAGTGGCACCCCATGGCGTATTGTAGTCGTAGCTTGAATTTCCATGAACGAAATTACACCGTAATTGAGTGAGAGTGCTTAGTGGTGATTTATGCATATAATCAGCTTTGAGCTTACTACACGGAGTAAAGTTTAGATTGTAACGGAACATGCATTGTTGCGCTGATTGCAGAATTTGAGAGAGCCTGAGGGGCGGCTAGCCCAATGGGATCTTAAGCTGCTAGCTTATGACTTTGAAATTTACCATTGACCAGGTGTAAAACATTAAAACGCTGATTGGTTATCAAGATTGCCAACAATTGCAGTTAAGGCAGATTTAAGCAACATAAATTTGACAAAATGCTCAGCGGAAAGTACAATGATGTACAGCCTCAAGTTATCAAGTTACAAGATGGACTCAGGACTAATATGTTCCAGAAAGACAGGGAATTGTATTTGCGTATAGGGGACACTACCATGAATATCCCCAGACCTTCTACCAGACTAAATATTATCATGAGCGCACACCGAGCAGTTGGCCATGGTGGAGTCTGGAAGACGCTTGAATTGTTGATGCCACAGTATTATTGGGAAAGCATGCAATTTGAAGTGCTTGAGACCCTGTCCTGCTGCCATCAGTGCCAGGTGGAGAAGCCATTTCGCCAGAAGACTTCATACCAGTAAGTAAAACCTCACTTTGCTTGGCATACAGTCTCTATCTTTGTTGTGAGACCTCTGCCATCTGGTTTTAACCGGTTAAGTATATTCTGGTGACAATTGACCACTTGAACAGGTGGGTTGAGGCGCAGGCCATTCAGAATCTGGGGGCCTTTACTGTGGCTAAGTTTGTAATGGAATGCATCATTCAGCTTCATGGCTGTCCACAGTTCATTCTTACTGAAAATGGCACTATTTTTACCTCTCACATACTTCCCAAGCTCATTGAATTGATGACCATCCGCGGGGTCCTAACAACCCCATATCACCTTGAGTCCAACGGAATGGTTGAACGGGTTAAAGGGACCCTGGTGAACATACTACAGAAGTTGGTTAAAGATAGGCCCTCCGATTGGAGTACCCTCCTTTCTACCACGGTGTTTGCCTACAATATTAACTACCATTCTGCCATCGGGAAAAAAACTATCCAATTGCTTTATGGACGGCACCCTGCTTTGCCTGAACCTCTATTTGTCTGTGTAGAGGACAATAGATGAATGGGTCTGCTTCGCTATTTAACTTCCCTAGCAAATATGCTGATTAAATTACAAACTGAGGCATACTCGTTCATCTTAGCCAAATAAAATCAAAAAACAGGCTGCCAATCAGGTATGGCGAAGTGCCTAGCACAGTTCAAAGATGGAGTTATGGTGCTATTACACAATCAGCACAGGTTTGGGTGGAAGCACAAGCTTGCAAATAATTATATTGGGCCATTCAAGATAATAGAAAAAAAGGTTTTTCTGATTATACATACTACCAAGGATCCCATGAGCAGTTGTATTATAATTGAGTGCACACGAAATTCTTTTTGCCATTTAAGCAGCAATAGAGCCTCTTTAAAAAACAAAAAAAAATGATAATGATAATGATAATGATGATACTTGCAAAATATATTCATGCGAGAATTGACTATGTTATTAGGGGTTGCTGCTGGAGGTCTTTCGCTTTGATGACTTTGTCTTCCCATCTTTTTTTGGCTTCTTTCAGTGTTCTTTTTATTTTGATTGATGTGACCTTTGTTTCTACTTCTGCCACTTTGAGGGTGCTGTGGTTTCTATGGACTCTTCTGGGTTTGGGGGTGGAGGCAAAGGCTGTCAAGGTGAGATCAAGGGGGCTGATGTCCGCTCAGGGGCTGTCAGACATTTACCTTTGCAGACTAAAAATAAGAACGCTGTAGGTCAAGTTCTGCCAAAAAAGGGACTTGTTGGCCATTTTCGATATTCTAATGTCATTAAGAGTTCATTTAATTATAGAAAAAGATGTAAAAATCGATAAAATTGGCCAAACATCCCTGGCTGATTCTCGGTGGAACCCCATTAACCAGTAAAAACTAGTTTTAAACCTGTAAGGGCACTAGTAAAATTGTCTGGTTGGATTACTCTGACCTCACCATGGACTTTGGGGTTACCATTAGCAGGCACTCCCCTGACACCAACAGGGTCCTTCAACGCACCTGTGTGGGGACCCACCCTTTTATAGGCTTGGTGGGGTCCCCCAAGGTGCAAGAAATTTCTCAGGAGGTGATTGGCTCAAGTTTATAAAAACGTTACCTCATGGGTACATTTGGGACAATCATAATTCCTCTTCCTTCACTCCACTGCCCTGATGCGAGTTCTGAGTTATGATACACTATTCCTGCATATTTCCTAATTTGGACTCATGCAGGCTATTTCAAACATTCCTAAATTACCCCTCAAACTTCAAATTTACTTTAAATACTAGATAATTGGAGGTTGGGGAGTATTGTTTTTCACTTGTATCACATGTATAATAAAACTCTTAAAAACCTAATTATCATTAGCGCTTTATATTTAACTTTTTTTTTAAATTATTTTGTGGAAACCAGCTGGCAGAACGCACCAGCGGGAAAAAATATAGCTGGTTTACCACAGGAGCCACTGGTCTAGTCTGAGGAGGGGATGCCGGTGCAACAGGACTGGAAGAGGAGGATGGACTGGGGTTCCATGACAACAGCAGAGGTAGTGAGAGCTCATCTGGTTGATTAAGTCAAAACCGTTCTTGTCCCACTAGGAGCAAAGCCTGCAACCACATGCGTTGATGGTTCTGAGAAATCAATTATTAAGCAGGCAGAGGGGGTCAGAGTTGTAAGGGCTAGCGCGTAAGCAGGTGAGTTCATGATCAAGGTAAAAAGGCTGCACCCAGTGCTAGGCAATCTACAAGGAAGTCCTCCATGCTCATATATGCCATCAAAAAAGGAGTGGTTGCGGTGAACACTGCTTGCTGGGCCCACTCAAGGGTTTCCCAGTGCAGCTCTATTCCTGACTCTAAAGTGGTTGTGGGATGCAAAATTAGGTTACCTAAGAGCACCATGATGGGAAGGTACTGTGATGGATCTTTAGCGCTGAGGGTGGCGAATGCTGCAGTGACCCAGAGTGAAGGCGAGCTAGTCAGTTATTGCAGAAGTTTACCCCATGGACTGGAAGGGGTAGGAGCTTGGGAGAAGGACCCTGAAAAGCTGGCTATCACCCACTGCATGAAGCACAGCATCCGCTGAACAGACAGAGCTGCAGGATGAGGCTCAGAATGAGATGGAAGCACTAGGAAACTAAAGCCACTTGCTAAGAGCTGTGCCACTTCATTATATGAAGGCCCTTGGCTCCACTTCCCTCCCCAGCGTAGCTGGACCACTATGTCCAGAAGGGGAGTGCCAGGAAGCCATATGGCTGTTGAATTCGATAGGTAGCTCTTCCTGGGTTAGAACGGTCATGAGGTCCATGTCAGCTTCATCCTCATCAGGCGGGGGAAGGGGAAACTGGGGAAGAAGGATGTGGCCTCGGTTGGGAAACTCTGTACCAAGCCACATATGAAAGGAAATTAAAATCACAGACCTGTGGCTATTGGTGTGTGATGGTTCACAGAATTGAAAGTAAAAGAGAAGTACAGCTTTTTGTCCAGTCAAGAGGGGTAATTTCATGAATCTATATGAGTAGATGACAAGCCACAATTATGACTAACGAATCATTTAAGAAATTCACTCAATATTTAATGGACAGAATCCGCCGAGGATGTTTCAGAATTATAAGTATTCAATAGCCTAAGGATGAAACATTAATGGGTTATAACAGGCCATATAGGATTACCTTCAAAATAGGGTAATAAGGTGATGTCAACATTCAACAAAAGATAAATTATATTGCATTAAATCAGGGCGATAAAGAATTGAAGAATAATCTAAAACCAATGAGAATATGGCATAATGAAAAAATAAGCGAAAGAGTCAGTACCAACTGAGGTCGCTGGGATATCAGCGAAATGAGGGGATTGACAGAAGGAGGTTTTTAGAGGGAGGAAGAAAGGAATTAAGAGTGAGTGAACTAAAAGTGATCCACCGAGTTTATTATATTAAGATAAAGAAGTGTATTGGGGGAAATGCTCCCTTTTTATTAAGATTATTTTTTACAAGTGTCCCAAGGAACAAAAAATCATCATGTCACCCATTACAATTGTTCAGTGGGTGACCCTGTGCAAAATACCCTTCAGCGGATATATGTGGATTTGCCAAAATTACAATTATAACATCAAAATTAAGAACAGGTAACCAAGTCAATCTATTGGCATTCATATGGCGTTTTAAAAATAAGTATTTAATACTCACATCTTAGTGTTGGAGCTTGAAAGCCCAACGGTCCAATAGTCCCATAGGATCCTTCATATTTTGTAGCCATTTCAATAAGGCGTGGTCAGCAATCACATTAAAGGTTGTTTCATACTTAGATGGTAATACTTCTTTACTGAAGGCAGGACAACCAGTCACTTCTTTTCGCAGATGCTGTTGTTACGTTCTGCTTTTAAAAGCAATTAGTGAAGTAGAAGTCTTGATGATCTAAGTTGTTCTCTTCTAATTTGCCAGCATGGCTCCATTGGTTAATCAGAAGCATTAATAAACATAATGAAGTTTTTACTATAATCTGTGTGGCAGATGATAGGAAGTTTTGTATTAATTTATTATTCTCGTATATGGCCTTTTGTATAGCACCATACTAAAAACAGTGTCTTTATCCAACAGTCAGACGAGAGTCTCACTAAGCTGAGCGAACTTAGATGATCTATGGTAATAACCTATCTTGGCCAAAAACACTTGTAAACTGGAGAGTTTTTTACGCAGGAATTTTATAATTTGCTTCAACCTTATCTTGTAAGAATTAGATACCTTCTTGCTATAATATATATCTGAGGAAAGATAGCTTCTTCTGGAAAAAGATACAATTTGATGTATTTTATTTGGAGTTGGATAAAAGAAAGCATTAAATCTTCCTTTAGATGGGCAAGATGCGCATGAAAAGTTTTATAAAACATTGAATTTGTAGAGATAGAATACCACACAACTTATTTTGAGATATTGTGAGATATGATCATTGCCCGTTAGAATTATTCAGGAGCATTACACAACCTTTGAGATAGTCAAGGAGGCTGAAATAACAATTTACTTCAAATGTGAGCGCATTTCTCCTGATTTTTTGAAGCTAGGTTCATTTGCTAGTATCTGATGGTCAAATCCACACTCAAGAAGAAGTTGGAGTCAGAGAGTTGTGTAAAAGCATCATCAATTTGTGGAATAGATAACTCTTTTTCTTGGGGGGGTGGAAGGCGAGTTGGTAAGGGCATAGGGCTACCAACCTGAAGGTTGTGGGTTTTATTCCCGCCCTTTGCACATCAATCGGGGTGTCAGCCAAAGGAAGCTATTGGCGGTTAGTAGGTCTAATAACACGAAAACCTTACCCGTGACGTAACCAGAAAAATTTGAGTCCCAATCCAGAGGTGGAAAAACTTTTTTCGATGAAGTTGACCCTGTTCAGGTTTCATGTCATTTCTTTCTTTTGGTAATGCCTGTCCCATAGTCAGCTTGCCTCAGTTAAATAATAAAAAAAATAACTCTTTTTCTTAGTGAGGTTGTTCAATCTTTGATAGTCCATAACTAACCAGCAATCACCATTTTTCTTTTATATAAATAAAAGAGGGGACGCCCAAGGGCTCTGGGAAGGTAATGTAACCTAGAGTCTAGTAGCTGCTTGAGCTCTGTCCTCATATGTTTCTCTTCAACTTTTATTTTATAGTAGGCTTTAAATCATATAGGACTTGCATCACCAACATCAATGGTGCGGTTCTAATCCTTCATGCGCCTATAATCAGTAGCAGGTTTCGAAAAAATATCACTATAAGCATCTAACAAAGAGTTAACTTTTTAAGCTTGTCCAAGGTCAATTCAGTTGAAATATGAACGTTGGGCAGAGTATGCACTAAAATCTTATAAATCGGCCCATCTCTAACATAGACCCAATACAGTGAACGTTTCCTATATCATTAATTGGTATTAGCAGAACTTTTTGTATCTCTTAATATGTTTTACGAGGACATCTTTAATGGTAAGGATCCCCACAGAATATTAATAAATCGTCGGTAGGCAAGATCTAGTACTCTTTGCAATACAAGGGCTTCAATGACTAGCTCAATTAAAGCTTATGTGTAATAGACAGGTTGGTATATTTGTAAGGTAATATTGGTGCCAATCACTAATTTTTCACCAGACTTAATTATTATTATCTTCTTTGAAGCATAAAACGTAATGGATTCTAGAGTGTCCAATAAAAAAGAAAAACTTCTTTGTGTTCCACCTGGACTTTGTGTAAAGTAGAGTAAGGCAGAAGAAGAGTACTCAACTAAAATAAGGTTATTGTTTTTGTTAAGCTTTTTCTTGGTAAAAACTTAAGAAACCTCATAGCTTAATAAGTATATTTCCCTGTTTAATGGTAATGATCCCGTCATAATCAGGTATAAACTGGGTGCCAAAGGCATACTGCGATTATTGTTATCTAAGCCACAGCTGGTGCTGTCAGGATAAGTGTTAGGATTCTCCTTTTATTGGGGGCAGCCTTGACTAGGGATCACGGCCCACCTATGGGTGGATTCCGGTTTGAGCTCCCCATGAACTTGTGGTAAGCCAGATCCATTGTATTGGGGATCAGCCATGATAATTATTTTATAGTTAAATTTATATACTCAACACTGGTGACTAAATGCTGAGGATTTCAAAACATCAATTCATCCCCAGAAAATTACCATCTGACGCTGACCCAATCAATTTAGCCTTTTGGGATCACAGGTGATTGATGCCAAGGATGATCCCACTCCCCGTTGTATTATTTAGTTATTTAATTTTAGCAATTGTTTCCAAAAATTCCTATTCCTTTTCTAACCTTCCCAACACATTAAGGTCCTATAAATACCTCAAGGATCATTTTAATAAAATACTGTCTTTTGCAATCTCTTTTCCTTTTTGGTTTACAAAGGGGCTTAATACCTATTGACTCGCTTTGGGATTTGGGGCCCTTCTTAATTATGAGCATGGGTTGGAGTTGATCCTTAGTGGCCCAACAATAAGCTTTCCAAATCTTATGGGTAGAGTGAGTATGCCCTAATATCCCAGGTACTAATGAGACCCACAGTTCCATAGTCTTGAGAGTACTCCAGGTCAAGCGCTAACTTACACTTTTTGATAAGTTTTGATAAGATCACATTGATTGGGGAACAAGTTTTTAATGATGGCCATAATATGGAGCTTGTTAATGACGACCTCACCTCTGTTACAAATTTATCAAAGTTACCAGAGAAAGTTAAAACTTCTTAAAACAAAAAGTAGAGACAAGATTTTGGGTGGTCTCAAGTTATTTCTCTTTAATAGATTTTAAATTATGACCAAGCTGAATGTGTCATATCAACGTGGCTATGAACTGGCCAACATAACTAGCATTATTGACATCATATTGCACCCCAGAACTTAGTTAAGGTACGTTTTTCTAGTACTAGGGCCTGGGTAACTCTTTCATATTCAACTGATCAGGTATCCCTAATTCACCCTGAGTGTTTCATGAGACATAATATCCACCGCCCTTATAACCCCCTCAGACTCGTCATCAGAAGGGTTTATCTTTACAAATCAGATTATAGATGGGAGCGATGTCAGAATAAAGAACGTCAGCATTTCCAGCATTTTTGGTGTAGCCCTATTGTTAGCATGCCTCACCTTGTTATAGGAGATACCCTTAGGCAAGGTCAGCTACCATTTTTTTATGGGATCAGGCGATTTATTAACGGCATTTGTCTAGAGCTCTTTTTTAGCCGGATTGGAGATCTCATAATTAGCTTAATATGAGGGAGTCATTTTGGTTCTAGATGCACCTGAATGGTAGATGTCAAAGGGTTAAAAGCTGAGAAGGTGCCAGGGAAGGTATAGATTGCGTCACAGAAGGATGCCTAAGCTGAGCCATTTCAGAAGGCCTCTAATTGGAGGGCTTTGGGCGAGGCAAAACAGTTCAGACTGCACAAGACAAACTCTCTGTGCAAATGATGATAGGAGGCGTGGCCCTGTCACTGTTAGGGCATTCTGATCAACTGGATTGGAGATCTAAGACTTGGGTGGTGAAGAGAGGCAAGAGGCCCGAGTAGAAGCTGAGGACGTTATGGGCAGTGACTTGGAGGGATGTGACAGTTGAGCGCAGTGGAAAACCCTTGAGGAGACCTTAACACGAGGCAAAGTCTTAGCTGAATGCACAAGATGTACTCAGAATACAGAAAATAGAAGAGAGTGCTACCCAAAAATTGAGGGTGCACTCTGAACAACTTTACATGAGGGTAATGTTTGTTTTGAGTTGAACAAGGAAGCAGGTTTGAGATGGGGACAGGCACAAGAGGAGCCATGAGAGTCATTGTGAACCCCTTTATCCAAGCTATGTTTGGGAGAGCCTCGGTGGTTAAGACTTGGGGCCTCAAAACAATTCCTGAAGTAGTCTCAGTTTTATGAAAATCAGAACCTCTCGCAGAGCTTCCTTAATATATGGACACTCTGGAGTAGCGTTTTACTAAACAGGATACCTTGCTAAAGAAGGGTGAGAGGCCACTAGAGACATAATAATAGCAAATGCGTCTTCAAGAGCAAACATTTTTGCAAGCAACAGTGACTGAGCTTCATTGTAGAACGGATCAACAAAGGTGGCAAATGATTCTATCCTTGCATGCTGAGGCGCATAAAGGCCTTCTATTCCATATTAATCTAAGTATTGAGCTGAATTCCTCATTAAGTGCTTCCTTAACCTCCCCTCAGATACTAAGAGTGCCCATATGAGGAGCCATTACCTTTTGGGCTATGCAACTGATGCAAGGGAGGATGCGCTGGATTTTTCTATAATCAGTCATGCCTTCCATAGCAAATTTTAAAATACATAAAAGAGGCAATGCTACCCTCACCTGTGGTAAACTGTCTAAAAGGAAGGGGCTTAAAGGATAACAGTAGTGGCACCAGGAGGGCATTGAGAGGAGCGGTGGTCAACTTTATAAGTCAAGACAAAGAGCGGATTGCTGTTGTTCTAAAGCAGCTATCCTAGCTTAATTTGCAGTGAGGAGTTTATAAGATTAGTCACCTGAACGGCCACCATTTTTAGTAAAGACTGTGGTGTACAGGTCCCCCTGTAGTGAGCACCACTTGTTGGAATCCTGGCGTGGCTAGTGCACACTGTTGCTTTTGCCCATGATTTCAACAAGTCAGAAGGGCTGTAGTATAGAATCTAATAACTGCTATTAATGAATAAAAGTGGAAATTATACCAAAAATAAAATAATTTAAGAATATTATTAATATATAGTTTGGGATTTAAATCGCATTATTAAATTTTCACAACCTAGCATTTAAACTACTATAGGGCTAATAGTAAGATACCTGAAAGTTAAGGTCAAATGGAGTTGGCTCGTTTTAGGTAAAATGAAATTTATCCTATTAAAGCTCCTGAATTTCTCCTCACCTCATATTGACAAAATTAAAACGAGTGATTGACAGCAGGTATGATATATTCATTTGGTAAGGATTAAAACCCTATGCGGACAGAGCTACTCTACAAGTGAGCGTCATTGTGGATGAGAGGTATTAAAGCACGCAGTATAGAAAGTATACACTGAATTGGGCTGCTATATGCTGACACACATCTGAAACAGTAAAAAGGAATGGACGGCTTTTTGCAGATACTTGACCACAAAGGTTTATAAAGTTGGCAATAAAAAATCTTAGAAAATATCTTCACCTCTTGGGAACCCCTTCAAGTCTTTAAATGGGGTGGTTTTGCCTTGTGTTGCTTCACTAGATTTAAAGCAGCGTGGGCAGACTTTGGTTTTATTTGCCTATTCTGCCAGAAGTTCAGCGGATTTATAACAAAAATAAATTAGAGATATTCATTTGGGATTTATAAGTAATATTACAACGAGTTAACTAATCCCTCAAATAATGGTCGAGGGTTAATGCTATTAAATTATTATTTTTTACTAGGACATTACTATTGACTCATCAAACATCCAATTTTCCAACACCTTCCTAACCCCATAATGTCTCAGCCAGAAACTCGTAGAAGGCTTGACTGTCTACAGCATTGACACCATTCTGAAGTTCATGGTTCCTAATGGCGCCAAAGATCTAAAGAGACTCACACATTTGTGACAATCTGCTCATCTGCTGTGACACTTTCCTCGCAATACTCCCCGCCATGATCAGATCCATAACTGAGTATACCTTCTAGGCATGTATTAAGAAATGCCGTTCAGTCTGTCACTTGAGCATTAAACTTGACCATTCAAAGTGCAAGTATCAGTGGTTTTCACATAAGCTGCTTCTTACACCCCTCCCTTTGGTGTTAAACCCAACACTGTTTTAGATGGATTTTAAATGGGTATCAATTTTCACTCATACCCACGCATAACTACTGTATGCGCTGCTCTCACCGCTCTTCCTAACAAAGGCTTGACTGCCAAAACTATTTCTGAGCAGATATAGCATATGTAACGGTTGAATTTCTATGGTCTACTGTACGTGGCAATCATTATTTGCCACCCAGCCAATTTCTATTACTCTCCCAGCGCTAACCATACCACATCGTTTTAGGCTTTTGAGTAGTTTGAAAATGAAGACTGAGCCTACTGAATTAAACTTAATTTTGACTTGTCAGAATTTTTCAAACAACCCCTCTGACTCAGGTCTAAACCACTTTTTAATCTGACAATTGATCTCCAGAATAAAAAAATTCATTAAGATCTGGAAAAACAGCCTCTGCCCCATTGACTCCCTCCTTCAAGCCCTCTATATGGTGATCAAGAATTTTGTGAGGATAATACCATCTTTAAATTTCTCCAGAGATTTCTCTGATGAAGCAAAATATGATATTAAAAGCTTACATTTGTATCAGGTCATGAAAACATTGATGTGGCGAGATTTTTCAACTTTTTACCTCAACTACCTTCAAACTCGCCAATGCAAAGGTAATTTACTTGGATTTTTAAACTCATTACCTTTGCTGAAGATCAGATCGCTTAATACGTCAAGGAAATGCACACCGCTTATCTCATTGATGAGAAGAACCCTCACCTAAACCCTTTTTCACCACACCACTTATGCTCCAACCCCTTTTTCCCGCCTTTGCCTGACACCCGCAGAACCCAGTGATGGACAAAGCCCCCAACCCCTCTCCTCCTTCTAATATAGATGCTTTGGCCAACGCCATGGCACCCTAAAAAAGATTTCTTTATATGTTATATTAATCCTTTGTTTAGAACAATTCAATTAAGATGTTTGGAGGACCTCCCTTGTTTTGCATACTAGTACTAAAAAATAAATAGATAACTATATTTACATCATCAGGAGTAATTCAATGTAGAGAAGTTCTTCTATATGATCAGCCATGAAAAGTTAAGTAATATCAGGTGGATCATCTTCAGTATGGTTGGTGGAAACAAATGAATTCTGCCTCTACTAAACCTGGTCTTTCCCAATATAGTCCCTTTCTATCGTTTATAATGATGTTTATTTCTGCTTTTCCACCAACACAACTTTAATACTTATTTGCATATTGCCCCTTCTAGCCACTGGTAATATGTAATGTTAATAGGCTGTGGGCACAACTGTGTTTTATCAAAGCTTTAACGCTTGTGGGAATCCAGCTAGTAGTGTGCTCGCTGGTGGTAAACGCTGCTGGATTCCACAACTGTTTCTTTAATTAGAAGATAAAAAAACCAAAAAAGCTTTTGTTTTTTAGATTTTATTAGTGTAGTTGCAGAAAGGGAAAAAATAAACCCTCACGATATCTAACTGGTCAATATTTTATACTTTATTGAGGGTCAAATGGAATTCAATAATAAATTTGGAATGGCTTATTACCGCCTGAATAAGGAAATATGCAGATTATCCTTGTCAAAGCTTAGAAAATTGGGTTACTTTACCATCTAGTACTAAAAAAATTGGGTTACTTTGGCGAAATGACAGATGGGAAGGTATTTTGGGGCAGTATGTACTCATGAGGTAATGATTTGAGGTATTTTAACCAATCACCATTTGATAAAATAATTTCACCTTGGGGGACCTTTACCACACCTATAAAAGAGGGTGGTCCCTGCTTAGGTGTTATGGAACTTGATGTGGCAGACGGAGAACCATTTGATGGATGCCCCAGAATATGTTGCATGGTCAGAGGAATTCAATTACTAGATTTCGAGCTTTTAGTCTGCTTTGTATTTAAGAAAGTATTGCCCTAATTCGCGGGGTTCCACTGAGAATCAGCCAGAGTCTCTTGGCCAATGTTGTCATTATTTTTGTTTGAAAAAATATCACATAGAGATCAGACATGTAATTGGCTGATCATATGTGTTGAGTCAGGACTATTCTACTTAAGACATTCTTTTTTCAAATTCAAGTTGGCATGTATATGACACCATTCTTATTCTTTTTATATTAACTATTGCTGTTCTTATAACAGGAGAATCTTAGCCTCTGTTAATTATTTGTCCAGTCAGGTTCCTTGACATCTTAAAAAATGGTGTAATTAATATATGATATATTACATCTCAGGGTTTTAATGTGGATATTGTTGTGATTTTCCCTGGGTTAGGTGGAAGCCTTGTCCAGGGGAAGGATCAATACCTCCATTCAAGGGTCATAATCCTGAATGGCTCAATAAGTTCGAAAATAGGGCTAAATCTATAATTAGCAAATATACCAAATTTGGGGCTTTATATAAGTTACTTCAAATTCAGGAAAACGTTAGAGCCCCATTCCATGAGTCATGTGAACTGGGGGTATCCATTGACCTGGTCACGAGGGTGGCGAAATCCAAGTAAGGTTCAAAACAATGGGCAATCAGAAGACCAGGAGAGACCCTACATGGATAGAGCCACAACAAACCTTGAGGCACCATGTCACCACTTACCCTAAAAAATCCCTACATGTTAGTCTAATAAAACACTTTCTTCAATAAGATTTATTCTATCTTATTTTATTTAAGTTTAATTTATTCTAATGATCAAAGTCTCATCCATCATTATGCCCAGAGCTGCCCCTGTCCTCTCAGCTGACCCTAGCCCCATGTAGTCAGCCGCCTTATTGGGTTCCCCAGAGTTAGCACCAGTGAGCGCATCTTGGGGAAGCCTGATAACTGGTGCTCACTACAGGGGGGCTTCCAAGGTGCACCCTGAGGAGTTACCCTCAATCTTGGACTATAACCAGCCCTCAGCAAACATACCGGATGCCGATCTTCTAACTTACCTTTGCTGGAATGGCCAAGACCCAATAACAGTTGGGACCAAATTTACAAGGAAATCCTTTGAGTGTGCCCCAGAAGACTTTGTGCACTTCCGAGCTCCCAGTCAGCTGAAACCTTTGCTTGACCCACTAAAGATGCCTGAAGAATTTAAAATAGATATATATGAGTAAAATGCCAGCATCATAAAGAAAAAAGATTAATGAAGGCAATATTTTAACACAGGGACCAAGCATTGCATTTCAAGGGTATGTGGGATGCTAGGAGAGAAGAAGCCTTTGAAGACATCACCCAGAGGAATGAGTATTTGATGCTAGGACCTGTCTACTGTGATGAGAGAAAAATGTTCAAGCTTCTCTCAGATTTGGGCAAAATCAAAAAGAGTCTGGCTAAGCTACAACACATCCTCCAGTTAAAGAAAGAAAATTTTGATAATCTGAGTTTTTAATCTTATCAAAAACAACTAAATTTATTACTAGCCCTAATATTTATTTAGACAATAAAACACAAAATCCTCCACTTGATGTCAATTTCCACTCTGCTTCAGAGCAGAAAGTGGAAATAAAGCGCATAGCCAATTTGAGCTCAAAAGTGCTAAATGACAATTTAAATGTGGCCAGCGAGCATTGAGAACACAAATTGTTGAAACTAGGACAAGTTGAAAACCACTTTTAAAATCTCAAGGCAGCAAGCTTCAGTCATTTTCAGGAAGTCTCAAAAAAACTTTGTGTTATGAAAAGAAACAAACGCCAGGCAAATTACCTGAAACTTTTCTTCACACCATTTGGGATAATCTCAATGACTCCTTTCCGGCAATCCTACCAATTTCTAACTTTGATGGAGCCCATCCCAAGATAAGGCAACATATTACTAAGATGAAAAATCTAGATTATCCGGTTTGGCTCTCAGAATGGGATAGCACTGATCTCAACTAAATGAGAGTCCAGAAAAGCAAAACTTGAGGAACCAGCTGACATTACCTCCACTACTGATGCTACCCTTTTGCCCAATTTGCATTTCCCTATCAAACTCTGTCACATGAGTTACTTTTGGTCACATGTGAGATTTGCTCGCCGCAATCCTGAGATAGTAGCTCAGCGAACTTGAAGAGGCCCCCTATCAATACCTTCAGGGGGCCACACTTTAACATCCTTTACAAATCTTTCAAGCTCATTGGGTTGCTTGGCTATACAGCTCACTGTCGATGACCTTTTCTCTGAGCCTTACCTGGAACTACTGGAGGATAAGGTGATTGAAAGATGCCAGGTTTGAATGGCAAACAAATTGAACTGGAGGTTTGGTGAGGCCAAAACCCGCATGGCCAAGATGGCACAAGAGATGTGCAAAAGGATAGTGCAGTTGGAGGTGGAGTTGATGACCTCCAAGTCAGAAGTTATTCAGGAACAAAAATGGCTGGATGGCCTGCAGTCAGAAATCCAAGGCAAGACTGACCAAATTGAAGCACTCAAGATTGACAACTCACAGCTTAGGCTGGAGTTATTGGACCTCAAGATGAATTACCTCAGAATCAGATGGCCGCTTAAAGCTGGCCGCTACAAAAAATAGATTGCTCTACCAGCAGTGGATTGCAGATTGAGAGCTTGAAACCACCTTTCTTAAAATTAGATCTGAAAGGGAGGATACCCCAGTGGTAGAGTATGGACCCTCTGCCACTGCCTCCCGAGTTCAATCCCGGTAATGGACTTTGGGTAGGGGACGATTTTGACTGTTGGTTTTGCGCGCCAATGCCCCAAACTGAGATAGCGAATAGCAAAGGTGGTCCGTGGAGTTCCTGGCCTATCATACGCCGCGCATGGAGGTTTTCCAGGTTTTATCCTCCTTTCTCATTTTCTTCACTTCCCTAATCGGTGCGGTATTGTCCCCAGGTTGGCCCACCTCAAATAAAAAAAAATTAGATTTGAATTACTATGAGGGCCATAGCCAATAAGTTTGTCTGGCTTTAAACCCTAACCACCTGAGAGAACTTCAGATTTACTATGAGGGCCTTAGCAAATGAAATTGTTCAGCTTCAAAATTTAGCAAGACCTGGCGTTATCACTGACCTAATCTGCATTACGCCTGAGGCTCCATACGCCCCCAAACTTGAGTCCTCCGTCTACCTAAACCCTCAGGCCACAACTTGCTCCCTTAGGCCAAGGCTTGTAGGGGGCTTTGTCAAAATTTTCCCTGTGTTAGGCGGAAGCCTTTTCCAGGGGGAAGGATCAATATTTCTATTCAAGGGACATAAATACCAAATGGCTCAATAAGTTCAAGAATAGGATCAATTCTATATTATTAGCAGAAATACCGAATTTGGGGCTTTATATTAGTTATCCAAATTAGGGAAAATGTTAACATCCTTTCCTAGAGTCATGTGAATTGAGGTATCCATTGACCTGAGCATGAGGGTGGCGAGATCTGCATAAGGTCAAAAACAATGGGCAATCAGAAGACCAGGAGAGACCCTACATGGATAGGGCCACGACATCTTTGAGGCACCGTGTCCCCATGCACTCTATAGAAATCCTTGCATGTTAGTCTAATAAAATACTTTCTTCAATAGGATTCATACTATCTTATTTTATTTAAGTTTAATTTATTCTAATGATCAAAGTCTCATCCATCATTACGCCCAGAGCTGCCCCTGTCCTCTCAGCTAACCCTAGCCCCATGTAGTCAGCCGCCTTATTGGGTTCCCCAGAGTTAGCACCAGTGAGCGCATCTTGGGGAAACCTGATAGGTCTTATAAAGTTCTGAAAACCCTACTAGATCTTTACAGCATGCTCCATCACATTATTTGTATTAAAATTAATTATTGTGTCAAAGCCTATGAGCTCTTGTTCTTTAGGGTAGAACCATTATGCAAAAGTTATTAATAGAAACATTAGGGTTGATGTCAATGTTTAAGAGTCTGGTTTTATGACCTGCCAGTTTTTCTAAAAGTCCAGATTACTGAAAAACTGCCTCTTTATCATCAGTGTACAACCATTTTTATCATTAGTGGTTCCCAACCCAAAAGGAGGAGCCGCCTCACATTTTTATTTGCAAATGGGCCAAACAAAGATATTATTAGAAATAAAAAAAACCTATATGGTACCTCAGCTAACAGCCTAATAAAACATATTAGAAAGTGAGGAATCTTTGAGGAAACTTTTGTCTGATGCTCACTTTAGCTGGCAGACCACGGCAGAAAGCATTGGGGTGGGAGCATAAACCATATGAGGCAAAAGGAGGTATAATAATGAGTTTTCTTCATTAATGAGGCCGGTGCTATCATCACTTTAATATATTGAGCAAGTTGATGTATAGGAAAAGTGATGAGAGCAGGCACACAAGTGAATGATTTGATGCGCTGTTGGTTTTGGGGATTGTTAGGTCAAACAGAGAAGTTTTTGCCATATCAGTGCAGAGCAGCTCGCTCCAAAAGCAAGCTCCACAATTTCTTTTTTTGCATCCTCATCCAAAGCATGGGGGAAATTTGGGATGGTAATACCCTCAACAAGGGGTTCCATTGCTTCATGTAGATGCTGGTGGAGGAGGGTGTTGCCAGAGCAGCTGCCGCTTCTACCGCCATTTTATATCTTTTGTAATTAAGAAAACCATTTTAGAGAAAAGTGGCAGGGACGCAAATTGGGTTGATTTACAAAAATTTTCTTAAAATAAAAATCTAGGTTCATATTAAAGCCAGTCGCTAGTTATTGAGCCATTTTAGGCACTTAAAATAGATTTAACTCGGCTAGAGCTGGGCAAGCCACTGGTGTTGATGCAATGGCATAACCTGATTGGCTGCAAACAGTTGACCATGGCAGCTCAGCCAAAAACTGTCTCAGCCATTGGTTCAGGATTCCCTAATTCTGATGATTTTTTAAAACTCTTAAATTTTGGTTGGCTGCTGCTTTGTAAGAAGCACCAGAATTAGCCAGGTTGGGGGTGGGAAGATTTCACCCTACCCAAAAAATTTGGGTAAGATGACATCCAGCCTGACGCTGGAAGGAGAAACAGTGGAAGCAGCGGAGATGGAAGCTGCAGGGCAATTCCACCTTAAATTTTCTAATTAAAAGCACAAAAGGCAAATTATGAAGCTTTTTTACTGTGCGCTCAAAAAGGATGATCAGGTGCAGATCTGATCACAGTAGGGGGATTGCGAGGTGGGTGTCATGATGAAAAAGCAGATCGTTGCAAAGGCGTTAAAATATGGAAACTGATCCACCCCATTGGAAATCATGAACTGTAAGATGGGATCTGCGCCATAAATGGCAGAACCCTCAAGTCAGTTTGTAATGAAGGTTTTAAGGGGAAAGAAACGAAGCCAACCCAGCATCCTGGACCACCAAAGTGGCATCATCCATGAGTCATGTGCGAACTGTGGGAATTTTCTTTTTTATAAATAATTGGCAGCAAAGATTCTGCCACTGCATCAGTCTCAAATATACATTTGAGGTCAAAATAACCCTTGAAAGAGCAAAAATTGATGTATCTGGCGGGTTTGAAAAACGCTGTGGCCATCTTGATGATGACCGCGTTTGAATGTTGTTAAGATTCTTATATTTGACCCAGAGGCCAAAACTCAGGTTGGTCCAAGGGAGCACTAAAGGGCTCCAGAGCACAGCCTGTGAGCTCATGAGATGGTGGATTAAGTTTCGAGGTGGGACATAACGCCTGGTAGCATAGGCAGGGCTAGCAGAGCCAGCCTGAGCGCACTTTAGCGGTGGCGGAAGGACGCAGAAGGCGGCGCACCACCACCCCAAGCTGGGGCAGCAGGCATTGATGACATCATCATATTGTTCAAATTGCTCAATTTGAGCGGCTGTATTTTTGTAACTTTTCAAAACTTTTTTAAAATTCAGCTTTAATTTAGTTGATCAAAGCAAAAGGAGCATCAGTGTACAGCCATCGGTCTCCCAAATAGCCCATTAGGATGTTACATCTGTGATAACTGGATGAGATTATCAGGGTAGAAGCCTAAAATCGCCTGATGCTCCTCTCAATATACATTTTAAAAGGTTATAAAAAATGATTGATATTATCATCTTTGTTGAACTTTAGTGAGTTAAAAATATGAGTTGTCTTGGCTTATTACATGGTTAGAAAAGAATTTTTTTTCTCACAGACAGCCAGCGGAGAATTCATAGGCAAAATATAACTTTTCATGTAATATTATAGTTTGATGAGGACAAGGTTTATAACACCCTAAGAATGGCCTGCCATTTGAAATATCTATCTCATAATCTGTAAAGTAATCATAATAGAAGGCAGGATTTACTTTGTGGTATAGATCCAAGACTAAGGTTTGACTTCTTTTTCCTTACTGGTGAGATTTCAAAATAAGACTTTGGTAACTTCTGGGGTGTTAACTTCACCCTCTACTACACCTAAACTGGTGTAACTTTCCTTCAATATTTTTTAATAAAACTTTATCCACATTAAATTGTTTCTAAAAACTGTGTTTAAAGATTTCTTGAACTAGAGCTTTCATCGCCACCAAAATCTTCTTCCCTATATTTTCATTATAAAAAAAGAAATTTGAATTCTTTTTTATCACTTTTCAGGGGTGGTAGATTAAGTTAAAATTTAAAATTTAACTATAAAAGTTAAATTTATTTGAGGCATGCCAACCGGGTGAAAGACTTACCAATTCAAAGCAATAAAGCCCAAACCAAATGGGTGACAAGACAAACTAAAGTAAAATAAATTCTCCAACCAGGTAGGGAGCGGAGTGCCACTAACCCACCATGACAGATGGGGTGTGAGAGTCTGGCGGCTCTTCATCTGGCTTAGGATTATGTCAGATGCATATTTGTTGTAGAAACATACAAAAGCTGAGAGCAGGGGTGTTGGGGCATCAGAGTGGTAGGGTTGGAAGAGTGTGAGATAACGATTCCTTACCTCAAGACCAGCCTTGAAGACAACCTCAATTAACTCTGCAGTATGATGTTCAGCTTGAATGTGGGCATTTGAGAGTTGAGCCAAACTGGCTATATTCTTCCAGGTGATTTTTGCATTCATGTTAAATATTGCTAGTTCTGCAACATGTGCAACAGTGTTATTGGCAACTTTGGATAATTTGATGATTTCCTCCCATGCTACTTTGAGAAAATTAGGCAGCAAGTTATCCTGCTTAGCCTTCATGGAATTGACTAAAGATTGGGCCACTGCTTTGCAAAGGTGGTTGCTATGGGGTGAGGCCACCGCTTCTAATGCAAGCCGTTGGTCATTTTGGAAGGGAATATTTTGAGTTTAGGTGAATATCATACAAGCGAGAGGTTTTAAAAAATCAGAACCATAAAATTTAGCCCAATCATATTCATTCTGGCCTTTTTTTCCGAATTTCATCATCCTCATTTGTGCCCATTTTACCTGATTCATTTACCTCATCCAATAGGCTCCAAGGATTTTGATTTACAAGGATAATGGATGCAGGATTTGGATGGGTGGTAGTATGCGAATGGGTGGGTGCTTGAGTACAAATGGTGGTCCAGGACAGACTCTGATTGGTCAGGTTGAGCCCCAGGTGGTGTGTGTCGATGAATGTTTTAATGGGTGCTTTCCCACATTGGCCCATTGAGCAAGAATGTTGGGTGGGAGGGGGCAACAAAACTCCTTATTAAGATACCGCTGAAAAGGGTTCTAAAAATAACAGTTGTATCAGCATGGAGAATGACCTTTTAGAGTGGTCAAGCTCAAAACAGGCGGGGCAAATTTGTTGACCATTATTGACATGAGCCCAGAGAAATGCTCTGGTACAGCAGCCTTGCGATCATGTGGAGGGATTAGATGAGCAATTGCAGAATGATTTAGGATGAAGGTGGCAGCGGCATAAGGGGCAGCAAGGCGCTCTGCACCAGAAGGAATGGTAAATTTCAGGTTGGGCTGAGTGTCATAAGCCAAAAACCCCAACAATAACTCATCATATAAAATTTTTGGTGGAAGATGTGAGGGAGATTGGCAAATGACAACACCAACGAGTGTCATCAGAGTGACGAGTTTGGGTAGTGAGGACTGAGTATTTTTATAGATTATAGGGGCCAACACCGTGGCTGCTGCATCCTTCTATGTTTGGAAACCTGCATTTAAATAGCCCTTAAAAGGATGGAATTTGATAAATTTTTTGGTATTAAGGCAGCTGTGGCAAGTTCAAATTATTTCTTTTTCAGCATATAGAATAAATGCAATAGTCAACACGGATGCTAAATTGAATAGTGAATCAAGGGAGGGTGAGAGGATGGAGGCGAGCTGTGTAGATGTGCGCAAGGTGGAGCGCTTAGTTTTGTGTATGGAAATAACGTCCCATAGATCTTTATGGGCTATTTGAGCCTGTCTGAATAATTTCCCTGATGGGTGGAAAACGCTGGGTGTTGGATCACTGCTGCCTCACACTGGAGCAGCAGGCGGAGGATCTGAGGATATCAATTAGATAATGGACGTGGTCAGACGACTGTAGCTAGTTTAACCCTTTTTTGTAAAATTTCTCAAAAGTGAGATCATTTGGAAAAATAGCCTTGCTCTTCAGGGGTGGTGTTAGAAGTAAATGATATGAGAGTAACTTATATAACTTCATTTATTCAGCCCAAATAAAATAAAAATTGTCATTTTTAAGACTAGAGGTAATTACAAAAATCTCACAATACTTTTTTGTCAACAACTTCTTGGCCTTAACATATACCCAACTCATATAGTTTTTCTTTTAAATCATATGTACTTTTGGAAAGTTGGCCTGCTACAGAAAATCTGTTGTGGAACTAAAGTATTCATATAAAATTTTCGTGATGCAGTGGTAACCTCTCATGCACTCACTTTCTCAATAACACAGCTTTTAAAAATAAATGTAACACTTTTTAGACATCTTAAAAAAACTAGCTATGAGATTATCATTATTACTGTGAGCAATCCCATGGTCTTGAGATTTGCCACTATGGCCTTCTGAATTTCCACAAAACTCATATCAAGTTTCTCCAGCAGGCTAGCTTGGACAATATTTCATCCTCTTGACCTCATTATATATGCTCAAACTTATGTTTTTGCCAAGCAAAGTTTTTTGATAATGTTTATAGACAGCTGCAAAAATCTAACCAAGTATTTTTATAGGCCTGTCTATACTGAAGATTCCATGCCAGGACAGACATGGTTTGAGGTATTTTTGGTATCTGTCAACATTTAAAGCCTGGTCCTCTAGATAGACGAAAATACCAAAGCTGTTATAAATATATGACGAATGAACCTTGTATTCTTATAAAAATGTCCAAAAAATCACTTTATCATTTTTTGAATAAACTCAATTGAATTTGGAGGAAATACTGGCCCTGTTCTGGCTGAGATCATATAGAATATAAGCATTACACTTTTCGTTGTCAGAGAAATTTGATGTAGTTTATGAAATGTACTTCACATTACTAGACTCCTTCCTAATAGTTGTATTTTTGAGAAAATAATGAGTTATCGCTGTGCTCAATTTTATCTAGTGTATTAGTGTTTGAGTGCGTACCATAATGTTTAGTTTTCAAATAATGGTGTGAGGTAGGTGTCAAGAATTTAACCATATGAATTGCTCCTGATAAAATCAGAATTAGGGGTGTCAGTTGGCATTATTGTCAGCTAATACTCTATTTCAATGTTATTTAATATTATAGATATTAATCTAGTTTAGGTTTGGAAGAATCTGCTTTTGCTGCCAATTATCCATTCATGAGTCATTGTGGGATTTTTCTGGCGGAAGGCTAAAGTATTGTTACCAAATCATCCTTATATTAATCCGCTGCTAATTTTGAGCACAGGTGACTCTTTCTGAGGATGCTTGAAGTTATATTTAATTTAATGAACTATATATGATTGACTGGAAACTCATGTCGAGGATGGATTGACCTAATCTAAAATTTAGTGAATAGATGAGCGGATTGGGAGGGAAACACTAACACGAATATTGACGATCTAATAGAATTTCAGCTTGGATGGCCAAGGGTTTTTTATAGGCGCATTAGCTTATGTATAAATAAGTTATTATTTTCTCTAAATATGATCTCTCTTTCGCCCATTTACTTTTAGCTGTTAGTAGATTATCCAGCTAGATTAGGAGGAAACGGGACTAGAGATCCCTGAAGTTGGTGCAAGGTGACGTGATTGGAGTGGCTGATAATGACTGATCCCATATTACCCCTAAGAGGAAATGGTGAGAACCTGACTAACCAGCCACCAATGACATTGCTCCTGGCTGTCAGCTCTGTGGGGTGCAGCGTGGGAGACCATGGCCACCCAGGATGGGGGCAGGACTCGCCAGGGCATGCCCAGATGGGTTGGTGAAGGATCAGTATGGTGGGGAAGCCCAGGAGTGCCTTGGCCGTCCAGGATGGGGGCAGAACTCTCCAGGGCACACCATGGACCCAGGGGCTAAGGCGAAGTCATTAATCTGCTATGTTGGTGGGATGGACGCGGACTTAGAGGGGTCGGTACACCAAGAAAGGAAAACGGAAAAAGATCAATCAGTCTTCATAATGGTTGGCCTGGCACACTAGCGGAGCCCACAGTCAATTTTGTGACACCCTATTATGGAGCAGGTATATAGGAAGAGATCCGCATGTAGAAACCAGACTGGGAACCATGACTCAATGAGTCTATGTTACTTAGGCTTCATGTATATATGTAGACGGGCTTGAAGGTGTTCCAGTAGGTGTAAATAATATATGTGATTGTCGCACGGATGGTCAGCACAATTCCCTTGAAGGCACCATGTGCTATAATGTGGATTGTTTACAGTGCAATGGCGACTATAAGGGATTAAAGTGTAAGTGGTATTAGGGATCCAAGTTGGAAATCAAGGAGACTCATATAGTTTGACAGCTCCTGGTCGTTGTGGGTTTAATAAGGTGCAAAACTTTATGCCATATGGCTCTATATGGCAGGCATGCTTCATGGCGGTGCTGTAAGATGCCATCCCCTCCACACACTGCGGATTTGCATAATGATTTAGAGCAGTCCACTGTCCTGTAGGTTCTTCTGATGCAGCGCCAGGTGTTAGCTCTTACCCTTAGCCGAAGGAGTGGATGATGTATGAGCACCATAATTGACTTCTGGGTCACAAGGTCATAGGGGATATCTAAGACATCCAGGTATGTTAATTCTTGAAATGAACAGGGCCATGTCATGTTTCCCTCTACAGGTGGTTGTTTTGTTTCAAAAAGTGTAAAATAAGATCTGGGGCTTCCCCTTCCCTGACTAGGCTCTGATGATGGCTGTCCACCCTATAAGCCAAATTTGTAAGGAGGCGTTTGAAGCGAGGGGGTTCCATCTGAGCCCTCTGTCTTAGGAAAGTTTGCAAGGTATGTGAGCAGTATTGACGGTTAGTGAAAGTTATTTAATTTGAGCGCCTATGCAAAGTTGGCCCTAGCCACCTGGATCAATGTTGTTGTGGAAAGATTGGGGTTAGGTCTACCTCTATTCAGGTGCCCAATATGCGATTGGTGTTGAATTTTAAGTCTATAAGGCCCATGCCACCATTGAAGCATGAGCCAAAGAGTGTTTCACTCGCACAGGTGGCTGGGATACAGGCCACCTATCGTTGGATTAGTTCACGGACTGAATTTATAAATAAAGGCGATAAGGAGATTGCATGAGTGGGGAACCACAACATTGAAAGGATGAGTGAATTGGCAACTGTTAATTGCCTGATAGTACTTGTGATTTTCTTAAGTGACTCAACGCAATTGGACATCTTTTATAGTAGGATGTTCTTAATTTTACTATTGAAATACTCCATGTTTCCATTCACACTCCAAGGTGGTGAACAGGGTTGGCTGAGAGTGGTGATGAAAAAGGTATGATAACTGGGTTGTTTCATTTTGAGAAGCTATGGGCTTGGGTGTTATGATCTGGTTATTAGTATATTTGGCTAAAAGGCTTTTCCCGTTTTCTTTTTGTTAAGTGATGCGTTACTCACAATGAAATGCTCCTCCAGGAAAAGTTCCAACTTCCAGGCATCATTGTTGTTAGCTATACCTGCCATGCAGCATCAGAAAAGGGCTAGTAGTAAGATTGTTGGTTGGCCTTATACAGTGATGCCCATGAGGCATAAGTCAGCGATGCAAAGGAGTGGATCAATGCTGAAGTTATATAGCAGCGGCCTGAGGGGGACCCTTGTTTGAGACCTCTGCGCTGTGTGATTATATTGGTCAGAAAGCCAGGGTAGCATACAGCCATGTATGCGGACTCTGTTAGGAGCATTTCCCAGTTTTTGAACTGGGTGGGAGTTTAAAGGCGCATAGGCATTCCTTCAGGTATAGACAACTAACGCGGTCATATTCCTTCTCCTGGTCTAGGAATACCAGGGCTCCAGTTGCTCTGGACTGGCAGATGTTGTCGTCATAGTGTATATTGGTCCAGACTGATCGTCCTGGTATGAACCAAACTGATTGGGCGACAGGACTTTGGAGGCTATGTTGCCTAGTCTGTTGGCTAAGATTTTTGTTAATAAATTTGTACCAGTGTTAAAGAGTGAAAATGGGCACCAGTTGGACAGGTCCAGTTTTTCACCCTTTTTTAACAGGGTACAACATAGGATTCCTGGCCACCTTATAGGAGGTGGGTCTCCAGAAGGCACTGGTTCATTAATGTCAAGAGGTGGGCTCGATTTGTTTGAAGTATTTTGTAGAATATATAGGGTATTCCATCAGGCCTTAGGCATTTCCTAAGTGGTGGCTGCGGACTGTGTCTCATAGCTACTCCTGTGTTATTAAATATAAAAGGTTGTAGTATGGCGGTGTGCTTTGTATTCCAGCAGTGTGTATAAAAATTTAATTTTTTGGGGGTCAATTGGAGTTTAGCAGTATAGTACAGTGTTGTAGCGGTGTACTTCCATCTTGACCTCTGCTTGGTCAGTAGCCATGGTGCTATCAACTTTTTGAACCTGTGTGCATGTGGTATGGTTAATCCAGGAGTCATTTTGCAGAAGAAATATGTTTAGCACGTTTCGCCTTCTTTTATGAACCTGAGTTTTTTCGAAACTTTTTATATTTTGCTGGTTTTCAAAGATGAGGGTGTTTAGGTGGGGATTATATTTCCGCCTATTTACGCCCCCAGTTGGGACTGTAGCCAGACTTCATAGTGTTTAGCTTGAGGTTATCCAGTTCCTCCAAGGTGTTCCTGATTGTGGCTGTTTCAGCGGTGTACTTTTATGAGGCAAGTTGAAGAGTTTTATTTATTAATCTGAAATTTAAATTTTCCCAGGTTGCAATGAGAACCAAGATGAATGGAATTGCAAATTTGGGATTTACAGTCTTATTTTCAACCCAATAAGATAAGTTGGGCTTTTTATGTTCTCCAGGTCATCTTCCTCCAGTTTGATGCCTGTGCGGGAGTGTGGGTTGGTGAAAGCTGCCTTAAAAATAAATCGGTGCTCAAAGGAATATATCTTTTTTATTGAGAAGTTAGAAATATTTGAGTGGTGGGATTTTGGGGAAATAATGGTGTTGATGCGGCTCATTGAGATGATATTTTTTGCATACGTTGGGGTGAGTCATGTGGGGGAGAAGTGGTAACCCAGGGAGGAGTTTATTTGTTTGGACTGAGGGATGCCTTCATTGCACAGAATTTAATGTTCCCTAGAGCGTATCCATTGGATTTAGGCCTTTGATACGTACTGAGGTTAGCCTATATGTTGAAGTTGACAGTAGAATAGTATCTGGTGGGAGGGCGAGTGTTGGGATAGTCTCAAGGAATTTCTTCCTCTCAGCTGTGGTGCATGGTGAATAGATGCATGCTATTGAAATTGTGCTATCCTAACATGTGATTGATGCTTCCAGAACGATACTGTGTAGATAGGAGAATAAGGTAGTAATTTTTATGATTACAGATGACCACCCCACATTGAGATATCCATAAAAATTGGGATGGTGAGACTATGGCTGAGCAGTATCCCCTTTCTCTGTAGATAGTGGGTTTCTTGGATGACCAAGAAATACAAAGTGGGTTTCCACAGGAAGTCAATATTTTTGGCTTGGGACAATTGAACCCTGGCTCCTGCAAGGTTTAACATCCCTGTGGACATTGAGGTTCCAGTGGCACTTCAGGAGCAGTTGGGAGGGCCGTCTGGCCCTATCCCTTATCATCATTTCCGGTTTTGACTCCAGGTATTTGGACCTGTACCACCTGTGCGGTTATTTGAACCCTTATTCCTTGATGAAATCACGTGGGTCTTGCCATTTATTAGGTTTGAGCAGTTCTCTTCTGCTTGTGTCTCATGGTGGGCCAATGCGGTGTGCTGGTTGCTCTTTGTGGTTGCAAATTTCTTTTTTTAAGTATGTGTCCCGCCTGTTTGCCAGTGGTGGAGCTGAATTGTCCAGCTAAGTTTATTTGACTGGTATCACATATTGTTTCAGTCAAATTGTCAAAATTTTTTCATCTTTATTTAATTTTTTCTATTTGGTTGTCTCAGTTAATTTTCACCATGTATTCCTGGATTTGGATGGGGGTGATGGAGGAGGCTGCAAATGATGCTGCCATTGCCGTAGCCCGTTTGTGGGCCTTTTGTGCCATTTTTCACACTTTGGGTGAGACTGGGTCTATGATAATGTACTGACCATCCTCTCCCAGAGGAAGGTTAGTTAGTGTTGATTATTTTTGTCAAATCTTTTTTGTCTTCGTCCATGGTGTCATCTCAAAAGTCTGGGGCCACTAGGCCTTCCTTCACAGGGCATTAGTGCGCCTTGTGCCCTAATGCAGTACAGTGATTGAAGATTGGCAGTGCACTTTCCGTTTGATGCAGATTACTTTTGACTCACCTCCATCTGGGATGTAAAACACCACTGTGCGCAGAACTTTGTGAGGTTATTGGCCAACTTGTGGAGTGAGTTAATCATTGCTATTGCCTTACCTGTGCACAGGTTTGGCATCAGGTAAAACTACTGTAGTTCATATTGTTTGATCTCTCTGTAGCTGACAATTTCAGCTCGGAGCTCCTCCTTGATTACCTTGTGGGGATGTTGGTTGGGAGCAGGTTTAAAGAGATGAACAAAGTTTTCAATTTGTTCCATCTTGTATGCATGGTGCGCACAATTCTTTTGAACTTGTGGAGGGAAGTTTTGGTGCAGACTCTTGCGGTGCATCTGCGTCTTCTTTGGTTTTGAATTCCATGTCAAACAGCTGCGGTGGATTGTATGGGTAGTAACGTAAACCACATTGGGAATAGAGAGGCCAGTTCCTTTTCCACTTTCTCCCACATAGTTGGAGAATCAACCCCTAAATAGAGTCAGAGCCTGTGATCTACCGGTGAGAGGGGTTGAGAATATTGAATTCTAATGTATACACTTTATTTCTATGTGAATTCCACAACCCAAATGGTGTCTGGGTTTGTGGTTTATTAGTGACACTGGTTCCTGGTCCCCTTAGGGCGTTTCTTGCCCATCAGCGCACAGTTCCGCATGTTGCCTGACATGTATTCGCCCTATTTTAATTTGTTTTATTTATGTCGCCATATCTACTGTGTGATTATCAAATTTGCTGCTCAAATTAAATCTATATAACTAAGGTTATCATTACAGGAAAGAAAAGCAGTATGAATATATAATATTTATTGATACAATACCAATGATTATTCAGGATGAACAGGATTTTTTTCATGGATAGGCGTTGTTATTTATACCTTAGAGGCATATTCTAATCATAATCATCAATTAAAGATGAGCTTATTTATAACATGCCAA
This sequence comes from Massospora cicadina, assembly GCA_022478985.1. Lineage (NCBI taxonomy): Eukaryota > Fungi > Entomophthoromycota > Entomophthoromycetes > Entomophthorales > Entomophthoraceae > Massospora > Massospora cicadina. The sequence continues at coordinate 50,840 of JAKSZP010011828.1, read as the reverse complement.
ACTTCTGAAAGTCACGGAAATGGTTATATTAATAATCTCTATGAATTCTAAGTCTGATTGGCTTATAAAAATTTGCAAACAATTCGTCCTTATTGGGGATGTAAGCTTCTACAACAAGAAGAGTTTTAGTGTAATAATGGCACTTTTAATCCGTAATTTCTCTCAAAAACCAACTAAATTTGAGCTACTACATAACTTGATGTTCGTAGATAATGTGTAAAAAACATATAAAGGTATAGGTTACATACCAAATAGGGAAGTTGTCAAGGACTCTATAAAATCACTATGGAACGCTCTTCTGAAATTTATAAACTTTAAAGACAGTTTGTGACACTAAAAAGAATTGACACCACAATATAGAAAAAGTTCATATTATGCAATCATGCACTTAGAACAAAAATAAGATTCAATTGATCTAATGTCATAAGACCCACTTTTAGTAATAAGTTTAAACTTTCTTTTCTTTTACTGCACAAGTTCAAGGTATGTGTTAGATAGAATGTTGATTAAAATGGTAAATGAATAGTTGATTATAATATGAATACTACTATAAATTTAGATCTCTTTGTTGAATGGATGACTGGACTTAAATTGTTGGGTAATTTGATATGGGAAAAATAATATTAGCTGATGCTAGTTTATTATGTATCATATTGAAATTATCAGAGATTGCAAACAAAAAATATCCTAGCTAAATCCAAACTTGGGATTTGTGGCCTAGTAAATCTACTTAATAATAACTGACTATGATGACATGGGCGTGAGGGCTTTGTTATTAGGTCGGACTTAATAAAAATAGTCAACTTAATGACTCAGGCACATATGCTTTGTTGGTTTATGTAAAAATTATTTTTTAATATCAATCAAGTTTTTGAGAAAATAACTACTAGTTAGTGGTATGAATTGCCTTAGTATGTTCTGAAAATTGCTTAAGAAGAGCATTGGTTCAGCTATTTGCAGATACGTCAGAAATGCTGCTTTGAGAATACTTATGAGTTTGAGACTGACCCTGAGGCATTTAGATGACTGAGCTTAAAGGATTGTAGACCCTCAAATGAACTTATTACGTGTTCTTGGGCAAAACTCCATTGAAAATGAGGCGTCATGGGTAAGATGTGGTGAACATCAAACTCTATAAAATATCTCCAAGATAGTATTAATAAAGTACAATTGTTTTACCACTACAAGCTTATAAAAATACGAACCTTTTTGTACTTGATACTTTCAAGTTTTATTAATTTGAGAAATTACTTGGGATCAGAAGGATCAGGGCTATGAGCCAATGTTAAAGTAAACAACAGAAGAATACAGCTTTGAAGTATCATTTATAAGGAGTTTATATCTTGACTATTGTCGCTGGCTGGCCTATTGTCTCCATACAATAGACGTTCAGAAATCTACCATACCGCATAATAAGAGCCAGTCATCTGAAATAGGCCAATTCCTCACCACTCTTCATAGCCAACTTGAATAAGCCTTTAAAACTAGGCAGGTGTTAACGCTCTTCATTCTGATTTTAAAAGTACTTGAAGCATTCCTGCTGATGAAAAAAATCTCTTCAACACTATTCTCAAGAATTGGCAACTTCTAGACAAAAAGAACTGACCCCTAAACTGGAGTGCTTGAGTACTTGTAAATCACTTTGACAAGGGAGAATCTATTTCTTCAAATCTAATCAGAAGACTTTCCTAAAATACAAATAGATATAAGAAAACCATCTTTTCCTCTCTAGTAACTAGAGCGCAAAAAAGTATGGATAATCAAAGTATAATAAGAGAACTTTAAGATACTATTTGACTGATTCTATTATAATCAAAGTTGGATATAATAAAAAGGGACTCAAGTTAAAGTGACTCAATTTAATAAACATAGAAGTAATAGTGTGTGACAACTGCTATCCAGGTGTAAACTATCTTATTGATTCCCACAACAATCAGGTTAATTCCTACACCTACAGGATGGTCTGATGTAAGAAATATAGAAGTGAAAACCTTTGATAACAGCTAGCAACCAATATTCTTTATAACCTGATATCAACATCAGACAGGTATTTTTTTACAGTTAAGTGAATTTTACCTCACTTGGGGTACTAGAGACATAAACTGGACCTAAGCAACGCACTTTGAAAAAACAAAAACCCAATAACTAGCTATATTGAATGACTAACTGACTATTTTATTTTATAAAGGCTAAGGAATTTATGTTTTGAATTTGGTGGCTAACTCTTTCTTTAGTTCCCAATTAGGAAAGACATTATTCACCAAATACTTAGCCCTTAGGAGTCATCCAAAACAATGATTATTCTATCATTCAAACCAAATTCTGCGCTGACTTGATAACAACCTTTCTTAGGCTAACCTCTGATGAGCGTGCCCCAACGTCATCACTGGACCTCAAAGGGTTACTTTTTTTATGATAGCAACCTGCTTGAGTAATTAAATTTTTATCCCTTGATAGCATGTCACGTTACCTTCTAGACTAGTCCACAGGCTGTTGCCAACAAAAGAGCTCTTAACTCTCAGTAACAGCCAATAAACTCTTATCAACTTGTTATAAACTTTGAATGATCTACACAAAAGAATTAAACTATCAATTGTAAACTATTAACTGAATCATTTGTAAACATTGTTGAAAGTTTCCTGATGGAACATCAATAATCCAACAAACTAAACTGGTGAGTCAGATAACATCCATAAGGAAATAAAGCAACAATAGTTACCATATTTTTGATAACCTTCACTCATAGATGGGTTTTTAATAATAAATTGCCCCAGTGAATAAATTGGATTTTAGTTATAATCTAAGTTGGATGATGCGGACATACTAAAATCCAAAACATCCCTCTGCTTGACCAGATTATCTATCAAAGATTGAGTTTTGGGGGCAGACGATGCTCATTATGAGGCCAGAATAAGCCTACTTGGTTTAAAAATGATTTTTGCAGAGCTAAATCTTTTTCCTTTCTTGATTCATTTTTGTGCCCAATCTTCTCACAGTGTTTCTTCATTGTTTCATTTTCACTAATGCATCCTGAGAGAGTGGTTCCACACTAACACACACAATTAGGTCTACTTTGGTTGTTCTACCTGATAATATTCTCCTGAGCGCCTGTTTTCCCACAGGTTGGGCTCTTATGACTTCACGTTGTAAAATTTATTTCTCAGTCTATCTTTCTAGATAATTCTATAATTCTTGTACTCCATCAGGTCCAGCATTTTTACAGTTTGATGGGTGCGGATATTCAAAAAAAATTTCCTTGTGTCTCCTCATGGTAGACCTGGTATCAACATGGGCTGATACTATCAAACTTTTAATAATAAATCACTACTTTTTTCATAGTACACCCACCTTCTACCCATAAGACATGAAGGTTGGGAAAACCACCAGATTGTCATGGCTTGAGGATGACAATATTATGGGGACCAATAGCTAGGACAAAGCTGCACGTCATAAGGCCAAAATGGTGAAGTTGACAGGCCTCCCTGACCTAAAACATACCTTGTACCAATGTTGGGTTAAGGCGAGATATGCCCACGTTAGTCCTGGGGATGTGGGAGAAGTTTAGCCCTGCGTTAAAGCAGGTACGTTTTAGTGAACCATCTACATAATAAATAAAAATGGTTCGCTTATTTTTTTCAGTGAATGGTGTCTTAAAACCCATTCAGATTTTAGAATTTCCATCTTGGGTCAGCCTTACCTAGAACGATAACATTAGTTTGGTCAATTACCAGCTATGGTACACTGCCCAATGGAAGCGTGCACTTATTGGTTCACCTGGGCTTAGCAACAATTTCATCAATTAATAATTTCCCCAGTTTTCCTTTAATTTGTTCATTTGAGACCAACCTCTCTAGTTGGTTGACTTCCTCCATAATAACAACCCTTTGTTAGTATACATTTTCTTTGTGTTGACTTGGACGAACCTGTGTGCAGATCTCTTTGAGGAGGTCTCATGAAACGTTAGCTAATGGATTTGCACAACTGTAATTCTCTCCTCTTGTGCACTGCTGAGCCACCCTGGTCTCCTCCAGACTGAGCCACCTTTCCACTCCATCCCAGAGAAACGCTTAGGTATGGAATCCACTATGGGGTCCATCCCAGCCTTTTTTTGTCTGGTCTCTGTTCTTTTATATCTCGTTAACCACCCTCACCCCAAGTCACTCCAGCTTCAGCACCCTCTGCGGGGCTCTACTCACCTTATTACTAGTGACTAGTTCCCTATAGTTGAGGCTATGTACCGTGCACCATCCAGCTGGGAACAGGAGAGTTATAGACACTCTCCTTACACAGATTTATCGTTTTTGGGAAAAAAAGAATCATGTAAAACTATTTTCAAAGATTCTATTTTTTCAAAGATGATCTTCTTATAAGTAGGTATTTCTATTTTCTTCTCTTTTAAATTTATTTCTCTCTATATTATTCTTAATATTGTGCTAGTTTTTGATTCTAGATCCAATACTTTAAGTATTTTATACTTAACCTTTTTAATTTTAAACCATTATTGGTGTTTTTAGCAAATAAACATCTGTTGCCGCCTTGGTGATAATCTCAAATGGACAAACCATAGGGCGTTTAATTTGTTAACGCTTCCAAACTATGATTAAAAAAGGCTATAATATCTTTTGCACGGTTTTTCTCAAGTGCTTGTCAATTTTAACCATCCTTCTTCTTTGATCTAATCATCTTCTATAATGTCGTTTCAAATGCCTGTAGTCTGCAAAATGATCTTGATGTTTGCAGTCAGTTTAAATATGCTCTGGTCTCATCACTGAGGTTGTTTCTTTTGCTGAATAAAAAATAGCGGTAGTGAGGCTATAGATCCATATAAGAGTTCAAATAGCGTTTTCTGGGTCACCATATGAAAACTGATATTATACTTGAAGGTAACTGAGATTAGATAAGATCCCCAAGCAAAGAAATCCTCACTAACAAATTTCTCAGATCTGAGCTAGAGTTCCATTGACGATCTCTATCTTTATAATCAAATCTGGATGGTATGGAATGGAAACCACTCCTCATATACTCATTAATTTGTTCAGTCATGATATCTTTGTAAGTCAAAAAAGTTGGTTCTGTTAAGAATAATTAATACTTGCAGGCATCCATGATGATACATTACTTGGTCCCATATGAATCTTGTGGTTCTCTTTTCTATACCATGATTAAAACTTTAGAATGACAAATCTAGTCAGATGGTCCATTGGAACTATATATTCTACTTTACTCCCCCAATACTAACACTTAGGGGTCACATCAAAAGTGCTGACACTGTGTGCCAAGAAACCCAAGGAGAATAATCAATTTACCTTAAAATTCTTGTGGAGCAATTAGAGTTGACAATACACAACACATCTAGTTAAACCAAAAGGTTGTTTTAATTAATTCTCAGTAATATTACTGACATAGATGATCCATTTTTTTCTTAGTCCACCATGACATACTATTTTATGCGCAGCTTGTATAATCTCTGAGAATCCCAATGGTTTAGGGGATAAGTGTTCTTTTCTATCCATTATTTATACATCTGTCCAGCATTTATCTCAGTATTTTCTATCAATCTCTCCAAAGCGCTTTATATCTTCTGGAGTCCATCCCTAATATTTTCTTTAGTATTCTATAATAGTTCATCCACTTTCTGGTAAATGACTTGAATGGCAGGTAACTTTTATATACAACCGTTTTGATGGGCTTCTCCCACTCTTTTTATAATCTTAAATATTAGGCTTACAGCTTCAAAGCTCATTGAGTCATTTGCTCATCTGGTTATCTATGATTATAAAATCTGAGTAGTGACAAGTGGTTGGTCACAACTTTAAAGTGCTCCCCATGGATATAATCTTGATAATGTTTACAAGTATGTAGCACCTCGAGACATTTGTGCTTTGTTATAGGATTAGTTTCTTTCCACCAGTGTCTATGTCTGACTCACATACGCCACCAGATGCTCTTCTATGTCATTGTCTAATTGACTTAAAATGGCTTCAATAGATATTAACAATTCATCCATCTAACATCGATGAATCTCCCCCTTGGGTTGGGACCATCTAGTACTAAAAAAACAATGCATTCATCTAAATTATAAAATCCCATATAGATTTTGGGTAATTTAGAACAGACAGATCATCAGATTTCTTCTGTGATCATCAAACTCTTCTTGGGTTCCTCATTCCATATAATATATTCTTAGATCCTTTGTAAAACGGAGTCTGGTTTGGCAATCCTGGAGAGATCTTTTATATACTGGTTATACCAGCTGCAATCTAAAGAAATTATTGAATATCTTAAACACTCTTTGAGATTGACATTCATTCACACGCCATTTATCTGCAGCTGTGGTTGTAACCTATTGGAGTTATTACAAACCTTAAAGGTTCAAGTTTTTTTTTAAATTGCACTTCTTTAGATTGACCTTCACATACACCATCAAATGGCGTTTCAATGCTTTATCCAAGCGTTCTAAGATATTAATGAAAGTCCTACTGAAAATGTTGATGTTGTTCAAGAACAACAAAACTTAAGAAGATATCAAATCACATAAAGAAACAAAAACCTGCTAGAAGGTAGCCTGCGCATTAAATAGCCCCAGGGGCATTCTAGTTGGCTAGTATACCCTTGTCCAGTAAGTATCATACATTTCTCTTAGTTTTATTTTGGACAGTCTATCTTCCAGTAACCAGAGAAAATAAATTTTCCAAAAAGACTTAGATTAACTAGAAATTTATGCACATTGTGTATCCTTAGAATAGTTATGACTCCCTCATAGTAATTATATTGAACCGGTGAAAATTGACCATCAGCCATTCTTATCCATCCTTTTTTTATAATAAAGATAAGACTCGCCCATGGTCTCAACCAAGTATGATACCTCATGCTCATTCAGTTTACTTTTTTCATTGATTACTGCAGCAGAGGCTTCATATCAGCGGATGGATCACATTTTATTGGCAGATATTCCCAAGTCAACCTTATGGATAACATTTTTAGTGCATCCAAAGTCATGATCATCCTAGGAAAATATCACTCGATATAATTTAAAAAATTTGTAGCACTTCCTCCTGCTGATGTTCTATTAACCTAACAACTTGTCTTGATCAATCAGTACATTCATTTTTCTAGACAACATCCACAATTAATTCCATTTCTTAAACACTCTAAACTTATGAAACTCTAAATCTCAGCTGTTGGGATTAAATGCACAAAGTAGATAACTTAATTTTTCCACCTTTCTTGGGTTTTTGCTAAGATTGGCCAATAGAACCTGAATTTCCTGTGTGCCGTCATTTTAAATCCCCGTAAATACCCAATGTTCCAATTTCAATCTTCATTGGAAAAATGATTTTCACATATAATTGTTCAAGAATTACTAGCTTCAGCCCTGTATTAACTAAAATTTGCATTCTTGATGAATGGTAAAAGTTGTTTTCATTCTCAAAATTATGCCACAATTTTTGAAACTCTGCGTCAGCATTTCCTAATTTTTACCAACATCTTGTATTGGTGTGAATTATTCCAACATTGTTAATAAGACTTACAAAACTATTAAGCTTTGTCAGTGGAGTTTCTCTTTTCTGCTGATATACCAAGGACAGCGTTTTCCCAAAATTCTTGAGTATTCTCCTCAAAATCACATTTGACACCATATTTTCTCAGAAATTCCACTCAAGTGAGGATGTCAAATTTTTGTTATGCCAATATTATGTTAGGAGCTGATACCACCAGAATTACAAAACAAAGAGGTAGTTCACTGTATACTTTCACTTGGTTTGTAGTATCAAGTTTGGTGTTCCATATTCTTTCTGATGTTCCAAATCCGGAAAGTTTTCATTTTCTTCACTAACTTGATTAGAACAATATAAATGGGCGCTCCACTGTCAATTATCAGCTGTAAGTTAGCTTATTTAACTATATTAATGCATACATACACTCAGGTTATTTCACTAAGGTGTTATTTTGTGATTATGACATTATTCACTAAATCTAGAGTATAATCAAATGAATGGATAAATTAGGAAAGTATTTCTTGTTCATGCTATTAGGGAGAGAAAAGTTCACATTGTCAAGTTTCATCTTAAAGCAAATCATCGATGCAATCAGAAGTTCTGATCTTTTCCTTAACCAATAGGTATAAGGCTGAAAGGCTTCTACAACAATTTAGTCTATCCCCTTACCTTTGCTCTGGTGATTGTGTTTACATCCAAATTAACCATATTATAGAGCGGATTACGTGCATCCCATCTACAAATAAATTGATATATTCAAGTTATTTACGATTATTAAAAGGGGAACATGATTTGTTTCAGTACTAGATCGTTCCATATCTAGACTTCTGGTGCTCTCCAAAATCTTTCCCAGTTTCCTTCTCTTTAGTCTGAGTTAAATTACTTGTTCTTTAAGATCCTGGCTTTAACATTTAGTGGCAAAATAACTGGATTTTCCTATTTGTGGCAGTGGTTTAGACTTTTATCTATCCATTTTGGTCCTTCTGGCTTGTTTCCAATTACAAATCAATTCTGAAATTCCTTATCAGGCTCATTGATCTTACTGTATTCTTGTAATTTTTACCGAGAATAGCCTGAAGGTTTGGTAAGATGTCTAGAATGTTGCTCTTAGTATCTTGAGAAACTCCACTATCTGTGATGTGGAAGTTTGGTTTGCAAGCGCCAAAATCATTGCAAGATGAAAATCTCTGATGGTCCAATGCGTTGCTTGCATTGCTATGTATAAATAAAATCTGACAGTACTTTCATGCTCACCAAGAATTGTGCTTCATGGTAAACTTGGTCAAAGAAAGTAAATAATGTTTCATCCCTCCTAAAGTGAAAGACCAAACTTTTTTGCTTATGGCTGGCCATCCACTAAGGGCTACCAAACTTAGTCATTCTTACTTATTTGCCATTGCTGTATGTCAAATTATCTTCATTGATATGAGGCAATACCAGAGGTTAGCAATTGGTGTCTTGGCATTTTTTAACTGTAACTGCTTTTTTTTCAGCCGCTATAAAATATTATCATTTTGAATTGTAGAAAAACCAATGCGTTATCCTAATAGTGTTTAGGTAATCTTAGTTTACCAAAATTCTTCTGTTGCTACTGTGGCAGAAGATACCTTTCTGAAAACCCAGCTAACAATAAAGTTGCTGTCGGGATTTGAGAGAAAAATTGTCTCAAATTCCCATCTTCCAAATCCAGCAGTACTGAATTGGTCATCAATTCCAGCCAAGATAAAACTTTTTCTGGATCACCCTTACCTAGTACTGAGTCACGTGGAGCGGGCTTTCCACCTTCTCAGTCAGGTGAGCGAAGATATCCATTGAGGACGCCCTCAAGGAGGCCTTTCCAGAAGGTTAGTAAAAATCCTGATTGGATGAGGCTCCGAAGATCCTTAAGGCATTGAGTCCCAATGCACCCTATAAATATTGAAGCATTTTGATTTAATAAAATATTCAGTAAACTAACCTTTATTTTCGTTTCCTCTTCAGTGCTCATTTCCAATTTTCCAGCTTTGAACCACCGCGAACCCTGGCGCCAGTCAAAAGAACTGTAGTGTCGACAAAGTGGTGCTCACTACAGGGGCTCTGAGATGACCCAGTGAAAATATCAATCACAAAAATTGGAAACCAACAGCAACCCTGAGGACCAAATGACTGGTCAATCGAGGAGCGTTTCTTGATGGGTTAGTTCTTACCAATATGCAACACCGCCCTCACAGCCAGAAAGGCTAGAGTTCTGCGCCGCCTTCCAATTTTCACTGATCTCTTTAGATGGGGGCCGATATTAACTATAGCTCGAACACTCCCACAATGTCATTAAACAACTAATCCTTGGCATCTACGCTGAGGGTGTCCGCACCAGCCACTCCCGCGCCTCCACCATGCCATCCACAATGCGAGACCTATACTCCATGGCCGCATTACCTGCTGGGGAGCTTAACTTGGGACCTGATCGCTACCTTTGTAATTTCGTTCATCCCACAATTCATCACCTTATTCAGATAGTAGAATTACACCATCAGGAGGTCTCCTGGCACCTAAGACTCACCCAAAATTTACATTCATATATGATTGACTTCTATGACGCGGCATCCTCCTTCATACATGACAATCGTGAAGCTATCCTCGATAACTGATGACTAATCAATGAAATCCGCGACCAACTGGTGGCAATAGATAGCGGCATCTACGGCTACCTCAAGGAGCAGTTTAGCCAAAATGTTCAGCAGTTTGAAGTGGCATGGACCCAACGATTGCAACAAGCTGAGGAATTGCTATGATCCCTACAGCAGCACTACCAAGAGCTGGCCTCTCGCAACTACTCCCCCATGGCTGCCAGACCAGAAGGGCCTAGGGGGCCAGAAGGTCCTGAGGGGCGTCAGGGGCCAGCAGGACCCAAAGGACCGCGTGGGCCTCAAGGGCCTTCTGGCCCCCACCTCAGGCGAACCTGAAGACCCCTGGCGAAAGGATATAATAACCGCTCTGGCCGCCCTATGGGACCAGATCCAACAGGTGGCCTTGGGATGCAAGCTTTAAACAGACCGTGTTTCCCTCGACCCCAGGGTCTCCATTGAAGCGCTATCAGATGAGATGGATAACCTCAGCACTTTCATAAGTCTCACTAATGCTTGCATCTCCCAGCTCGAAATGACATGTCGTGGGTTCAAAACCAAGTTGGCCACCATTGAAAACTAGCTCCAACTACAGAACGCTGAAATTCAGTCCTTAAAGGAGCAGGTTGCCAGGAAGGCGTCCGCTTCCACCCTCAGTCAAAACTGGGAATATATCCGAGAAGACTTAGAAGGGTTGCTGAGGCAGCTAGATCAAAGGGATCCTCAAGAATATGCAGAAATGGAGATCTCAGAGCAGACGCCTATTCCAGGTGTTAACACCCTCTCTACTCCTATTTTCGCTAACTTTAAACCTAGCTTCAAGGAGAAGTTCACCCCCGGATGGGAGAGCATCGCCTCCTTCTTGTATCCTATGAGAGTTCTATGGAGGAGGCCACCAACTGACAAAAGGTAAAGCACATCCACTCATGCCTAGACAGCACCGCCTGGGAAATTATGACTCCCCATCTTAAGGAGTGTAACACCTGGGAACAAGTCCGCACCACCCTGATCCAAGAGTTTGGCAGTAACCAAACCTTGGCCAACCAGAAGCAAGCATTCATGGGCATTCGACTTAACAAAGGAGAAAACCCTATGGAGTTTGCTAACTGGTTCTACGCTCAGGCTCAAACTTGAGTTAAAACAAGCCACATCACTCTGGATGACGCCATTACTGCTGTCATCTCCGCCCTGGGGTCTTATCCTGAGGTCCAGATGCACATGATCGGGCAGAAGAATGGGTTCACTTGTATCAGAGAGATCAAGGAGGCCCTCAACGAGATCCCTGCCAAGATCCTGAACTCTAAGGCTGCGCCCGCAGGCCCCTCTAACCGCCCTAGGGTCCATGAAGTCAAGAATCAGAAAACCCCCATCCGAGGTGCACCTATTGCAATGGATTTATGCATAACGCCAAAAATTGTTGGAAACGTCTAGCTGAAGGGGCGGGAAAAGGGCAGTCAGCATGAAGGACGAGGCGCTCCATGCTGGCCCCCCTGCCCAGCCTCCAGGTAACCCCTACACACAAACCAGAAGCTGTTAACTCGGAAGAAGTTGCTGCAGTATCTAATGGCAATAAAGACATTGATATTGTTTACTCTTCTTCTGATGATTCTCATATGTTCCTTACTCTGCCGCCTCAGTTTGGAAGTTTGGTCACCCAAGTCGCCATCCAGGTCCACAAGATTTCAGTTAACGCCATAGTCGACAGTGGCTCCCCCATGAACGTTATCTCTTCCAAGCTGATATAACGCATCAAGGTTGCCCCCAACATGCCGCACTACATGGAGTATGGCACGGCTGGCCCTCAGTGCACCTGATCCATAGGGGCCTATTCCTCTCTACTGATTCAGTTCGGGAAGCTCGTTTTGGATACAACTTCCTTCACTTTGGACAACACCAGCTATGATCTACTCCTTGGAACCCAGTCTCTTCGAGACTATTCAGCTGTTATCCACTATGATGGTGGTTTCCTCTCCCTTCTAGGACACCGAGTCCCTCTGGTTTTTGAAGCTGCCCATGACTCTAGGGCGAAGGTCAAAGCCTGAGCCTGACTACTGGAGACTGAAGGACGAATTGATCGGCTTGAGTACCACATCTGGGGCTCTTGAGTCCGGCTGCCCCCTCCTGCTGTGGATGGATCTGAGGGGATGCCAGTTTACTTGCCCCGGGCAACTACTGTGCACCCAAAATCCCAGGTTGTTGTCGACACCTGGGTCCACATCAACATTCCCTCGGGGTATTTACTGGAGGTCCAAGGTCTGGATAACCCATCTCCCAAGGAAGTGCTGACCTGGCCCGGAATCCTTGTTCCAGCATATGCTGGATCGATATCAGTGTTGCTAGCTAACCTGACTGACAAACAAAAAGTTATAGGACCTAACCAATCCACCGCTTACATTTGCCTGTTACTGATGGGGGCTGTTGCTGACGTCCAAAGCTTTGGGGAATTGAGGGACCTTGGCTTGGAGTCTCCATCCTCGGTTAACTTGGTTGATGATAACATAGGAAAGGACTGCTCTGATGAACAGCGACTTAAGGTTCAGGAGCTCCTGGAGGAATACTTGGATCTATTCTCCACTTCGACCTACTATTTTGGAAAAATGAACGGAGTCCTCCACCATGTAGAAACCAGGGATGCCCCACCATTTTGGTCCCGGCCTTACTGCAAGAGCAAGGTCAAAGAGGCTCAGGTCACAGTAGAACTCAAACAGCTGCTCAATGCGGGGCTCTTGGTTCCCTCATGTAGCCCTTGGTCCTTACCGCTGTTGCTGGTCCAAAAGAAAGATGGCAAGCACTGGGTGGTGATGGATTATTGATGACTCAACTCCATCACCACGAAGAACAGCTATCCTCTGCCCCATATCGATGAATCGCTCTGACTGCTTGCAGGTTTCCAGTACTTCTCGGCCATGGACCTCACCAGCGGGTATTGGCAGATCGAGCTCGCTCCCAAAGACTGAGCCAAGTGTGCTCTAATCGCCCACAAAGGGCTGTTCGAGCCTACCAGGATGCCCCAAGGCCTCTGCAACGCCCCAGCCACGTTCCAGCGCGCCATGGATGGGATCCTTGGGGACCTGAAGCTCTCCTGTGTCCTGGTCTACCTGGATGACATCACCATTTTTTTGCAAACTTTTAACGGACATGTTGACCACCTTAAGGAAGTCTTTGAGCATCTCCAGAAGGCCCCTATCGGTCTCAAGCTCTCTTTTTTTTTTTTTTTTAGTACTAGATGGTCCCAACCCAAGGGGGGATTCATCGATGTGGTCTCAAGCTCTCAAAGTTCTCTTTTTTCCATCCTGAGCTAGAGTTCCTAGGCCACAAAGTCTCCAAACGCGGCATTCAACCTATCCCCAATAAGGTTGATGCCATAGAAAAGATGTTGCGCTCCCAAAGCCTAGATGATATTCAAGTTTTTCTAGGTATGGTGGGCTAATACCATACGTTCATCCCACGGTTTGCCGACCTTGCTGAGCCGTTGTTCTACCTTCTAGAAAAAAATGTTCCATTCAAATGGCGACCTGAGCAGGAATAGGCCTTCAACGCTTTATGTAAGGCTTTTTGTACTAAACCTGTTCTAGTTCATCCCCGTTTTGACAAGCCTTTCTTGCTGTTCACAGATGCTAGAGACATCGCTGTGGGGGCTATCCTGGCTCAGCATGATGAGAACCAGGTCGACCATCCCATAGCTTATTTTAGCAAGACCCTAAGCAAGGCTGAGCGAAACTACAGCGCCACCGAGAGGGAATTCCTGGCCATTCTTTTAGCCATCAAGCATTTTTGGCCCTACCTCTACGGCACCCATTTTACTATCATTACTGACCATTCTTCCCTTCGATGGCTGCAAAAAATGAAAGACCCAGATGGACGGCTGGCCAGGTGGGCACTACGACTACAAAGCTACAACTTTACCATCATCCATCGCGCTGGCACTATTTACCAGAACGCTGATGGACTCTCAAGGATGCCGGTAATAGCAGTCCTGACCCCAGAGGAGGATCGGCTCTATGACTTAATAGGGCAGCCTGAACGTTGTGAGCTGGAATTCCCCCAGGTCCAAGCTGAGCTCCGCCGAATGACTTAAGACACCCAGGTCAAGGATGGGTTACTCTACAAGAGAGTCAACAAGAAGTGGCCTCCCTACATCCGACCCTCCTCTTGCACTGACATCATCCTGGAAGGCCACACTACTGTTGGGCATGGTGCGATCAAGAAGACATATGAGTGGCTGAAGTCACACTGCTACTGGGACCAAATGGTCAAAACCATCCAAGAGGTTCTGGAAGCCTGCATGACCTGCCGATCTCAAGACTGGGCCAACCCTTGATATCAGCACTCCGTTGTTGTACCAACCAAGCCCTTCAATGTCATTAGTATCGACGTGGTGGGTCCCCTCCCCACTGGTCTGCATGGTCACAAGTATATTATTCTTGCCATAGACCATCTGACTAAGTGGGTCGAGGCGATCTCTGTTCCTGCAGCCACAGCTAAGGCTACCACCTTGTTCCTTGTTTGCTCCATTTTCACCCAGCATAGGTGCCCCCAGACCTTGCTCTTGGACAATGGTTTGAACTTCACCTCCCAGGTAGTACAGGAGCTAACTTCGCTATTTGGAACTACCCAGAGTTTCGCTGCTCCCTACCACCCTTCTACTAATGGGGCAATAGAACGGGCTAATGTAACTCTTGTTCCATCCTGCGGAAGTTGGCTGCCTCAGATCCTGGCTGCTGGAACCATTATTTGCCCAGCGCCCTGCTTGAATACCAAATAAGCTACTACCATGTTATCAAAATGTCCCCTTTTGAAGCCCTGTATGGGCGGGCCCCACGACTACCCAGTAGCGTCCAGCCCCTGTTTAAAGCCACCACTCCCAAGAACGCCAATTTAAATATAAGGGCCCTTACCGATGAAATTTTCTGGCTCCAAGCCCAAGCCACTCAAGGCATTGTCATCACCACTGGAAGAGAGACATTCCAATTAAATCTCGGATGACCCTCCTTACCAGAATTTCAACTAGGTGACCTCATTCTCTTTTATCATCATCAACCTGGAGGCTGACAGAACAAGCTTGACATACTGTGGTCTAGGCCCTACAAAGTGATACACAAGGTGAAGTCCAAATACTTCATTGCTGATACCAAAAAAGGGACTGTTGTAAACCAAGTGCATGGTTGGTTCCTCTGGCTGTACTCCCCCTCTGACAGGATCTTGAAGGGGGCCTTGTTGGGATTTGAGAGAAAAATCATCTCAAATTCCTGTCTTCCAAATCTGGACATACCAAATTGGTCATTGATTCCAGCCAAGAAAAAACTTTTCTGGATCACCCTTACCTAGTACTGAGTCACATGGAGCGGGCTTTCCACCTTCTCAGTCAGGTGAGCGATGATATCCATTGAGGACGCCCTCGAGGAGGCCTTTCTGGAAGGTTAGTAAAGATCCTGATCGGATGAGGCTCCAAAGATCCCAAAGGCATCGAGTCCCAACGCACCCTATAAATATTGAAGCATTTTGATTTAATAAAATATTTGGTAAACTAACCTTTATTTTCCGTTTCCTCTTTGGTGCTCATTTCCAATTTTCCAGCTTCGAGCCACCATGAACCCTGGTGCCAGTCAAAAGAACTGTAGCACCGACAGTTGCATTTGGTGGCTATCTCAAAAATTGTAGTAAGATGCTTTAAGTATTATCTTGGGGTTTTACTTTCCCAAAGGAACTTTTCTTGTATTTTGTTGTTGGCTTCATCTGCCTTCATCTTTGCGCAGGCAAAACTTATGATCTTTTCTTCGTTTAAGCACTTTAGATTTGTTTTATATTTTCTTGTATATATTAGAAGCGTTATCAATCCGCTTTTCTCTCAGTCTTATATATATCTAACTCCTGATTTTTAGCTTCCTTCTATTTTAAGAAGGTGACTTTCCCATAAAAGTCATTAATGACCTTTTCAACTTGTTCTATATCTTCCTCAGATTTTATTGCTCGTTCACCCAATGTATTAGATCATATTCTGATGCTAAGTTAAGTGTATTATTAGTTACTATTTTTGATTCAGTCTTAAGCTTCTGAAGTTTGTTTTTGAACAACATTACGTTAATAACTCCTGATGTAATCTTTTGACTATAAACTAAACTACAATTATAGTATGCAGCAAAGTCAAACTTTCTAGTTTACTGCATAGGGTTGTAATTTTCGGTGGATATATTAGTAATTAATAATAATTTATTAATGGTCTGATAATAGCATGAAAATTACTATCCTAGTTTTGAACTCTTTACAACCAAATTTGACCAAGTCAATGTTAAACAGGTGGTACAGCTCTTCTTTCTGATACTTTAAAGTATTTGAAAATATATCAGACAATGGAAAACTATCCACTAAGTTCTAGTTTTAAAAGTTGGCAACTTCTGAAGTACATAAGAACCTATCCCTTCACTGGACAGTTTGAGTACTTGGGAAACCCGGGACAAGGGAAAACCTATCCCTATAACTTTAATATTAAGATTACCATGAGACATTAGATAAGAAAACCTATTCTTTCCACTATAATCACAAGAGTACAGTACAAAATTATGTAACTATATAAATTAATCTGAAATGAATTGTAAGATAATCTTAACAGACTTTTATTATCTACTGATATAAATAGCTATAATAATAGGGGTACAATTTAAAGTGACTCATTGTAAAAAAATAGATACTAGTGACTGACAACAGCTAGCCAGGTGTAAAATATTCAATTGATTCCCTCCTCAATCATGATTATATTCTACAACTACTGAATGTTCTGATGTAAGAAGCAAGGAAGTGTAAGCATTTGAAAACATATAGCCAGTGGTCTTCTTTATTTTTGTTATCAACCTAAGGTATTTTTTTACAACCAAGGAATCAAACTCACTCAGTGTACTTGAAAGATAATCATATGAACTACGCCACCACTTTAAAAGAAGCAAACCCCAGAATTATCTATTTTACTGACAACTTATGGCGATACTAAATAAATGTCAAGGGAATAGTATAAAATATTCTGGCGCACAAACCTTATCTGTTAACGCACCAATAGAAACTCTTTCCATAACCAATAAATTTAGCCCTTAGAAGTCACACAAAACAATGTTTAAGAAATCTGACTGTCATATTCCATATATGACTAAAATACAAACCCTTTCAAAAAATCTCTTAATAGCGTGTCCGCCTCCACTCAACTCCAGTTAATAATCCTTATTTAGCTAGTAACCTGCTTAGTTAAAAAAACTTTTACTCATTAAATAGAAGGTCACGTTTCCTATAAAGCTAACCCAAAAGTTGCTGACAAAAGCTTTGTCTAATCTCACTACTGCCAAAAAAACCCATTTTGACTTGCAATAACCCTTGTTTGATTTGCATATAATAAATAATATTAATTGCTAATTTAATAATCAAATCACTTGTAAACTTTGTTATAAATTTCCACAACAGAACATTAGTAATTCAATGTGCTAAATATATTGAATTAGTCAAGATTCCAAAAGGAATTAAACCAGCAATAGTTACCATGTTAATAATAACGCTCACCTCTTCTATGGACTTCTTATAAGAGATTGTCTCCTGAGATTAAGTAGATTTAGTTATAACTTACTAAGCTGGATAAGTGGGATAATTATAAAATAAACAACACCAAGTTTAAATGCACAAGGTCATTTTATCAGTAATGATAGTTATGCCTCTAGCTCCACTATTTGAGAAAGTTGAAACTGATTATAGATCATAGTAAGCACCTTAAATGTGACTTAATAATGGAATCTACTGATAATTGAGTAGGATACAAGGAACTTAGTCATATGAGCTATTCTAATAGATTTTTTTTCCTCAAAGGGTTTGCAATTTAGGTCAGCCACCAAAAACTAACAGGGCTTTCACCCTTTGTGTTCCCAACCCTTATTGGTGAGATCCAGCTTCTGCTGTTGGCGATTCATATCCACAATTTAAAAGTGATATTACTAGTCAGCAATTCACTAGATTTTTGTGCGAAAAAATATTTTGATGCCCACCTTAGAGACTCCTCCCATAAGTCATACTTATAAATTCAGGGTTTTTTCAAAAGTTTCACTGGACCAAGTGTGGCCTATTAGGTAGCAATAATGGCGAACTTGTTTTTATCCTCATGTACACCTTAGATGACGCATTGTAGGATGTGGATACATAAAGATTTGGATGGTGCAGTCTTGATTGTTTATCATAACAGACTCTAGCTTGTAATTTTTTTCTGCCCTTACTCTTAGGCATATGCCAATGTATTCACCACCATCCTGGTAAAGATTTAGTACATTAATATAGTACAATAGGCATATCTGGATTGTCCTTTGTGAACCAAATCTATCTTTTGTCGGTTGGGTGTTTGTGTAATCTTAACCCCATTGGCCACATGGTAAACATATAGCAATAATTCCATTCAGAGGTAAGGCTCCTTGAGTTCTGTATCCACCTTCAAGATATTCTCATGGTCTAGTTTGCCTAGGATCAAGATATTGATGTAAACTAATTCTGTGACCCAGTTAAAACTCAAAATCACTACCGTTTATTTTCATGGATAATTACTGTTTGATGGTACAATTAGGTATGATAATTTTTTTTTCTTCAACCACCTGGTTGTGCATATGAACAGCATCCTTTTGGTACGAGTTTGGTGCTTGGCAATCAGAGGATTTGCCTTAGATTAAGTTACATATAAAGTAAATTTTGATTGCCATCTACGTTCCATATTTATTCATTCTTTTTAGACGTCAAAGTGATGTACAATTGTTTTGGTAGATGTCTACAACTACTGGGTTTTTGTCCTTTAGGAACTTAGTAATCACTTCGTATAAATAAAACCCTCAATCCAGAAGTTTTGGAATTAGCAGGTTTATAAAACATTGAAATACTAGGCCATCACCATCCTAATTTCCATTTTTTTTGACATTCTGGGCTTTGGTGGGAGATAATCTATATTAACAAACAGTTGAAAGCAGCCTCAGTTCCACATGAGGCATGTTGGTAATGCTGAAGCATATATAGTCTTGTAGAGTTTAATGACACCAGTAATTGATGAGATTCTGTTTCATCCTCCAATGTTTAAAATTGGGCAGTAACCACTAGTGTGTTTGCTCTACTCCATTTGAATACTTTGCTAAGCGTAAGACCTCAGGCGGCATATGGTTTAGCCAACAATGGTTTAGATTAGATTTTCTTCCAATTTAAATCTGCATCCATGAAAACATTCATTCTATCACATCTCAACTTAGTTCTTGTTCATAACCCCTTTCATCACTGCTGCATAGGTGGAAAACTCATGTTGCATTTATTCTTGGGCTGACTATGGCATGAAATTCAATGTCCAAATAAGCAGAATTAATTATCAATGCTTGTCTCTCCATAATTTCCACTTGGCAAGGGAGAATTTTGCTGTGAAAGGTTTCAAATATCTCTGTAACACCCATGATCTTCCAATCGCTGACTTGGTCATGACCGTTTTAATTTTAGACACAGTACTTAATTTTGTCAGGAGTGAAGCCGTTTACACTCATTTGATTGCATCTCTCACATCCAATCACTAAAAGGTCCCCATGTGTCAGCCTTTTCCTATGCTTAGCCTACTTACAGCATGTTAAATGCGGTTGAGGGATTCTTTTTACAATTAATACAATGCTTTCATCACTTTAGAAAAAACAGGGATCCATGGGAACGCTTTTTTGGTAGAGAATGTTACAGTATAACATCCCTTCTTCAGCTCATCATCCATGTTACCGCATTGTCAGCGAAATGTATCCTTTGCATTTGAGATTTTTTTTATAAAGGCATCAATTTCATAGGTGTTAGTCAAGCTTTTGATATTAACTTGTTTGTAAATAAATCCAGCCTTGTTGTAACCATCATATTATGGAAACTGTTCCTAGCTTCTAGCCATAGTTTGGCGTCCACTTGTTTAAGAAATTATTATAAGAAAGCTTTAACAGATTTGTGGTTATTAGGATCTACATACAATTTTAAGCTTCATTGTTACAGACGCCGCCAAATATAAAGACTATTGCCATTCCAATGGGGATAGAGGTGCCTTTTCAATGCTTAGTTTCTTTGGCAATAAACTTGTGTTCATGCCATCTCTAGCTTCCACAGGGTGAAAGCCTTTTGTAGCCAGATACAGCCGTTCCATACAGAATTTGGAAGGATTCCTAAAGTTTGATATTGGGACAGTATTCCTCTGCATATGAAGTATACCTCTTTATTTAACTGTAATAGTTGGACTCACTGAGTGTGACAGCAGCATTTTTTGACAAGCTCATTGGCCATTAACATCTTTAATCCATAATTTGGTTTCTTTATAGAATCATTTCATCTTCCTAAACAATTTGATTCCTTTAAGACTCAACAGTAATCATTTTGGGCTTTCTATTTGCCTAATTACCAATAGGTGATTGTGAGGATCTCAGAAGGCTCAAGTATCCTCAAGTGACCTTTTTTAAAAATATATCCATTCGCTGTTTTTGAAAAGCATCACTATTTTTTGTTGAAGCACTTTTCAGTATTATAAAATGTGATTAAATGATTTACAATTCTCATCAATAATATAAACTTGTTGCTTACTTTGTTTACCAGTAGTTAATTTAACTTATTTGAACTACTATATTACCAATTTTGTGTTAGACAATGCTAAAATGTTGCTCCATCAACATCAATAAAGGATCTAAGGTTACAGGTTAAAAATGGTAAATGCAAACACCTAATTTTCATTTTTTTGGATCACATCCATTGGGATTTGGGTACCCAGGGTTATATTTTGCTAATTTCCTGAAAGAATTGCCTCTAAAGCTAATGCCTACAGCATTTGGGTATAAAATTATGTTATCAATACTTGAAATGGCAGCTTTAGTATATACTTTATACTGTTGTTGCTATTTTATGCTGCAGAAGGCTCAAGAGTGTCTCACGCCATTGTCATAGTTTATTCCAACAGACTAATTTTGTTTTATGAAAAAAATTAAAATAAGTTGGACTTTTATAAGTTAGACGTTTATTGGAGACTGACAATGCTGTAATCAGCATACCCTTTGTTAGCTTGTGAATTATGTGTAGTACTTACTTTGCTGTTCTATAATCTACAGTTTTCCATTTTAATTTTACCTTCATATAAGCTAAAAATTGGTTCACTTTTATTATAGATGTAATAGATTCATGTTTTTAAACATTTCGTTTTCAAAAGAAATATAGTAGCAAATACCACCATGAAGAGTAACCACCCTTTATACAATTTTTAGCTCTATATCATTATTTATTTTTTAAAAAAATAACCTTAAGAGAAGAGGGGAGAAAACATTTTTTGTCCATACAGAAAGCATTTGAAACATTAAAGGCATTTAGTACACTAACTTGGCTTGTATTTGCAGAAGGATAGATAGAAATTAATATAAAACATAATAAAATTAAGATTTGGCTGTTACATGAGCCACTCCATATAACAACCATTCATCTTCCATTTAATGAGTTAATTTTATTTAATACAAAAATGATTAGGGTGAGAGAGAATAATATGTTTCAACTTATCAATAACAGGTTTTAAGTTTGTTATAGCATTTACTAACACATCTTAGCTCTTTTTGAAAACTTTATACTATATCTAAGAAAAAATGAAGTAAGAGGAAAGGGCGGAAATTATGGGATTTGGCTGAGGAATAAAGCACTATGAAAGGGGACACTAATTGGCTATCTCCGACCATTTATATTTTTGATTGCAAATCTAGCCCTGGTTCTTGACTGACGGACATACAGGCCATTGGAGTTTAAGACTATTGATTGCTTATCACATATGACAAGCAACCTGTTTAGAAAGTCAGGCATGCATCTTTGTAACACCTGGAAATAAGGTGCAAAAATTTAGTGATCTACTAGAGCTTGTCAGATAAGATACAGATCATCTAACATCAAACTTTTGTAATGGGGCGCTCATTGCCAAAGCTCTTGGCAATGGGCTAAGTGTTCAACCCATATACAGAAATAGTAGAGGAAGGCACACAGCTTGATCAGGGGCTGATCACATGTTTAATGCAAAAGCAGTTTTTGCGAAGAGTGTATCACTGACAAATCAATACCTGACAGGAGGTGCCTCATTGTAGAATGTTATTGCTGAAAACGGCACATTCAAAATAGTGGTGGCTAATATCTGCTTCTTTCTCATCACAGAATAGAAAGTCCTATGTGTGTAGTCCAGTACAATATTCTTGCTGGACTTGATTGCATGGTGCAGGATCTGCATGGTGGATAACAGGTGCTTGGACGAGACCAAGTGGAAATTTAGACCCAAAAATTAACTCCTTGAGTGTCATGGTTGGATGATATGATAGTAGGCACTGATGCTAGGGACAAGGCTGGCTGACAGGAGGCCCAGAAGATGAAGCTTCAGGCTCTTCCTGACTTGAAGCACACCTTAGATTAATGTTGGGTGCAAGCCAAGCAAGCCCAGGTTGATACTAATGGTGTGCAAAACGCTCAGCCTCTTATTTCAGCTCAGGCCCTAAAACAAACGATTTACGTTTTGAATAAAGATGGTTCAATTAGCTTGGTTGGAGAGCAAGGGTTTGAGTCCAGCTCCAGCTATGAGATTTTGACTTCTGGTAAAATAAGGCTTCAATTGATTACTCGAGTGAAGGCACTTTTAGTGTATTTTACCAAAACGGATGGAAGCATTTGTTTATTGGAACGTCAAGGCTTGGGCACATTTCCGCAGAACCCAAATTTCCCCAATTCATTTTAAATAGGTTTTTGTGATCAACACTCCTTGTTGATCGACTTTCTTAATAAAAACACCCCATTATTTTACGTTTTACAATGGTTCCTTGGGCAAACCTGGTGGTGGACCTCTTTGGGGTGGTCTCCAACCATGTGGGCCAATACCTTATCTCGCAATTTACCAAATTTTCAGGGGCACCTGTGGGCCGCCCAGGTCCCCTCCAGATTGAGGCACCCAAAGCCCCTGACTCAAGCCACACTTTATTATGGACGCCCCTCTGGGATCCACTCAAGCGGTGTTGTTTCTTACTTAACTGGTATTTTATGTTGCTATTTATACACTTGCCTGGGGTACCTTTTGCACTGGCACTGCTCAAGATGCTTGTCTTCCCATTCTTCTAATGGCTAGTTCCCTAGCAATGTGGGTTTGCATCCCACATCACCTTACTGGGAACGAGAGAGTTACAGACACTCTCTTGACATTAGTCAATCAACCCTTTTACTATACGTGCATATTAATTATCCAGGTGGGACTTTCTTTATTAGTAAATTGGGTGCGCTGGCCATTTGTCATGGCCACAATGGTGCTCACCACAGTTTTCTCATTTGGTTTTGTACTGGTGCATCTCGGCGTTATTCTTTCAACTACCAATTGGGAATTACCCACCCTTCCTGCTTATACCTGGTGGTCTCGGACTTTTTGCAATCCTAAGATTGTGATTCCCCACCTTTCTACAGAGATTTACTCATAAATTCATCAGGCCTTAGCTTCCCTGGAACTAAAACCCTCTTTAGAAAAAAACAATTTGTCTGGTTCCCATCCACCTTTGCGAGGAGTAGATCTATTGTCCCAGTTGTCTCCCGAGGCTGGGGACTGGGTTTTAGCGGTACTCCACACCCAGCCTCTCTTGTGGAATGCAATAGGGGGTTTGGATCAGGTCTTGGAGCAGAATCGACATGTAAAGCCTCCTTCCATTCCTTCTTCGAGTTCTTTTCTCTGCGTCAAGCAGGTCGTCTGATGAAAGTATACTTAAGTGAATTCTGCAAAAAAGCCCAGGCTTTGCCCTTAACCGACGAGGTTAAAACGTCATTTCTCCGTTCAACTTTGTATATCAATATGAAACTCCCCAATTTGGCAGTCACCTCCTTCCAAATCTGATCATCTTGTCAAAATACTTTGGGGTAGTTTCTCCGCCCCAACCCAGAAGGGGCCAGGTAATTTGGCCATCATCAGATTGAATCATATAAATATGGGTGCTGAAAGGTTGCGCGCGCCTTTGGAAATGAGGGAATCTTATCCTTCGAATCCTTCAATGTTTTTAAATTTGGAACTGCACAGGGGTCTAGCCCCAAGAATGATGTAACAGTTTCAGTTGATTCTGCTGCGATGATGTCACCCAAAGTCATCCCTATAAGTACCACCTTCTTGACTAGTGAGTTTTCCTTGAATTGTGAGATGCTTCCCACTGATTTCCTCCCCATCTCGGCGGAAATTGGGAACATCCTAGGGTCCAAACCTGCACTTAACAAAAATGATTCCGTTATCATATTTTCTCCCCAACACATTTCTGAGGAGCACGCCAAGGCATCAGCTTCAGGCTTGGGGGTGATGGCCCTGGATAACGATGCACACCAAACCCTCGGAACAAATGGGGTTCATTCAAATGAAAAAACGCATTTTATAATGTAAGCGATTTATCTCAAAACAAACCGTTTATTTGCTCATATGGTCTAGAGGAGGACTTAATTTCAGTTTATCAGATTACTCCTGAGAATCATCGCTTGACCCCTACCATGATTAGGGGTTCATAGGAAGTGGAGAAGGAACTGCACCATAAATATAAAGATGTCTATGCACTTGTGGAAGGTGGGGTGGGATATGTGGCCTCAGTAGTAAGAGTGGCCCACTATCCTTCCCCCTTCTATGATTCCAAAACATACCCTGATGGCTTGTTCAAGTCAGAGGAAGAATTTTCTGGTGAGTTGATGGTGTTCTCTGCATTAAATAAATCCTATTATGGATATTTCTTGTTGACTGCTACCCTTACATCCTCTTATGGAAAATTCAGCACAACGATTTTGGTGGATACTGGTGCTTCAAATAATTTTATTGATCAAAATCTTGCTGACTACCTTCTTTGAGTTGAGTTACTCACCAGGTGGTATGGTTAGGGGTGGGGCATCTCAAGGTATTCCCACACTGAATATCATGGAGCCAGTCAATTTCCAAATAGGTTCTTATCTATTGTCTGACCAGTTTCAAGCTATCAAAAACCTCTTGTTTCCCATCATTTTGGGGGTTGAGTGGTGGCGAAAGTTTGACGTCAGAACAAATTTAAAAGAAAACACTCTAACCTTGTTTTTAACTAAAGGTCACCAATTGATTGTTCCTTTGTCGGAGGATAACGCCCCAGGTAAATTACCCATTGGCCCAATATTCCCAGTTCATATCTTGCCCCTTTGCTGAAGCCCCCTGTGGAACTTTCCTTACCTTCTTGTTTGAAGGAGTTGGCATCTTCCTTTGATGCAGCTTCAGCTAGTACGCTACCAGAACATTCCGAGTTTGATTGTGAATTTTAAACTTACTGTGGATCTGGTGCATATTTCTTCTCCAATATACCCATTGACTGTCCGGGAGGAGGAGGATCTAGATGTTTGGGTGAAGGAGCAGTTGGCTAAGGGTTGCCATCTTTCAGCGTACCTCCCCAGTTTGCTCCCCACTGCTTTTTGTGGAGAAGGCAGATGGAACTCTATGTCCATGTGTCAATTATGGGAACTTAAACAATGTGACTGTACCCGACCTCCATCCCATCCCTTTAGATTCCCAGATTGCGCGTTATGTGGAGAAGACAAGGGTCTTCTCCAAGCTGGATTGCCTCAATGCGTTTAATGAAATCCGGATAAAGAAAGTCCAGGAATGGTTAACCACATTCCATACCGGAAAAGGAATTTTCCAGTTCTGGGTTATGCCCTTTGGGCTTAAGAATGCCCCTGCCATCTTTCAACGCCGCATTTATGCTGCTTTGGGAGACTTGTTGGGGGTATGTGCGGTTGCATACATGGATGACATTCTGGTGTTTTCCCCTGATCCTGAGTCACATGCAGTTCACCTTCAACAAGTAGTGGAGGGATTGAGGGCCGCTCGCCTTACGCTCAAGATATGTAAATGTAAATTCTTCAAGTCCCAGGTCACTTTTCTGGGCAACGTCGTTTTTGACCAGGGCCATATGATAACTCCAGACAAGGAAAAGGCTATTCGGGAGTGGCCTACCCCCACCTCTGTCAAGGAATTAAGGAGCTTTTTGGGGACGTGTACGTTCCTCAAGAAGTTCACATCCAGTCTATTCGAGGTGGCAGCCCCTTATATAAGGCTAGTGGGGCTAAGGTGCTTCAGTGGTCCCCCATTCTGGAGGATGCTTTCCAAGCGGTGAAGTGCACTTTGTTATCCACATCCATCCTTCGCCATGTTGACCCTGCCAAGGAGTTCATTGTATCCTCAGATGCTTCCAACTTTGCCATTGCGGCTGCCCTGTTACAAGTGGGGGAAGATGGGTCTGAGCATCTAGTGGGATATTTTTCTAGGAAAATGTCTCTACATGAGTTAAAATACGCCGTTTATGACAAGGAGTTATTAGCAGTGGTGGAGGCGTTGATTTATTGGCGTCACCACTTACATGGCTCTATTCCAACCATTCCGGGTATGCACTGAACACTGGGCCCTGTTGTATTACTGTGCTCCACATGTTTTAACACCACGTCAGACGCGTTGGCATGAGACCCTTGCCCTATTTACATTTTCCTATGAGTTCACCAAGGGCAAGGAGAATGGTTTGGAGGATGCTTTGAGCTGCAACCCTGCTTTGGCTCCCATTCCAAAGGAGGTAGAGATTCACAACACTTGGTTGATGATTCCTAAGTATGATTCTGCCTCAACTTCATAAGTCCACGGTACATACACCAGCGCTCATGACTTTGGAAAATGCAGCAGAATATAGCATGTTTAGGAAGGTAGTTCTTTCTCAGCCATTATCAGCCAAATATGTTGTTGTTATCGCTAAGAGTGCTCTGAATCAGGAGGACTTATCCAGGAGTTATTACATGAAGGATGAGATGGTGTAGTTTCAGGGACGCCTATGGGTTCCTGCTGGACCACTGCGCCTGGAGATCATCCAGGGCCATCATGATGGAATCACTGTTGGTCATCCGGGAAAAGCAAAAACCTTGGAGTTGATATGACGCACTTACAATTGGTAGGGCTTGCCAGTTCAGGTAGGGCGGTACTGCAAAGAGTGTCTGATCAGCAATCAGACAAAACCCAATCGACAACCTTTAGCAGGGTTGCTGGTACCAGTCCAAAAGGCTGAAGGGCCTTGGACTTCCTTATCAGTGGAGATCATTGTGGAGCTACTCGTTTCAGATGGGTATGCTGCAATCATGGTGGTGGTGGACCGCTTTACAAAGTTCGCTCACTTTATTCCTTGCAGAACAACTATAACTGCCGCTGAAATGGCTAGGCTTTTCGTCGCCCATGTATTTGCACTTCATGGGGTTCCTCAAGAAATCATTAGTGACTGGGGACCCCAGTTCACCTCCGTCTTTTGGGAATAGTTGTGTAAGACTCTTCAGATCTGCCCCTGCCGTTCAACGGCATATCACCCCCAATCAGATGGGCAGACTGAGCGAGTTAATCAGTGCTTGGAACAATTTCTGCGTTGTTACACCACCGCAGACCATTCAGATTGGCTTCCTCACCTTACCATGGCCCAGTTTATTACAACAACACTTTGCATTCCTCAATCAGTTGTTCACCTTTTTTTGCATACCACGGCTTTAACCCTGCGTTTAACATGGAGCCCAGTTGTGGTTCTAAAGTGGAAGCGGTGCTGGACTTTGCTAAGACTCTCAAGAAGGTCCATCAAGGGGTGTCTACAAGTTTGGAGGCGGCTATGCTGGTTTATAAGGAGAATGCCGATGGAAAGCGCTGATTGGGTCCAGCATACAAGGAAGGGGATCTCGTGATGCTTGATGCTCGCAACATCCCTATCAAGCATCCATGCAAAAACTGGGTCTAAAGAGGATTGGTCCTTACCGAGTAGTTAGAAAGGTGGGACATGCCTCATACCAGTTGGATCTTCCCTCAGCGTTTCGGATCTTCTCCATCTTTCATGAAAGCAAGTTGACCCTGTTTGAGGGCCCACCTCCTGTGACCCCTGAGTCTTATCTTGTGGATGGGGCACCGGAATGGGAAGTGGAGGAAATAGTAGCCTCCCGCCAGGTTAAGCGACGCCTTGAGTACTTGGTATCATGGAAAGGGTTTGACGCAGCAGAGAACAGCTGGGTTCCAGCACGGGACTGTGTACATGCCCAAGACCTGATCGAATCATTTCATAATCATTTCCCTGAGGCGGCAGGATCTCAGCCAAAGCCAGCCGTTGCTGCTATGAAGTTGCCGCCAGCACATAAGAACTTCTCCTTAGCGAACGTCCCTGGAGGGGGGTGGAGCCCAAGAAGGAGGAGAGGGTAATGTCATGGTTGGATGACATGATAGTAGGCACTGATGCTAGGGACAAGGCTGGCTGACAGGAGGCCCAGAAGATGAAGCTTCAGGCTCTTCCTGACTTGAAGCACACCTTAGATTAATGCTGGGTGCAAGCCAAGCAAGCAGGTTGATACTAATGGTGTGCAAAGCGCCCAGCCTCTTATTTCAGCTCAGGCCCTAAAACGAACGATTTACGTTTTGAATAAGGATGGTTCAATTAGCTTGGTTGGAGAGCAAGGGTTTGAGTCCCGCTCCAGCTATGAGATTTTGACTTCTGGTAAAATAAGGCTTCAATTGATTACTCGAGTGAAGGCACTTTTAGTGTATTTTACCAAAACGGATGGAAGCATTTGTTTATTGGAACGTCAAGGCTTGGGCACATTTCCGCAGAACCCAAATTTCCCCAATTCATTTTAAATAGGTTTTTGTGATCAACACTCCTTGTTGATCGACTTTCTTAATAAAAACACCCCATTATTTTACGTTTTACAATGGTTCCTTGGGCAAACCTGGTGGTGGACCTCTTTGGGGAGGTCTCCAACCATGTGGGCCAATACCTTATCTCGCAATTTACCAAATTCCCAGGGGCACCTGTGGGCCGCCCAGGTCCCCTCCAGATTGAGGCACCCAAAGCCCCTGACTCAAGCCACACTTTATTATGGACGCCCCTCTGGGATCCACTCAAGCGGTGTTGTTTCTTACTTAACTGGTATTTTATGTTGCTATTTATACACTTGCCTGGGGTACCTTTTGCACTGGCACTGCTCAAGATGCTTGTCTTCCCATTCTTCTAACGGCTAGTTCCCTAGCAATGTGGGTTTGCATCCCACATCACCTTACTGGGAACGAGAGAGTTACAGACACTCTCTTGACATTGAGGGGGTAGTTGGTATTGTTCCATTTGGCTGCCCAGTCACTGTGTCTTTGAGGTCAAGTGAGATGATTTCTCAACTTTCAGGCGTTGTTTTCAATATTTGATCTGAGTGGACTTTTAGTGAACCATAGTTGCCTTACTAGCAACTTTATAGAAATTTGATTACATTCCTCACAGCTGGTTGGGAAATCATTGCGAAAATTATAGTATTTGGTATCCCTATGAGTCTGCAAGTCATTACATGCTGAAGCTTTAAACGACTAATTACCTATCTGCACATATTTTTTTTACATCCTCGAATATTAGGGGCTGCTTTTTTGGGCGGGCATGTTTTGATGGGACATCAACCTCTCATGCTATGAGTATGAGGAAACTGGCTCCTGATTGACCTTGGCTCTTGTCAATCTGACGTTCCATGCAAGAGTTGGGAAGTTCATTTGCATTTGCCTCAAGCAGAGGAAGGACTTGGCTCATATCCTCCAGGTGTGGGTCTCAAAATTAATTGGTCATTTCTTCATTCACGTTTCAGTTTAAATAAGGTGTCAAGGGCGATTCGCACTGATTTAGATTATATAACAGAGGAGTGTGAAACAACATCTTCATATTGATTCAATTTTGGGCTCATCAGGAGCATTTGGGCGACGTATTAGAGCTTGAATAAACTAAAAGATGTTGATGGTTAACACTCTTTCCTCCATGTTGAGGCACACGTTTTTAGAAGCCATTTTAGCAACATCTTGAGAATTCTCTTGATTCATATCAATTAAGATGAAGATTTTATTAAATAAGATTCTGAGGTAGCGGATCATCAGAGTATTCATAAACAGCATTAGATCAGTTGGTGAGGTAAAGCTAGGGGAACCGATCCTCTTTATGTCATTTTGTCAAGATTGATCTTCACTTTTGATGCTGCTTGCTACAGGGTCAGCAGCTCCTCAGCGCCTTAAAGGTTAATTAGTGAGATGATCCCAACTACTGTGTTGTCAAAAAAGCTTGCATCTTCTGTGGCCACTGGTTAAGGTGTACCTTGCCCCAGAATTTTGCATTCGCCACTTCAAGAGGATATTGGCTGCAAAGTTTAACGGAATTGGTGACATGGGATAGACTTGACTGAGGCCTTAGCTGATCAGGATATCTTTTTGTAAGGCTATCACCATCACTGTCAGAACTTTAATAGATAGAATCCTCAAATGATTTATCATTATTTGGGATGAAATGGCCAATCCTGGTGAATTGCACATTGACTAAATTTCGCGTGAATGATATGATTAAAGATTAGTTGCTCCCCAATTTGGTTGAGCCAAAATTAGTATCTGCTAAGTTGGTAAGTTAGGTTCGAGTGGTGCTAATTAGTGGCCCCAAATTACTATAAGGATCACCAGCAACTAATAACCAAGGATTATCCAATAAGTTATATTAATATATGTAAGTGGAATCTGTGTTTGACGCCAACTGCCATTTGTGGACTATTGTGGGAATTTCTAGCTTAAAGCTAATGTATTCACTATTAATTGACTGACTATGATTTTGCTGCCTAAATTGGAGTACCGGCACTATGCCAAGGTTGCTCCAATTATACTAATTATTCAATGTCAATGGAATCTGCCAATTATGAGTTTAAAGCAGCCAAGGTTGTTTCTCGCGTCTCATATTTATTAAGTTTAACTATCATCTGAATAAGGCGATTCCAAAAAAATCAACCAAGATATGTTGAGACGTGATGTTGGTGAGATGCTGAGATATTCTGATTCAAAGTGAGCCACCAAAGAGGTTTCTAGTGCATAATAAGCAACTCAAAGGTCAAAACAAAATTTGGTGTATACTTAATATATTGAATTATACAGCTCACCAGAAACTCAAGGGCCAAAGATTAACTGAAATTAATTTGGACATTGGGAAGGACAGGGAGATGGTTAATTCCAGGATAGTGAGTAGCATAGCAGAATGCTGAGAAGAAAGGTTGGCTGGAAGGTCCAGTGGAAAGCTGATAGGTTGGTGGCTGGAACAGTAAACCTTTTGTAACTAGTAATTATACCTGGCGCTTCCCTTTAAATAAATATCTCCCTTTTCCTAATCAGCCTTTAGATTTAAGTTAATAATTTATTACGTTGGTAGGAGACTAGGCTAGGGAATCCTCAAATGGCGCAGGTTTCATGCTAAGTGTCAGCTGGTGATTTTGGCCCCATCGCCTAAGGCGAAATGGCAAGAACTGACCAGTCTTAATACTGGTTGGATGCCAATTAGAAGAGCCCACAGTAAATTTTCCAATAATTGCCTTAGTTGTTTGTCCTGAGTACAACGTCAAGATCTAGGGGTGAAAAGCGTCAGGGATCCCTACCGCCTTCATAAAATGTGCAAGAAGAGCTATGTTACCTGATTATAGGCTTTCTCCATGTCAAGAAACATGAGAGAGCCATTTTACAATATCACATGTCCTGAAGCATGTTCTGGTTGGACCCAATGCTGTCCTAAATAGTTTTCCCTTGATGAACCGGTGTTGTGCCAAAAGAATGTTTGCAGTGCTGTGAACATTAGCTTTTTAGGCAAATGCGCATGAATATTTGTAGTCAGCATTTAAAAAGCTGTCTAAGCGCCAGATCTGAAGTTGCCATTTGATTCTCTTTTTTAACAGTAACAAAATCTGGGTCTCCTTGCCTCCAGGGATTGGGGCCCAGTCTAAATACAGGTGTTGAAGAGGCGGGTGAGCTCTGGTGCAATGCAATCATGGATAGAATTGTATATCAATACACAAATATTACTGAATTCTGGTGCCTTCCTTTTTGGTAACTCTTTCTATGCTTTCTTAAATTTATCAATAATGATTTTGGGCGTGAAGTTCCAGATGTCATCTTGCGAACATTCCCCAAGTGCCAGATTGAACGGACAATTGAAATCTTAAGTTTCTGTTTCACTCATCTCAAAGTATTGGAAAAGTTCGCCATAAAAACTTTTGATCTCACTCATGGTGGTTATAGGATCAGGGAACAATGTTCCCTACAGGTTTTACACCAGCTGTACCTTGGCCTGTGATCAAATACCTTGTAGCTTTCCAGGCCCTCTTTGGTCAATTTCCCCATGAGGCTTTAATACCGTTAGGTAGTGTTAAATCATCTCTCAGTGTCCTGTTTACTTATGATTTCTTGATAGATTTGTGCGTGGTACAGTACTTGCTCCACCATTCTTTGCTGTCCCACTGTGTGAACTTCTGGTTATACATGGCCTCCTTCAGCTGCTTCTTTGAGGCAGTTTGTTTTTAGGCGTTTTCTTTCTCATATTTCATAATAGCATGCTTTGTTTTCCCCCTGACCAATATTCAGCTTTCTAGCATATCAATCTCAGGTTGTTGGTACAAGTAAGTGACTAGGCAATTGCAGCCATCTTTGACTTTTCAGCACCATTCCACTTCCTTTCAATGTTGTGGGTGTGTTCTGCAATTCTCAGCATTTCAGGGACTCGCCAAGTCAATTTCAACAGAAATGGTCGTATGGTCACTTTTTGGAATCAATGCTGATTTCACTGGCAAATTTCAGCGCTTTGGGTCAGATGATACCAGCACATAGCATAGGCGAAATCCTGTCAGCAGCACTTTGCTGGAGTTATATGTCACTCTACAAGGTTTGTGGGGTCTCAAGGCTTCATCAATTGTGAGACACATTTTCAACAAGACCAGTTTCTCCATCATATCTTTGGCCTTACAAATAGGGCGCTCGCTCATTGGGAATGTATCCTGACTCTCATTTGTCCAACAATTGAGGTCTCACGCTATAACAATAGCTGCGTTGGTTGGCACCTCCAATAAGGAATTCTAAAATACTTTATTTTCCTGGGGCATTGTTGCGGCTTATTCTGTGACCACTCAGAGGCTCATGACGGGTTCTTTATCTGTGGCGTTGACCACTAAGGTCCTTATGGCGTGAGTTCCCTTCTAGAATCGCAGGTCAATTTTCTTATTCAGCGAAATGATGGCCAAATGATCTGTCCATAGGACTTGAATTCTATCTGAAGGGACCATGGGAAGCTCATTTCATCTCATTTTGAGCTTGGATCCATTTTTTTCTGGCTGCCTGCTTGTTTTTCTAAATTTTAAATCAAGTCAACAATATATTTCTAAAGTGGTGCATTTTTCTCATCCTTGTATGAATGCTGGCCATGACCCTAGATTCGTTGTCACTATAATCATTCTTGGTTGCCAGACACTAGGGTAAGAGAATTAATCAGGTTGTCAGGATTGTGACTAGAGTTGCGAGGGAGGTTAGCTTTTTGACAGAGGAGATGCTGAGGTTAGGCTTGGAGATGTTTACGCTTTTTAAGGCCAGGTGGTAGGAATGGGAATTTAATGCCAAGCAGTTTGTGCACCGGGTACTCCATCTTCATAACATTCTCCTTGTCAATTATAAAAAGAATTAAATTGAGCACCAGCTTGTGATGCGCATTTAAAGCCTCAGAATGATCAATAGTTTCAGCTGGATTCCCTGATCATTATCCAAAACCAATATCAAGTTTTTGAGCGGATTGGTTTCATCAGGCTTCATTCTTTTGACCTTGGATGCTTGGCGGCTTCAAAGGGTGCTTGGTTGTTGGCACTGGATTTTTTTATTGCTTTTATGCTAAATTCTTACCAACTTTCTTCTCATTGAGTCTACTTGTCAAACTTTTCAGATCTTGCAACGGTCAGCCCTTCATGGCTGACTTTTTGAGGCCTGCTTTTAGCCAGCGCTCCTCCTCCCATTCCGCCCACTCCTTTTGGGACATGCGTGGTGCATCTGGTTTGGGGTCTGTTCCTCGTCCATCTTAGATGCTATAGGTTTATGCTTGATGAATGGTCATTAGCAGCTCCAGTTTGCTTTTCCTTATCCCACACCCGCGCCTTTTTGTAGGTGGCGTTCAGTTCCTGCTCCTGTTGCTTTTGCTTAAAGTCTGCTAACTATAATAGTTTATACGGGATTCACTCCTTGGCTGTAAATCAGAGGAGTGCTTTTGATCTGACCTTTGTTACTCCACAGACCAGGTCATTGTTGAAACATGGGTTATATCCTTTTTTATGATGGCATTATGTAATCATGTGGCCTGTTGGGTAGTAGAACCATCATATTCTTTAGGCATTCTCATGCTCTATGTACACAAAATGTATTTGTCCAGGCAAGTGGAAGCTGTGTGGCAAGGCGATCTTGTCCAACTTCATCCAAGGAGCTGGGTTATATAACGCCTCCACAGTATATGGGTGGAGGCATTTGCAATTTGCTATATATTCACCCCCAGCTTACCAAAACTCCTGACCTCTCCTAATTAGGAGAGGCCAGTGCAAATTGCTTCACGAACCCATTCTATTCCAAGTCAGTTAGCAGGTTCTGGAATGTTCCCCACTTAGCAGTTTGGTTAGCATAATGGGTTGGTTTTTTTGATAATATGCTCTTGTATCAAATGTCGAATTCAAGGAGCTTTTGGTGGTTGAGTTCTCCTGCAATTGCAATGTTAATGTACCCTCCCTTTGGCACTTGATGGCAATCAAAAAAACGCCACACTTTAGGAATTTTTTAAGCTTCTGGTAATTCAAAATAACATGAAGTTGACCATTCCTCCTCTTTCACCAATTAAAAATGGACGCAGATAGCATCCTTGAGGTATGAATTTGGGGTTTGAGGTTTTGTAAACCCGCCACTAATTAATTGGCAGATGTAGATGATTTGACTCTAATGCCATTTTAAAAAAGTTCTTTAGATTTTGCATCTGCAGTGCTATACAACTTATTTTTGGGCGTTGGTTTTGGGGCATCAGCAAGGTTTCTTCCTTCATTAACCAGCCAATTGATTTTTCAAGACTGAAACCCAAGTACAAAGACCTCCACTTGACACATATTGATGCCATTAGAACTGATAATCTGGGCCATCACTGAATTGTTTTCCAATTTTTTGCCAAGTGTGGGCATCAGTCAGTGAGATCCCCAGATGGTACTAATCTAAAGCTGCTCAGGACCTCACGCCGGGTAAAGATATTTCTGGAGCACTTTGTGAATGATGGAGTTTCTTTGGTACTAATCCTTCATAGTAACAAAATTCAGCTTTCTAAAGTAAACACCTTCACCATTTCAGCGGGCACTTCAGCTTCATACAGCTGGAACATCTCAAACGGTGAGATGCCCTTGGTGGCATAAGGGGCTGCAATGGGGGATTTGGAAATGACTGTTTCCGGTAATGATATTTTTAATCTGTATCCCAGATTGGATCCCTTGCCACTCAGAGTCAGGAGTTGTAACTCCCCGCATCTCTGACACTGCTTGGGGTGAAATTTCATGTTCTAACCAGGTCTGTGCAGATTTGAGGGTGAAGCCCGGTGCAACCTAATTGGCCACCTCAACAAGAGTTTGCATTAACATTCCAGACTTTTCACTTTGCAAGAGAGAGAATTTATGTTCAGGAAGGGTTTCATTTTTTAAGCTTGTGACCTCAAGTTTCCCAATCTCAGACAAGCTTAATGTTGGCTTCATCACAATTGCTATCATTCATTTTAAGTTTGGTTAAGCTAGTAGCACTCCAACTAATAGCGTCTTCCTGTGTCCAATCCTGGAAGGGCCCCACTTGACCACATTCTCTTTGGTCCAACCTGCTTTCATAAGATTGGACGTGGTTACAGGCAGGATTCACATATATGACCAGTGCAAGACTTTGGTAGCCTTAAAAATGGCCACAAACTATGGCAGTTCCTCTTTGGTGGAGAACGTGGTGTTGTAACAATCCAGAGATGTATTCACTGGAATGGCATCTCGCAGCTATTTGATTGAGGATGAAGCGCTTGGAAACATTTCATATATGGAGTAAGTTCCGTCAGCAAGAGGCCTGAGCTCCTAACTGCCTGGGTGAACTTTTAGGGATGTCAGCATTATTTTATCTATAGCATTATTGAAATGAATCCCATCTTCTAGCCAGGCCTTGGCATCAGCGGGCTTTAAATAATTGAAGATGGCAGCATCCACTGTTCAGTGGATAATGGAGAGCTTTATCCACTACAGGGCGTCAACAGTACGGATGTGAGATAAATTGTAGATGATAGCCATCTTGAGCAAGGTCTCAGTTTCCAGCCAGTGTTTAATGGCACCAGCGGAGAAAATGTGGTACCATCCAAAGGGCAGTGGTGGGTGGACAAATGTACAATATAATTCACCAGATTACTATAGAGTAAGGGAAATGAAATGCCTCCCACTTTGAAATGTTTCAGGAGGACACACGGAGATGTGAAAATATGACCCTTTGGATGGGCTAGTACTTAACTGGAGCTTTCGTTGGGAACCGTATGATGGCTTGCTCACAGTGGTGGAGGAATCCATTTGTCATAATTTCTACTTTTTGCTCAATTTACTTGGCTGTTAGATCAGTCCAATTAAGATTCTGGCTCTACTGTGTCAATGTTTAGGTTGCAGCCTGATGAATTCAGAGAGTGAGCTTATTAATATTTGTTGGGTATTGTCCCTGCATTGACTGTATTATTTCCAGGATGTAACCCAATGATTTTTTCATGCAATTGGCTTAACTTGTGTCAGATTCAGATCTCAAAGCAACTGGACCATGTTAGGGCTTTTGCTTGACAAATTTGGTGAGCAATTGGTTGTTCAACCTAGTCCACATGTGTCAGGGAATATTCCAGAACTGATAAACTAAATTTTAGAGCTCCTTTCCCTAATCTCAATTAGCAAGTCCAATGTGTTTCTAAGGGTAACTGACAATGACTCTACTGCTGGGGAGTCTCTTTTGGTCCCACGCAAGTAAAGGTATTAGTCTCTGGGTTTTGTACTCCAATGTTGACAAATAAAATGTTTTAGATGCATTAAATTCTGAAGTGATTGCCGATTCACATGGAATCAATCAGGTACCATAATCAACCACTCTGTGGTAGGTGTCATCAGGAAGTGACCTGGCTGATATGTTACACATATCAGTGGACTTTGGATTACTTTTGTTGATCAGGATTGTGCACAATATAGGCGCAGGAGAAGATAAATCTGTTTGAAACTGATTGGGCCCAATGCTGATATAACTATGGTCATATTAGGCTTGAAGTCTTAAGTCATAATTGATCTATATTGTGTTGTATTTCATTATTCTAAAAAAGCGGGAGCATTAGGAGACTGTCCGTTTTTTCATTCTAAGCACAGATGGGTGAAGTCTCCTACTAACGCTGTAGTAGTTGGTTGTGGGTTTTACTCTATATACGCAGTATCACACAAGAAGACGGAGAATTTTCAATAAACTTGTTCTAGTCACTTTCTATTCTCAAAATTGATGCTAAGATGAAAAAAAATTTAGTACACCTTCTCTTTTGTTTACAGAAGCTTTAACTATTTCAATTGACATAATAGTTTTTTTAATCTACAAAATCTTAAAAATATAAAAATCGTCATAAGGTTAATTTCTATAATATGTCCCAATAAGATGTCAGTACGTCATAATACTATATAAAAAATATATTAGATGTTTTAACCAGGTTGATTAAAATTTACCAATAATAATATATAAAATTTGACATGATATATATGTATGCATGTGACATAATATCATAAAAGAGATAAAAAACCAGATATCACTAATACGTTATGGAATTAAAGAGCCAGCATATGCAAGTTATTTTAAGAAGAAATTAGTATTATATAGATAAAGGTCAATATATAGATAATGTAAAATAAGATATTTGATTACATTAAAAATTGGTAGTTTGTTTTGACTGAGCTGTTTAACTTATACAATTAATATGTAGGTTCAATGGTTTTATCTAAGTGGTTGGTGGTTAGTATCTGAAAAGACAGGTTTGAATGATTTAGTTTAACAGTTGGTAGATTTTTTGTTTGGGATGATTTGATATCTCAGTAGATTTAGTTAAGTGCTATGAAGTATTCAGTTGATTTTATATATGCTCACTGGTTTAGCAAGTAGTTTGATGTTATTTGATAAAGTTAAGAGCACCAATGTTTTTGATATGTGGTTACCGTTGTTACATTTAGATAGGCCATATAAAATAAATCACAGTAAACAGTTTGCAAAGATTTCGTTTACTAACCACTTAACTAAAACTATTAATCCATTCAAGTCAACTAAACCCGCCAACTATTTAAATAAATCCATTTAATCTACAAAGCTAGCCAAAAATCACTAACTACTTAAGAGAAATTAATGACCTTATTTAAGTTACCAAATTATTATCCATTTAGCAAAAAATTGAACCTATTAAATTAACTGAATATTGATTACTTAACTGAAGCCATTGATTAACGGAACCACTGTTTTTCATCTTCATTGGTGGCAACAACCATAAAACAAAGCAACCGATATTCTCTTTTTAAACTTACCTCCATATCATAAATATAATTCTAAATAAAAATAATGATAGGAATGAGGGGTGAAATGACAATACATTCTAACTACTAAGGGTTTTAACCTGTTATGACCTAGCCAGAATAGAGTGGTCTTGTATTTTTTGCCCACTAGATACCACAATTAATTGAAAAGCCCATTAAGCATAATGGACCAACTACAAATCACCATCTGCATGAAAGAATTAATCATTCAGATAAGCCAAAGAACACTATAATGCTTACCAAAACATCATCAATAAATTGTTCATCACAATCATTGTTAGAGATTCAACTACAATGACCAAAATTATTTAAGATTGAGATATAATATCTCAGTCTAATGAGATGGTAATATCCTAATTGTAGATATCCAATTCTTGGATAGACTGACGATCAACCCTTCAGAGTTTTCATCTTCCTCAGAAGGATGATGCTAAGCTATCCACGGGGAAAAACATTATACAAGAAGGTCAGTCTCATCTAATAAAAATCTTATCAGATCTGACCATCACAAGATGGCATTGATAATCAGCAATATTGGTCATCAAATAGAAAAGATCTTACCTCATGTGCAGCCCAAAAATCTTCACGAAGAACTACTAAATCTACCCCTATAAATATCCCTCATTTTTAACAAGTAAGTACCTCTGTTTTTTGCATCATGTAGCTTAATTTTGATATATTCATACAGAACTCTGTATTTCCAATTGGAAATAAATATATCAATGAAACTAATAACTTCGTTTCACTTGTGTCTATATTTGCTAGAGCCATGGAACCAATAATTTTGTAGCTTTTATAGCGCCTGCTTATCATAATTTCTTACAAAATTCCAA
Organism: Massospora cicadina; assembly: GCA_022478985.1. Taxonomy (NCBI): domain Eukaryota; kingdom Fungi; phylum Entomophthoromycota; class Entomophthoromycetes; order Entomophthorales; family Entomophthoraceae; genus Massospora; species Massospora cicadina. The sequence continues at coordinate 11,420 of JAKSZP010011828.1, read as the reverse complement.
TACTGGTGCTCCATGTCAGGTCTGCTTATGAGGCTACATGGTGAAATAATACTTTCTTTTTTTAGTACTAGTGGTGCCCAACCCAAAAGGGGGAGCCACCACGCATCTTTATTCGCAAATGGGCCAAACAAAGGGATTATCATAGATTAAAAAACCTAATATAGCCCCTAGGTTATCAGCCTAGGAAGCCATATCAGATGGCGAGGAGGCTTTGGGAAACTTTTGTCTCGCGCCCGCTTTAGCTGGAGGACCATAGAAGACAGCATTGGGGTGGAAACATCAGCAACATGGGGCATAAAGAGGTATAGTTGGGGTTTTTTTTGTTAATGAGGCCGGCGGTGTCCATCTTCTCAATGTATTGAGCAAGTTAATGCTCTGGTGAAAACATAGTTTCACAATGATGTTCTTGTCTAGCGAAGAGAGCCCCTCTTCATTAAAACCATGAGTATTACCATCTGAGTGCACTCCAACAGGCAGGAAATGCCTTCTGCTAAAATCAATAATCTGCAATTTTGAGCTTCTATGGACTTAACCATTGAGGACCCTGACCAAAATAATTATCAATTCAAGTTGCAAATGTAGAAGAAACGGTCAAAGGCTTTATTAAGGAGGTCTTTCCAGCCTGGTGCCCGTCCTAATCAAGACTGAGCATTTAAAGTTGCCAATAATATGATGAGCTTAAGCAACAGAGCGGTGTTACAACCTACCAAAGTTGGTTTGGCTAGAACTGAGCAGTACCTCAGGCATTATGTACATCCCGCTATTCATCATGTACTCCAGATTTTGGGGTTGCATCATCTCGAGATCCAACGCCAGTTGATCCTGGTGCAACAATTTCATTCTCAGTTATCCTCATTCCATGAGATGACTTCCAACTTTGGTCAGGATAATCTGAAAGCTTTACTCAATAATAGAGGAAATCAACGATCTACATAACCAATTGGTGAGAATCGATAAAGGAGTTGTGGGGCACATCAGCCAAGAAGTATCTCAACAGGGTAGTTATATTGCTAACCCTATTCACCACCAAATCACTACCCTTGAGGATGAGATTACAAGAAACCTGGAAATTGTGGGCCCAACATGAGGAGCGCTATGTTGAGCTCAAAAGGCTACCTCAACAACTTGTTAGAATTGTGGATACTATCAGTGAAGGTGGACCTGGCCCTGTTGGTCCTACTGGACCTCTGGGACAACCTTTTTCTCCTTCAGTAACCCTGGTACCTCCTGGTAAACAAGGTCCTCAAGGCCCTGCAGGTCGGGATGGGTCACAAGGACCCCCCTGGACCTCCTGGTAAACAAGGTCCTCAAGGCCCTGCAGGTCGGGATGGGTCACAAGGACCCCCTTGGACCTCCTGGTCCCCCTGGCTCCTTGCTCCCAATGCACAATAAGAACTTTTAAGTCTACTAGTATCAAGAGTACAGGCGATAGAAACCCAAATCTGAGCCATAGCCCAAGGGTTTTTCTTATCCTTATAAGACCATCTGACCGACCCAAATACTCTTTAACCAACTTATTGGATGGCGTGGATAATGCTCATTGTCTATGCGATGCTAAAAAAACTATGCAAGAAACCCAGTTTGCAATGTTAAATGCTTCCATCAAATGGTTAACTGCTAAATGAGGAGTACTTAAGAACAAGAAGGAAGAGATGATCACTGCGATTTTTACCTTAAATCAACCGCCTGAAAGTGATCATCTTGCTCAATAGATTCACAATTTACATGACGACCTCAATCATTTAAGGCAATAATTTGATCAAACTCCTAATCAAGCTTATTTCCCAGAATCTAAACCCTCCAAAGCTTATTCATCCATGGTATCGGGTGTACATGTTTTGAGCAATGAACCCACTACCTTCAAACCTACCTTTAAACCTACCTTTAAGGATAAGTTTGAACCGAGTAGAGTATTATCCATTCATTTCTCTTTGTCTATGAGCGTGCAATGGACGGGGCAACGGACCAACAGAAAGTAAAGCATATTACCTCTTGCCTAAGCTGGTTTACTTAATTATTTATGGTTCCTCACCTTAAGGTTTGCAATACGTGGTCTCAAGTGAAGACCGCCCTTATTAAGGAATTCAGGAGTGATCAAATCCTATTTAACCAAAAGCAAGCCTTTATGAGTATCCAAATCCAACGAGGAGAGCCAATCCAAAATTTCGCTAAGAGATTCTATCATGAGGCCCAGACTCTTGCTACTTGCAATTGTATTACTGTAGATAATGTCATAGCTTCTGTTTTGAGCGCATTTGCTTCTCGCACCCAGTTACTTCTTCATTTAAAATCACTTAGAAGAAAAATTAAATTTATTCTTGACATCAAAGAAGCTCTCATGGAGATTCCTAATGGTGTGCTACACATGACTTCCGGTAATAACTTTCGTTCTTATATCCATGCAATGCCACTTAGACCCAAATCTAAATCAAAGAAGGAGTCGTGCACTTATTGTGGTCTCTTAGGTCATGTGGGATCTCAATGTTGGTAAAAACAAGCGGAAGAGTTGAACTAAGAGGAGTCAGCATAGGGAATGAGGCTCCTTGTGCCGACCTATCTCCTGTGCCTCAATAAAAGCCTTTTAACACTTTTAAAACCGTTATGTGAATCTGCTCCTGGTGAACTTGATATTCCTGATGATTTAGCCAACAAAGATACCATTTCGTATTACCTTATGCTTCTTCTTCTAATTCAATTTAATCCATTAGTCCCTCGGTGCTTTCAATACCAAACTGTGGCACTGATGTGACCCAGGTGGAAGTCCTCAGTCATAAGGTAAAAGTTTTGGCTATCATTGATATGGGATCCCCCAATACATGTGATCTCGTCCAGACTTGTGAAAAAATCTAATTGCCACTGGACTTAAACCATTCTCAAGACTACAGAACTGCTGGACCTTCATACAATAAATCTTTAGGAGCTTATTCCTCTCTTCCAATGCGCTTTGGGAAGTTGGTTGTTTAGGCCCCTGATGTAGTGTTGGACGACAACTGCTATGAGATGCTCTTGGGAACAAAATTTCTCATTGATTTTGATGCAATAATCTGTCATTTTGGAAAATTGTCTTTCTTTGTTTGGGTACCGAGTACCTTTAATTTTACTGATGTTCCCAATAGCAAAGGAAAACTCAAACGACGCATTTGATTATTGAAATACCCCACTTCTATAACTCATCTTGAGTACCAAATTTTGGGACCAAAGACTATACTTCCACCTCTGTCAACTTGTGCCTCTGAGGTAATGCCTTTATATTCTAACTATCAGATTACCATTCCTCAAAAAGCTCAAGTCATAATTGATATGGGAGCACAAGTGTTTGTACCCACAGATCATGTGTTAGAGATCTTTGGTAACAAAAATCCCTCTCATTTAAAGGCTTTAACCTGCCCTGGTATCCTTGATACTGCTTATGAGGGGACTGTTTTAGTCTTACTAACTAAACTCACATGTAACCAATGCAATTGAATCAAAAACCCCATCGCCTATATGTGGTCTACTAGAGTTAGTAAAATTTTATCCCTCTAAGGATAAGGGGATTTACATAATTTTGGGTTGGAAGTTTCCCTATCATTGCTAGAAATGACGTCAAATTTGGGGATCCATTTTCTCTAGAACAACAGCATGAAGCTGAGGCTTTTATTGAAGAGTATGTGGATATATTTGCCAAAGGTCCTGGAGAATTGGGCTTATAAAAGATGTGCAGCATTAGGTGAAGAACTAGGGATAATCACACCTATTTGAGCCCATCCTTATCGCAAATATAAAGTTCATTAGGCTCAGGTCTCATTGGAATTGAAATAACTCGTCGTGGGGCTAACAACGCCTTCTAAGAGTCCATGACTTATCCTCTACTACTCATCCAGAAAAAGGATGGGGTCATCGAGTGGTTATGGACTATTGTCAGCTCAATGCTGTTACCTAAAAGGATCCTTATCTTTTATCGCGCATTGATGATTCACTGAGACTACTATCTGGGTCACAATTCTTCTCGGCTATGGGCTTGCAAGTGGCTATTGTCAAATTGACCTGGCTCTGGAAGATCGTCAAAAATGCGCCTTACTCTCTAGTGAGGGGTTATTTGAGTCCACTCATATGCTGCAGGGGCTTTTTTATGTCCCGGCTACTTTTCAACAAGCCATGGATGGCTTGTTTGAGGATTTGAAATTTTCTTGTAAAGGTATACTTAGACAATGTTACTGTTTTCTCTCTCTCTTTAAACAAGCATTTGGCTCATTTAAAGGAACTATTTGGTCAGATGCGTCGCGCTTTGCTTAATCTAAAACCATCAAGTGTGTTTTTTAAGACTGAGTTGGAATTATTAGGTCATAAAGTTAACTGCGATGGGATTTTACCCCTTTCTAATAAGATATAAGCTATTTTGGACATTCCTGTTCCTAAAAACTTACACAATATCCTAGTGTTTTTAGGGATGTTTGTTTATTCCTTCCAATTCCTCTCCCATCTTGGTGAGATTGTAGAGCTATTAGTTTACTTATTGCATAAGGAGATCCCTTTTGTATGGGAATAATTGCAGCAGCAAGCTTTTAATCATTTGTGCCAAGCCTTAGAAGTGCACCAATCTTAGCCCATCCTGATTTTTTAAACCTTTATCTTATTTACCAATCTCAGTGATATTGCTATTGGGGCCATTCTGGCTCACCATGATACCAACCTGGTTGATCACCCCTTCATGTACTATAGTAAAACCCCTTCTAAGGCAGAAAGCAATAATAGCGTTACTGAGGGGGAATGCCTCGCAGTCCTATCTACCATCAAGAATTTCTGCCCTTACCTCTATGGAAAACATTTCACTATTGTCACGGATCACGCTTCCCTGAAATGGTTGCAACAAATGAAGGATCAAGATGGTCGCTTATCTAGAAGGGCGTTAAAGCTTCTGAATTATGACTTTACAATTCAACATCATGCTGGAGCTATACATCAAAACGCTGATGGACTTTCTCGATTGCCTATACATATGTTATTCTCTGCTGAGGAGAATTGCATTTATGACCTGTTTGATAGACCTGAATTCTGGTATTGTGAGTTTAAGGATGTTATAACGAAGCTACAATCCTTAACAGAGGATACTCAGGTTAAAGAAAGCTCGTTATAAAAGAAGTTAGGATTAAAATGGTTGCCCTTTATTTGGCCCTCTGCGAGGACTGATACTATTATGGAGGCTCATCAAACTGTAGGGCATGGAGCTATCGCTAAGACCTTATAGTGGTTGGAAATTATTTTACTGGGATAAAATGCTGGAATCTGTACATGATGTGTTGGAGACTTGTCTCACTTGTTAACAACAACGTGGTGGAAATCTGATGTACCAACACAAAATTGTGGGACCTTCAGAACCTTTTTCTACTATGAGTATTGATGTGGTGGGCCCTCTCCCTACTGACACTTATGAACATCGATATTATATTAGCTTTTGACCATTTGACCAAATGGATTAAAGCTATCTCAGTTTCCCTTGTCACCGTAAGGCTACTGCATCCTTCCTTTTTAAGAAAGATTTCATCAGGCATGGTAGCTAAAAGTTCTGTTATTGGATAATGGGACTAACTTCATTTCTCAGGTGGTATCTGAGATTACTAAATTAATGGATACCTATCAGTCATTTACATCCTTTTATAATCCTTCTACTAATGGTGCAGTCAAACATGCAAATGGAACCCTTGTAGCCAAAATTTAAAAGATGGCCGCCTGAGATCCTAATAGATGGAATCTCTATTTGCCTAGTGCAACGTTAGCTTATAGGGTTAGCTACCATCATATAATTGGAATGCCTCCTTTTAAGGCTCTATATGGCCAAGATCCTATTCTACCCTCAATTGTACAAACTATACTTGAGGAGGCTACTCTGCAAACTACTGATTTAGCTATGAGGAGACTAGCTGATGAAATCATCTGAGTAAAAGCTTTAGTTTTGAGTTCCCTTGATACTACCACTTTAAAAGAGGTATAAGGACCAACGCTAGTAGACCTACGCTACCTGAATATCAAGTAAGGGTTTTTTTACTCTTCTATAATCATAGACTGGTATAAAGGATTCACAAACTTGACACCTTATGGGATGGCCTTACCATATTATTTATTGTCAGGGTATCGAATATCCATTGCAGCTATTGAATCTGGTACGGTTATCAATATTGTGCATAGTAGAATTCTTCGTAAGTATGTTCCCCCTAGGCAAGATCTTGAGGGGGCATTGTTGGGGTTTAACTACGATGACCAAAATTACTCAAGATTGAGATTCAATATCTCGGTCTAATGAGATTGTAAAATCCATGTTGGAGATATCCAATTCTTGGATAGACTGACGATCAACCCTTCAGAGTTTTCAACCTCCTCTAGAGGATGATGCTAAGCTATCTGATGAGGCAAAGCATCATACAAGAAGGTCAGTCTCATCTAATAAGAAGCTTATCAGATCTGACCATCACAAGTTTGGCATCAATAATCAGCAGTATTAAGCATCTAATAGTAACGATCTTAACTCAGGTGCAGCCCGAAAATCCTCACAAAGAACTACTAAATCTACCCCTATAAATATGCCTCATTTCTAATGAATAAAGTACCACGATTTTCGTCTCACGTAGCTAAAAATTTGTTCTATTCATACAGGATTTTGTATTTCCAATTGGAATCAACTATAGCAACAAAACTAATAACTTTGTTGCACTTTTTTATCTTGACTAGAGCCACGGAAATAATGATTTTGTAGCCTTTGTAGCGCCTGCTTATCATAATTTCTATTAAAATTCCAATAACAGGTGTAATGGATTTTGTAATCCACTGAATTACCTTTGATTAAGGGAACTGATACGCCTACACTGTTTGATCTTGTGGGAAGACATCTCATGTTGCCTAAGCTTATTATTTTCATTGATGTGTTTTTCAGAAGGGCTCTGGATGACGTTTTAAAAAAATGGTGCGGTGGTTGAAGCCTCTGGTAAGACTTTTAAAATTTTGAAAAACTAGCCTGGTAGTCTGATTTGTTGGACTTGGTTCCTGATGCTACTGCTACACCATTGGGGTTACATCCTGACGAATTGGCGATGTGAGCAGTACAAGTTTGTGTGGGATAGTTCCCATCGCTGACTGTAATATGTCAAGGATGTTGTCCGAGATTTGGATGGTTAATTGTGATGAATTCTGGAGGAAAATTACCCTAATTCAACTGTAGTCTTATAGGTTTTTGACCTGGAAATTTATTTAACCAGTCTGCATGGAAAGTGTTGAAGTAAGATCCTGATTTGTCAATAACATTATCAAGACTTATTGACTTTCACATTTTTATTGCAATTGGGTATGCTGCCAGGCTTGAATCCTCCGGGGGAATTCGCTGAGACAAATGACATGATTTTACTGCACCCCCAGATCTCTCTTTGGTAAGTCCCATGGGCTTACTATGGGCAGCAGTTTTAAACTTGACTGTGAGGAAGACCTTGCAACCCAGATAAGCTGTTTTTTGTTTTGCGCGGTTTGTGTCCCTGATGCCATCGTTTAAAAGACAAAAGGAATATTTCATTCGGAGGTAGGTGATGATGAATCATGATGTGATCAGGTTTTTTCTGACAGCATCATGGGCATCAGCAGCATGAAATTATCCGTCTGAGATACCTTCTATATCAGCATTCTTTAGTAAATACTAGTTCATTAATATCATGTGTTTCTTAGGCGTGCAAGTAGTTGCCAACTTGTTTTGAGATTTTAAGTCTGGGGGAACGTCCCATCTTTCTAGACCAGGGTATTTCCCATTCACTACAAAAAATGGTTGAAAGAGGGAAGTTGTCCCTCTAGTCTCACATGGTGATCTCGCCCATGTGGTAGATGAGCGATAGGTAACAGCTCTCCTTTTAAAGTACCCAACACCTGTCCCCTCAATTGCCTCCACTGAATTAATACATTGAATTGAGGAAATTTGTGTCAAAATATTTGAAAGCCGCCATTTCATGGCCTAAAGGTTCTTATTTTTTCAACTGCAACGAGCCCTTAAATTCAAGGTCTGTAAGCCTCCAAACCTTGGTAAAAAAGACCGATGGGTTGTACATTTAGTAGATAAGGAATCAAGTGTAAAATTCGTGGCAAAACTCACTAATGGCAATGGCCCATTAGAAATGTTGTCATTTGCTTGAAACACACTTCAAAACATCAAAAAAAAGCCCACTGTGGCATGTACCTCTTATGAAGGATGTGTCCAGTGTCAAACCCTTAATTAAACGCTCCATTGGCATCAGGCCATTAGAAAATGTTGTCACCAATATAAAATTTGCCTTGAAAACATTGGTGATAAAGCCTGATGGGCATGTACCTCCAAAGATGAATGTGCCAAATGTCAAATCATTGGTGGAACTTGATAATTGCGTAGGGTCATTACCAAAAGTTGCTGATAGCTCAAAACTCTCCCCTAAAAATTAGGATCGCTGTTTGATGAAATTTCTCTTGGTCAAATGGATGCCAAAGCACCCAGGTATGGGTAGGTTGTGTATCCCAAACACATTTCTGACCTCTTGGGACCACACCTATGTGGGGTGGCCTTGGGAGGCTCCCATTGCCCAACAGGCAAGATGCTATTGCGCTAACTGTTTGAAACGCAGTGATACTACATGTTGGACATCTGAGGTCAAACCAACAGTGACTCAGCCCGATGACAACACTTTTAAGTCAATTCAAATTGAATTCGCCCCTCCTCTCAAATTTCACTGGGTTAGGTCGAACCTTGCTGGCCCCAATCCGCGCAATTCTAAGTTATTCCATAAGTTTGATCATCATTGTTAACAATTGTTACACTCTGAGGAAATTTAAAGTCAATTTTCCTAATCTACCATTCATTAAAAATCTCCCTCAAATTCCCAATATTTTAATTTATTTCAAATTATTCTTTTCCAAACTCCCTATAGCACTAACTATGTGGCCCTTCAGGCCCCATATTGGCTGGGAAATACCATTCATGATAGTAACTATAGATCTTACCGCAGCCAACTGGGTGTATTATGTAAGAAACTTATAAGAATAAAACTCAATTTTGAGGCCATCCGCCAAAAGGATATTGTTATCCTGTTGGCCATCTGTCTTCACTCAAGGCGAGATTCTCCCCCTCACCCCATTTTCATAAATAAACTCTCCTTTGGAGGATCCCTTGCTTCCCAATATGATCGCACAACTCCCCACACCAAGACCCACCAGATCTGGAATTGGAACAGCCTGGTTTCTTGCTGAGTTCCTTTTTATTATTGCAATTCACCGGTGCTCAATTATCACATAACTCCCTACACAAGTCAACGTCATTTGAGCGACAATGCCTTTGGCATTCTATCTTGCCTTTTGGATGCTTTTGCATCCAAACTGGCAGGACAATATAACCTCTATCTGCCATCTCCCTGACATAATCAACTGTTTTTTTGTTTCCAGTCCTTTCAGCCCTTCTCATAGATATGAGCGCTGTAGTGGTTACACTTTATTAAATGAAACTGCAGTCAGTAGTTTGTCTTCTGCTGTTTGTTTGGTCAGTAGCCTTTCTTGTGATAAGCGTTCAGATAGCTTTAGAGGAATTTATCCATGGTAGTCTGGCCCCATGGGCCGATACTCTCCCCTCAAATCACCCTCAGGTAGGGAATCCAGGTGATCTTTCACAAGATGTTGCATTTCAGGTCCTCGACGCCCTTACTGAGGTGCAAATGAAGTCCGCTGTTGCCCTAAATAATGCCGCTTCATTGTCCCACGCCCAGAAAGGTGTTGCCAATTGGATGCATTGACGGCGAAGCCCGTCAGTGGGTGCAAGGAATTCTGTGTTATGCTATTTATGCAGGAGACCTTACCCTACTTGTCGCAGCAGTATCAGCAGTTTTAAAACCCCCATGTACTACATTTGGAACTTTTGTTCCAACTACTCTCACTGATCACCAAAGCCCATAGCATGGATTTTTTAGTTGCAGCCTTCCATGAGCAAGTCTTAAGGATAATCTTTCTATAGATATGCTCCAAGCAATTTTCAGATCTACATTGGATTCTGCCTCCACTCATCACTATTTTTGGTCTACCCCTGTGGAGACAGTAGATCAAATATGCAAGGCAACGACTTCCATTAATGCCTCTCTCCGCCATACTCTCCACCCTCAAGTTAAAAACTTCATGATCAGGTTGGCCAAAATGGGCTCCGATCTTGATCCATTTGTTGAATCAGTATCAGTATTGGTTCCAAGGTTAAATGCTGTCCATGCCCCTATTGGTTTATCTTGCTTTACCTGTTGACGAGTCAATGGAAATCCAGCCTGAAGAAGACGGTTCATATCCATTTTTCTCACTTAACTTTACTCATGTGAAAGAGCATGATCTTCCCCTTAAATACTAGCTATATATTCAGTGTCAGCAGAAATGACTGTATCTGCTAATAAGCAGAATTCCGCCTAGTTTTTGTTGCCAAGATAATTAGTATTAGAGCTCACCGGGCGTCCTTTGAGGCCTCAGTTGACACTGTAACAGCTGGTAACCTTATGATCTTAGATTTGGCCCACCAGCTTAACCTTGACCTGGACTTGGGTCCTGTAGTGATGGTCGCATTGTTAACCTCCCAGATATCATACAAAGTATGGCGCCCAGTACCCTTCACAGTTCACCAGTTTAGATTATGTGATTGTCCTCACGATGCCCAACCTGGTGTTCCCAGTAATTTTGTGTGTGGGTTAGTGGCGTCAGCAGCATTTAGAATTCATCTTGACTCTAATATGCTTTCAGTTTCCAATGGTCAAATGGAGGGTGAGTTTCCCTTAATGATACTCTTTCTAAAACTCAAAGTCGTGGATCAATTACTTCTCTTGTTCCCTCTGTGGGCCACCCAACAGATTTTCCGGAAGAGTTGAAGAGATAAAGTAGATTTGACTCTGAGAAGGTGGACCATCTTCCTCCACATAACAAATTTTACTTGGGTTTTAGCACAACGGTGCAGTTAGTGAACATAAACTGCCCACTGTACCTGCATACAGCAGAGGAGGAAGATTCCCTCAATGCATGGCTGGATGACATGCTTAAGAATGTGATGAACGGGGTCTCTCCACATTGCCACAAAGTAGTTGGGCAAGAGGGCCCATGTGAAGGCCCATAGGCAAGAGAGGGCCACTGTGGTTAGGTCCCTCGTTTGTTGGCTTGTTGAGCGGTTTAGATATTCATGGAACACTGTGAGGATGATGCTCACTCTGAGGAGGGCAGTTTGACCCCCAGAGAGAGCATACAGAGAGGCGACAGCTCTGTTGAAATCCAAGGAATGGTCCATTTTGCTTCGCCCAAAATCCCTGATTTTCCTTTAAATCTTAATAAATGATTTCAAAATCTCAAAATTTTATTTTTTGATTTTTAAGGTTTTATATTATATATATTAGAAGATGAAGTTGTCTTAAACACCTTCGCTTGGTTAA